>CATNEM010000136.1:5362500-5467500 GCA_950096795.1 Macrostomum cliftonense
CAAGTTGCTAAATTTGTGAATAAAGTTACAAAATCGGGAGGTTATTGGCAAAATTGATTAAAATTGTAGTCACAAAAGTTGCAAAATTGGTTCAAAATTGGGAAGGTAAGTTGCAAAATTGGTCCAAATTAGGAAGACAAGTTGTAAATTTAGCACAGTAGAGTAGGTTGTCAAATTGGAAAAGAATGATGCAAATTTGCAAAATATATATTGAAAAAGTAAGGTATAAGGCAAAGAAATGGTTTGAGGGAGTTATTTTGGTCATTTGAAAAATTTTCTTACATAATTTTCAAGTTTTGATAAAACCAATTTATACTAGCTAGGTGACTTCAAGAGGTTATGCAATAATGCATATATGATCTAAATATACAATTATTTAATTAATCTAATAAATTATAGGCACAGGCCTAAGTATTAGAGTTAATCTATTAGAATATTATGCTTGACTTACTACAAAAAATAATTGCCTTAGGCTTGGGTCTATTCTTGATTATCTATTCTTTTAAAAAGTATAGCTACTAAGATTAAAAGGAATATTAGATATGCTAGAAACCACAATGTTAATACTATAAAAAATATTGATAAAATATAAATAGCTGTTTTTACTATGAATTGCTAGCTAGTATCCATATTGGAATTGTTTAAGTTTAAAACTATTTAAAATATTTTCCAACAATTTATTTATGCCAAATTTTGGATGGCACTGCTTGTTCCCATGGTACCATGACAATAAATCCAGATTTACTTGCACAGTGCCATGCCAATAATGCCTAGCTTATTTGCATGGCAATGTGTTTTAATGGGGCTACTGTAACACTGCCTGCTATGCCAATAATGCCCAGCCATAGATGCACCATAGTCAGGCCATAGTGCAAAAGGATTTCTTTCAGGAAGGCAAAATTGAAATTTTGCCTATTGTACAACCATATGTGTGCAACTTGAAAAATTTGGTTGGCTGGTGCAACTTAGTTAAAAAAATTTGTGACTTACTTTGGGTCAAAGTTTGAAGGACCAAAAAAGGTCCCGCAAACCACTTTTGCCTGAATCTTCCCAATTTTTCTCCATTTTGAGGCTTACCCCTTCATTTTTGCAACCTACCCCCTCATTTCTTAAGCATATATCCTGCATGCTGCCAGAATTACAATTACGTACCTGCATAACAGCATTTAGTCCTAGGTCTTACGACTCTAACATTTGGTGTGTCTGGCATCTGGGATGTATATATAACATGTATGACAAAGAGCACTTGCAAAAATCAACAATATACTATATGTATGATAGCCAGTCTTGGTATACAATAGAAATTTCTGTTTTTCACCTGTCCTTTTGCACTATGGTAGTCAGGAAGGTGGATTTTTAGAGGGGGAATTCCCATGCACACGAAGGGTCCTGGTGCACATTGGCACACAAACTAGTGCAAAATCATTAATATAATTGGCAAAATTGGCAATGTGAGTTGCAAAAATGGTAAAATATAGCTAATTTGCAAAGATATTGAGATTATAATTAAAAGCATAGCAAAGCAAGTAAGAAGATATAATTATAAAGAAGAAATGGTTTGCAGAAGCTTTTTGGTCCTTCAAACTTTTGCCCCAAGTAAGCACTCAAATGGCGCATTGATGGTGAATAGATTGTCCCAACAAAATTTATTCTGGCGCATACTGTGCCACCTTTCTAACTATGGTTCAAACACATTACCATGAAAATAAGCTGGGCATTATTAGCAGGGTACTATGTTCATAAAACTGGGCTTATTGGCATGGGACCATGGGAATAAGTACTGCTATCTAAAATTAAAGAAGTCTCTTAACTTTATTTATAAGGCTTGGGCTAATTACAATATTTAGTGAAAAAACTTCATAGCTATAGACATAATGTTTAGTAGGCCAAGGCCAAGGATATAAGGATGCTTCTAAAATGCAACAGGACCCACTATCAAAGCATAGCATAAGCCCAGTCATAGAAAATATAAAACATTAACATGCCAACAAGCATAATATTAGGGCTAATATTAATATTATATTTTTAACTCTATACAGAATTATAAGCAAAATTTTATAAATAGGCCTAAGCCTAGGCACTTATGACACATAGGCTATTGCACATTGTGCTGCCTTACAGCCACTCTAAAAATACAATAGGCCCAATCTATTTTTTTATGAATCTTTAATCTATAGGCGTATGCCTAGTCTAGGACTAGAAATAGAATAGAACTATAATGCATAACCTAGGTCCCAACCAAGCTTTCAGCAACACGAAAAAACAGGTTAAGTCGAAAAACATAGCGCTAAAATAGTATGGGTTTTCTGGGTGGAAATGTTATCGCCAGGAAAGACAGAAAAGAGCGTTTTCCGCTCTGTAGGTGTGTCCAGACCAGGGGCGTGCGTGAGATTGCTGTCTCACCTACGTCCAGTACAAAAGGTCATCGCGTAACTTTAATGAGTATAAATATAAACAAAAACTTCTTATAGCCGATTTACTTAATAAAGTGCTGCAAAAATATTGCTAGAGTCATTTTTTTAACTACGAGATTCACAGAAAATTCCGATAAAAAATCGAAGATATAGTGATACAGAAATTTGAGGCATTGAATAAATCATTTGAAATGATTATTTAAATTTTATAGATTTGATTCTGACGGTAAGCTTCGACGAGCCCTGTCGTTACCACCCTTGGTGGACTCCAGTGGCGCAACCAGAAATTTGTAAAGGGGGCGGACCCTGAAGGGTTGCAGATCAGGTCTGGATGTTTTTTGTGAAAATTCACTTGGACTTCTTGGATCTTCCCTTACCGGCGGTCACCTTACCCCCCCTGGTTGCGCCACTGATCGACTCCATCAGCCAATAATCTTTCAAAACGAAGTTCCTGAGTGATTAAGGATTGAGTTCCATCGACAACGACCACCTAAAATATTTTAGCTGCCCATTTCGTAGTCATAGGCATGTTAAGGCCAACTCACCAGGGCGCGCAGTTTGCATTTGTCCCAATCTGTATACATGAACGTACATGTACATGACCATGTATACCCTAAGCAGGGAAATTTGAAAGTGAAAAAAACAAGATCCCTCAGCTTTTATACACGTGCACATATTATCGGTAGTTGGTGGTTCCTACATGTCGCCACTTACATGTAATTTAGACACATTAAGGGTCATTTTGGACCTTATGACCGACCGGGAAAGTCAGTATTCTCGCAGTGAATTACGAAAAAGCGAAAAGTTTTCTGAAGAAATCAATTACCCACGGATACACGTAAATATTCAGCGAAATAAAAGCCTCAGTAAAAAAATGCAACCCAACGTACATTACTTAGAGTAGGCTAGTAGCAATTCGGAAACAATAGATCTGAGAAAGTGTCAGAAATTTCAATCGGGCTTTGAATTTTAAATTTTTTTATTCCTAACTTCCTGTCGTGTTTTGGCATCATTCTTGTTGACTTCATGCGTTGACTCCATGACTGTGTTACACGTACAATTATGCAAGTATCGGCCTGTACAAGATGAAGGAGTGGATTATAATTGTACTCAGCTGTCCTTGGAACAGCGCTTTTAGACGTGAGTTTTATCATCATTATATTTAATTTAATTTACATGTACATGTAGGCCCTCTCGCTACTCGTAAATGTGTCAACATTGATATATTGGCCTTACATTGTCTGTTCATTGATTAGTGAATGATGTTCATTGATTCATGCAATTTCTACAGGATTTTTGTGGTTACTTTAGTGCCTGCATAGATTTTTAGTGTGAATCGGCATGAATTTTAAGCATCTATGGAATTTGCAATACAATAGGCTGAAAAACGAAAGAATTTCCGATTTAAATCTATACAGAAAATGAAAAAAAGTTCGTCGTAAACTTCCATCATTGCAATTTCCATTGCGCCTTCAACTAGTCTCGATGCTTAACAATAGCGACACGTTTGACCAATTGATTTTCATAAGGCATGGTGACCATGATGGCTTCCAATTTTTTTTCTTTTGCATGCAGATGCTTCCTGCACGGGGAGCTAAGGAAGAAAATGTTCCCAGCTTTTTGCTTCTCGTTGCTTTTGCTGCAGCAGGTCTGTCTGGATTAGCTGTGACAAAAAGCTCCCCAGCGCTGCTAGGCAATTTCTCACGTCATGTGGGCCACTCAAGCTGGTGAGCCAAGACATTTCTTCTACAATATCCCCATTGTTGGGCGCTTGAGAGTCTGTGTGTGTTGTTGCATGCAGCAATGGCCCAGCTAGGCAGATGGTTAGAGGCGTCTCCCGCGTATACAGCATACACAAATCCACGCCTAATGGACACAAATTTTGCATCCATGGCAGCAAGCCAAGTACACGTGCGAGCTGCATGCTGGGAAGAAATTCTTCCCCATATCCCCCCTAATAGCTAGCAACTAGCAAGCTCTAAATCCAAAAATCAACTCCATGGCCGCCCTATTTTGGGGCGGTCGTTGAGGCAGCGGACTGAATTCTTCCTCTCCACTGCTGCTGGTGTCGCGGACGAAGAATAAGCACGCAGAGGGATAATGGGCAACAGCAGCTGCTTTCGCCCCACCTCTCTCCTCCTCCACCTTGCCATTGTTGCTTTGCCTTGGTTGCTAGGTGAGCTATACGTGTGAATGCCACGGCCTCTGCAGGCTCAACTTTCTGCCTGGCTGGCTCGCCTCCCAACTGTGTCTCCTCCGGCTCTTCATTCTTCTCGTTTTTTTTCTTCTCAGCGGGGTGGCAAAATTTCAGGAGCTCTTTAGGCGTTGATGAGGATGTTGCTGGCGAGGAGTTGCGCAGATGGATGAGCTGGTGCAGCCCGCTTCAGACCGGACCCAGCAAGACCGCTTTCTTTTCTTCTCCATCTCTGCCCCAGTCATCATCTCTCTCTTTCCCAACCTAACAGCTCACGTCCATCATCCAACCTCGTGCAGCAGAGCTGGTGCCACAGTCCAGCATTGTCTGACTTGTCCGTCTCTGCTTGCAGGAGGCGATCCGGGAAGGGGATGAAGAATTAGAACTGCGGTAAGAGGAGTTGCAAGCGGAGCCTGGGGCAGGGAGAATGTGCAGTGAAGCTGGGGACCCCCTTTTCGCCATTATTTTCTCAGAGTTGAGCACGGCCTCTCTGTCCCTATTCTCTATTCTCTCAGTCTTGCCAAGCACTGGGGGACGCGCACTGCAGCTCCTTCCAAAAAATACACTTTTAACACCCACCCCGGCACAATGCCCGGCAGAGCAGCGCCCCGTGCTCGCCTTCCCCCCCCACGCCTGCAGAATAGAAAATAATAGGAAAACGGACGGCAGACACGGATGGGGAAGACAAAGTACAGGCGTCAACCGCTCCAGTAGCCAATCTTGTTGCGTTGCCATGCAAACATTGTTAGGACTTTGGGGTGGAGTCAGGCGGGGAAGGCGAGGCTAAGGGATGCAAGAGTAGCTAGAATGCAGGCGGGCTGTTTGATAGGCATGCATGCAGGCTACCCGAGAAAATTTGGTTGGTTCAGAGCAGGACTAACTGGGGCGCTTGGGTGAGGAGTTGTGGGGGGACAGCGATTAAGGCATGGGGAAGTAGGGACCGACCCGGGGAAGGCGACAGCTCAGGTTTTTTCCCACAGCAGGGCTTGGTTGCTATGCGCCTCCCCTGAAAACCTCGCCGCCAGCCCATCGTCCAGCCACTCAGTCTCCACCCAGCCTCCCGGTTTGATCAAAATATCCCCAGAGAAGCTGTCAGCAAAGCTCCAGAACCCTCAGTTAAACAGCAGCAGCAACAACAGCAGCCGCAGCAGCTAAACAAGTTTTCTCCAGCTGACTGCGTCACGGATATTCAACCGAACGATGGCCACCAACGCCTTCTTCACCAACTTCAGCAACGGCTACGTGGTGGAGCTGGTGGCCAACGGTAGCGAGCCTTGCAGAAGCTGGCTGCTCCTGCCAGCTGAGAACCTGTGGCCAGTGTGGCTGAGGGCCATCCTCTACATCGCGGCCATGCTGTACCTCTTCCTGGGCATCGCCGTGGCCAGCGACGCTTTCATGAGCGCCATCGAGAAGATCACTTCCACCAAGAAATCCGTCACATTCTACGACGTCGAGCTCTGCCAGACAGTCACTAAGGAAGTCTACGTGTGGAACGAGACTGTCGCCAACCTGACGCTGATGGCTTTGGGCAGCTCGGCTCCGGAGATCCTCCTGGCTATCATTGAGACAGTGTCCAACTTGAGCGTGATCGACTCGAACATGAAGGGCTCATCGCTGGGCCTGTTTACCATCATCGGCTCGGCCGCGTTCAATCTGCTAGTCATCACCGGCATCTGCGTCGTCACCGTTGCTTCTCCGGGGTTCAAGCAGATCAAGGAAATCGGCGTGTTCGGTATCACCTCCGTGTTCAGCATCTGGGCTTACGTGTGGATGCTTCTGTGCGCCGCAGTCATCACTCCGCACACGGTCGAACTGTGGGAGGCGATGCTGACCCTGGCCTTCTTTCCCATATTGGTGATTCTGGCCTACTGCCAGGACAAGGGCTGGTGGTGCCGACCCTGCGGCGGCAGCGGCTGCGGCGGCGGCGGCGGCGGCTGGGTCGAGGAAGGCAAAGGCAACGCCGTGTCGCCTATGACCAACGGGGTGAGCGCTGGGGATTTGAAGGGAGCCAGAGAAGGCTGATAGAGGTATGTTGGAATAGGGAGTAGAGCTACCTCTGGTGAGCAATGGTGAAAAGTGAAGCAGAAAAGGAAGCAGAAAGTCGGAAAACGCCCGACAGAAGAACTCCTTGGCGTAGATTTGGCAAATTAAAGTTCTTCCTTTTGTAATAAATTATGTTGTGCCCAGCATTAGCGCACATTTAGAATTATTCGTCAGAGTTTGCCAGACCGCACGCACATTCCTGCCACTTTCGATGCCGAAATAATTGATCAACAAAATGTTCTAAAGCTGAAAAAATTAAAAAGGAAATGATTAAAAAATTGATTTTGATTTCTTGATTAAATTTACGTCTGCTTTCAGCGCACGCGCAATTACGAGTCTCAATTGTCTCAATTATCGGTTTGTTTCTTACTGGAATTCTCTAAATTCGTTGCATGATCAGTGCTGACTCAAAAAAATTTTATTTTACAGTGATTCCGTTCTCACTTTGTGCACGAAGCCTAGTTATTAACTTTTCTTTGGGGGCGTTTGAGCTCAAGTGAGTTTGGTAAAATTCTGGTTGTGAGTTCTGCCTGTCATTCTGTCTGTCTGTCTGTCTGACTGTCTGTCTGTCTGTCTGTCTGTCTGTCTGTCTGTCTGTCTGTCTGTCTGTCTGTCTGTCTGTCTATCGATCAACCCAAAGGCTGCCAGTAGAACTGCACAATCCTGAATAAGTGCGGGCTCTAGCCCGCTGCGAAACTCAATTTTGGGGTCTTACTCGTTTGGAATAATTTTTCAATTTCTTTGGAAATCGAGACCATGGCTTTGCTGCCATGCCTTATAAAATCTAACCGCAGCTTCTAAAGCTCCTTCTCTCTGTCTGAATGTCTGCAGGTCTTTCCTTAAATGAAAAGCGATAATCTTTTCTTTTCAAGCGCCCTTAGTTTACGCATTATTGTGTGCGATTGTTCATAATCGATCACACAGTTTTCACTGGCTCAAAAATGGTCTGATGATATTGATCCGTTGGCGAAAACTGGAAAACTCCAGATGGAAAAATGATTTGCTGTACTTTTTTAAGTTTCATTCCCAATTGTCCCAACAATTCACCACTCACTGCTCACAGCAACCAGCCATTTAGCTGTCGGTAATTTATTGTGTGCGAGAGAGCTAGAAAGAAAGCGACTGAACAAGAGATGTCAGGGTGGAAAGAGTAAATCATCTCAATGTGTCCCCATGACGACGAGAACAAGCTCCGCGCGCCGCTGCTCTTTCGAGGTTGGTGGGGAGGGTGGGTCAGGCGATCCGCCGAGACCTCACTAATTAGTCCACCGTGTCGGCAGTCCTCAACTCGTTGGAAAAAAGAGCAGCGATGGCAAACTTAAGCTAGCAAAAAAAAGAAAAAAATTACCTTTGAGTTTTTGATGAGATGGCAAAACAGGCGGGAACGGGGCTCGCTGATCGTGACTGCGCAGGGAAGGCAACAGGGAAAATTCTCCCCTGACTTCTTAGTTTGTATCCGTTTTTTTCAAAAAATTTTTGCGCGAAAAGACGAGGGAAGCCAGACAAGGATGTTTGGGATGCCTCAGAATGATGGGCGGCTGTCAGTTCGAGTAATGCGCGTTGGACTTTTGAGTACCCGAGAGAAAAACGGAATCTTCCTCTCTCGAGCTGTGCAGTCACAAGAGAAGTTAGCAGTTGTGTCCCGTGCCGTGCAATGTTTTTGTTTGTTCCGACTCAGGTGTCGGACAGCCCAAGAGTATTCGAAGCGGGTTCATCACCTCTGCCGCCCTCTTGCTTGAAACTTTTCAGAACGCCCAAGCTCTGGACATGAACGCCAACTCTGACCAACCGTCCACCAGGTGAGAAGCCTTTTAGTGTTTTTTTTCCACGACTGAAAACTTATTTAAGCTCTTTGGTCTCTGATTGCCCATCTGTCCTGTAGCTCATGTATTAGTTCTCGAGCAGTCGGCATTCAGTACCTCTCAATGGGAAAAATCCCCCCCCCGATTAGGATCAGGGCGTGCCTACGACTGACGTCTAATTTGATAGGCATAAAACCACCTGTTTATCCTTCATTGCTTTCAAAAAAGAAACTCGCCACCCTCTCCTCCGCTCCCTCAGCGCCGCCACGTCGAGCACCCACCTGCGCGCAGGCGGAGGCAGCACCTACTCGGTTCGGGAGATTGACGCCTCGAATTCGCAGATGCAGCGCGTGCTGTCGCGTGCCAGGTAAGCCGGGCGGGACAGCCTTGCTGGCAACGATTTTCAATACCGTTTGGAGTGGAAGAGAATTAATTCTTTGATAGTGTTGGAGCATGAGCCGCATTGGATCAATGATTTGCAAGCCGGGACAGATGGCCCAACCAAACACTGATCGATGCCGATTCTTGTATCCCCCGCGAATTCTTCGCAGACTGAGGCACGCGGCCATCAGATCATTGATGGGATCGCACAAGCGGGTGCGCAGCGCCACCATCAAACGGCCCGTTTTGCGTCACGCGGAAGTGAAAATTCCTCACCAAACCAGTGAGTTATCGGGACACGATGTCTTCAGTTGGTTTTTTAACGGCTGTAGAGCTTCTGCAAATATTTTGTTTGTAAAGCCAGAAATTATGAGTTCGCTGTGGTTTTTGAAGTGTTCGGTGAGACAGAAGAAGGCGGAAGTTAATCATTTTCCCCAAGGGTAGTGCCCAGTCAAGTTGGTAAAGAAATTTCACTCACGCTATACCTCGCATCACTTATTCATCCATCAAAACTAGACGCCGACAACTGGGGCAAGGTGACCTTCTCGAGCCCGAATTACTCCGTATTGGAGAGCAGCGGCCACATCGATATTGACCTAATTTTGTACTGGAAAATTCCGTGAGTTTTCTTATTAAATATAATTTGACTTTTCCTATTATGTATATTAATACTTTTCTTATCTTTTTTTCACGCAACAGCTTGCCGCCGAATGTCAGTGGTCATAGGGCTTTGTCGGTGAGTGTATTACAAGTATAGCGTTTTTTTAACCAGCCATTTAACAGGGTCATACAACCTAAATAATAATGATTAAAACTGAAAATTTTCATTATAATCAAATATAGGCGTCCGTCCGCGAGTCCGCACCGAATTCTGACACTCCAGCGGAGAGCAGCCTAACAGAGAAGACAGGCGTTGTAACCGTCACCTACGCCACCAGAGAGGGCAGCGCCAAGGATGGTCACGATTTCAAGCATACGGAAGGAGTTGTGGTGAGCTGGCCTAAAGAACTTTGAGGATGACAGACAAACAGACAGACAGACAGACAGACAGACAGACAGACAGACAGACAGACAGACAGACAGACAGACAGACAGACAGACAGACAGACAGACAGACAGACAGACAGACAGACAGACAGACAGACAGACAGACAGACTGACAGACAGACAGACAGACAGACAGACAGACAGACAGACAGACAGACAGACAGACAGACAGACAGACAGACAGACAGACAGACAGACTGACAGACAGACAGACAGACAGACAGACAGAAGTTACAGAATCGAAACCTGGAGAATAATGAGAAAATGTCCCATTCCATTAGACTTTAAGTTCAATTATCAATGATTTGTCGCTCGCAAACGAAAGGTGTTCAACGAAGACGAATACTTGAAGACGATCCGAATTCCAATCATTGACGACTACGAGTACGAGCCCGACAAAGAGTTCTTCATCGACTTGAAGTGTCCCGCTGAGGATGATTTCGTTGGGGATCCTGGCGTTGCCAAGGTCACAATAATTGACGATGATGGTGAGTGCAATGCAGAGAACAATTATAAACAGTTATTTGAGCAAAAACTAACTACTCGGATCAATGATACTTCACTGCAGTACCCGGTGAGTTCGACTTTGCGTCAACTTATTTCCATGGCGACCGAAGCTCCGGGCTGATCCGCTTGGTCATCGATCGAATGGGCGGCTCGGACGGCACCGTCACACTTGACGTCTGCACCGAGTGAGCGGGTGGCGAGGGAGGGCGCGGCGTTGTAATAATCTATCTATCTATCTATCTATCTATCTATCTATCTATCTATCTATCTATCTATCTATCTATCTATCTATCTATCTATCTATCTATCTATCTATCTATCTATCTATCTATCTATCTATCTATCTATCTATCTATCTATCTATCTATCTATCTATCTATCTATCTATCTATCTATCTATCTATCTATCTATCTATCTATCTATCTATCTATCTATCTATCTATCTATCTATCTATCTATCTATCTATCTATCTATCTATCTATCTATCTATCTATCTATCTATCTATCTATCTATCTATCTATCTATCTATCTATCTATCTATCTATCTATCTATCTATCTATCTATCTCACTAGTCCAACTAATCCAACTAATCTAACGATATATCTATTTATCAAACATGAGTCAACTATTGTAAACTCTCGAACAACAAGAGACGGCTCTGCAATTGGCGGTGACAACGTGAAGAACTTTGACTACGTTGCCTGTAACGAGCGGGTAACATTTAAGCACGGCGAAATGCAAAAAACTGTGGAAATTCGGGTTAATGAGAAAACAGACGTGAGTCTTCAACTTTTGGCGCTTATCTATCCTGTTTTATTCTTGTGTTTCTGCTGCTAAAGCGCAGCATCCTTTCGCCTGGCAGGCTTCGAAGCAGTTCACTGCGCTTCTAAAAAATCCCAGCTTCGGCGCGAAACTGGGCGCAGTATCTGGCGCCGTGTGCTTTATCGGGCCAGGTGAGTATGGCGCCAAGTACAAAACAAAAGTATCATGAAGCTTGCAGTTCAGTTTTCCAATTTTTTTCGAATTCCTTCTGATTAAATCAAGATGATTCGAAGACCGACGAGGCCCAGTTGATCAAGGATGCCGAGGAGGAAGAGGAGGAAGAGCTGACGTACAAGGGCCAGTTTATTCTGTGAGTTACTCGGGGCTTCTGTTGTCCGCTTCCAGTGTCACTTTGAAACAAGTCTGTCTTCTGCTCCTAATCGTAAAAGTACTTTAACTCAACTCTCACTATTTACCAGGGCCATGAGCATTGATGCTGGCCAAGATGAAAACGGAAATCCCAAGGAGATCAGTGGCCTCGATCTGCTGCTACATTTCTGCACCTTCTTCTTTAAGGTGCTGCTAGCCCTGGTGCCGCCAAGGTAAGATAGAGCGTTACTGAAAGAATACGAGTACTTGCCTCCAGAAAGCGTAGTTGGCATGATAAATTGGTATTCCAATAGTCACACGGCTTTCCTTTCGCAGGCAATACCTGAAAGCCTATCCTGCGTTTTTCTGCTCGCTGCTCATCATCGGAACCATGACCGCTTTTGTAGAGCAGGTAAGGCCAGAATTCAAATTAATGGTGATGTAAAATACCTAAAAGCACGTACTTTTTTAATGCCCAATCCTTCTTCCAGCTTGGCAACTTACTTGGCTGCGCACTCGGCATCCATCAGGCTGTGACCGGCATCAGTATTGTCGCCATAGGCACCTCCCTGCCGGACACTTTTGCTAGTAGGACGGCCGCGTTGCAGGACGAGACGGCAGACAACAGCATCGGGAACGTGACTGGTGAGCCGTGGAGAATGGCATTCGCATAGTTTGGGCTTTGATAAACATTGGCTTTGCTCTCTTATGCCTGAAGACTGTCTTGGAATGTGTCTCCAGTGTTGTCTGTTAAAGCTGACAAACAGCTCACAATACTCCTATTCGAACTGTTTCACATGAAATTCGGCTGTCAACTTGCAGGCTCGAACAGCGTCAACGTGTTCCTGGGGCTCGGTCTGCCCTGGTGCATCGCCAGCATCTATGCCGCGGCCAAAGGCAAGTCCTACTGCGTTGACCCGAACAATCTGTTCGAATCGCTGGTGTTCTTTTTGTCAGTGGCTATCGTGTGCCTCGTCATGCTCTTCGTCAGACGGGTGAGTTCCGTGAATGTATTGAGAAAGCACCCTTGGAAATAAGAAGTGTTAAAAATAGTGAACTGCTACCTACGAGCGTAGTACCCTCTGGTATAACAAAGCCACAGGATTTCTTCAATTAAAATTACCCGCGAAGCAGAGCCCACCTGGAGCTGTAGCTAATCGTGAAACTATCGGAGTCGGAGGTTTACCTGTCAGCGTCTGTTATTATTATTATTATAGTTTTTAAACTATCAGAACATATTTCAAACACGGTAATTAGCATGGGACATAAGCCAGTGAGGTCTCATACGAATCAAGAAATTTGCACCAAGTGAAATTCTCTTCCTCTGCAGGCACTCGGAGGAGAACTTGGCGGTCCGACGGCGCCGAAATGGATCTGCGGAATTTCCATGATCACCCTGTGGGTTTTGTACGTGATCCTGGCCTCGCTGAAGGCCTACGACATCCTGAAATTCAACATTAAACTGCCAGACGCATCTGGCGTGTGCAGCTCGGCAGAGTCCAGTGTTTGAAAACGTTCTTGGCAAACTGCTTAACTTCACTGTTTCCTCTTCCTGTTTTGCATAAAAATCCTTCGATTCTTAGATTCATTCGATTTTATTTACTGTTTTTCTTAAAAGATTTCCCACGTACTAACTAGCCACAGATTTGATGTCCCTGGAGCAGTCTGAACTGCCTGAATGGTCTTTTTTTGTTCAGTCCCAGGGTCACGTAGTGGCAAGTCTGTAAGCCATTTTTCATGGATAATGGCAAATATTTGTTATCGCAGCCTTAAATTTTTCATGACATTTCAACTGAACTTCTTTCTGAACACTCCGGTTTATTTTGCCGCGTAGTTTCAACCGACTTTGCGCCTGAGCTGATTCTGTCTTTTCAGTTGTTTCCATTGTCTTTTTAGTTGGGTAGGCTTTTGTTTATCATATTTTTTGCGTTTTTGTTTTATGTACGATAGACCTATAAATATCCACTATTTTTAGTCCGCATACATTTTCTATTTGTGCTTAAACAGACACGTAAAGAAATTTAACAGTAAATCCTCCAGGCTCTTAGCTACTACAGTACCACACGAATGTACATGTCTGTTATGATTGGCGGAAGTGACCAATAAGTGCATGCGAACTAACATTTAGTTGCATTCGCAATACACTTGTAGTGATACGCATATGTGCACCTTTTAGTGGCATTAATGCGAGGAAAGCTAGATTAATGTGTTAATTGGTTCACACGGTACACAATCAGCTGTTTTGTACCAATAAAGTGAATTCACATTAATCCAGCCCTTACTAAAGACTTAAAAACCGGGATTGATACTGAATAACTTGGCTAGGTAAGGATCGCACTGCCACAGTAGGAATGAAAGACTGTGCAAGCACTCTCGGTTTAAGAGTTTTACTAAGAATGTACTTTTATCGTACATTTCACTTAGTTTCTAGTTAATCCGTTTAAAACAGGATAGTTTTTGCTTTGCGCTCTTGTTTTACCCAATTCAACAATCAACTTGAAATGATATTTTCTACTTAACGATTGGCGCTTCTGTGACAAAGAAACAAAAGAAAACTATATTTTTGATCTTTTAATTTTCTATGCTGTAAATTCTGTTTGCGTGTATCTTTGAATTGCTGCATACGAGCTATGAGCTATCCCATTGTCCCTTTTCTAAGATAAGGCTAACAACTCTCAGTTCTAAATGACAATGTACTTTTACTATCAATTATTTGGCGCATGAGTTGGAACAGAGGCCAGCAGAGTGACTCGTATTCTTCTGTTTGAACAGCCAAATACCGTCTCCAATGTCAACATGCGCGAGACGGAAATCTTCGGTTTCCAAAGAGTTTCATTCTGTTGCTGGCCCGTGAATTCAGCATGCCTTCATTGCAGCCTTCAAGCGTTTAAGAGCTATGAACTTTCTGTGATCGAATTAACCTGTTTGCCTACTTCTGTCAATTATATAGTTTCCTAAATAAAATGGTAATCCTCGTGAACAACTATAAAGATGAGCATACTTATGGTCTTTTTCTATCCAATTTTTATGATTTATATGCACTATTATTTGCCTGATGGAACTTTTCATATTAAAATTAACGCTCAAAGTTTGGGTACAGTATTGACAAAAAGAAACTAAATTGTTGAGGTGCTATGTTGTTGCTGCCTTGTGCGACTATTTATATATCTATGGCGGAGCTCGCTTATGCAGAGTGCAGGCAGCAGCGCTCGCAGGCACTAAGGGCAAGAGTGCTCAAAGGCGAGAGAGCTCAAATAAAGTACAAAGCCGCAAACTATTCATTTCATAACCTAAGACTTCAATCGCCTTCCTTCGGTGGTAACCTATAGTCAGAAGGCTAACACTGGCGACGAGGTCAACAATCGAGCCCTTAGAGCAGGGAGATGATCCAGAAAGGTGGATTCAACGATTCGAGGTGTTTGCAAGCCTCAACGACTGGGCAGATGAAAAACGACGGAACGGATTCCTGGCGTTGGTCGGAAAGAAAATGTTTAACATGTTAGCCGACGCGGCACTACCCGACAAGGTCGAGGACAAGAGCTACGGTGACCTCAAGAAGCTTTTAAAAGATCAGCTTAAAGCCCAAAAGTCAACAATCGCCTGCAGATATGAGTTTCACCGAGCCAAGCAGGAGCAGGGCGAGACGACTGCAGCTTACAGCCGACGACTCCGTCTGCTTACCGAGGACTGTAAGTTTGGTGATCAGTTACAGGACAGGCTGCGGGACCAATTTATATTTGGTCTTCACAACAAGGAAGTCTTAAGAAAGCTTCTGGCCGAGAAAATCGAGGACCTTACCTGGGAAAGGGTCATAGCACTTGTGAACGCCTGTGAAGCTGTGCAGCAAGGCGAGAAGGATATGGCGGGCTCAAGCGTTTATCAGCTGAGTAAGCAAGTGGCAGCACCTCGTAAATTTACCACCAGACAGGACAAAGACACGTATGACGTTAAGTGCTTCTGCTGCGGGAAGTCAAACCACACGAAGAATGACTGTAGACATAAAACCAAAAAGTGTGAAACTTGCAGCAGAATTTGCCATTTAAAGGCGGTCTGCAGAGCCAAGCCGAACAATCAGGAGTGCAAAAACAACAGCAAAAATGGCGCGCCCAAGTGGAACAGAGCACGTGTGCGTGTCGTGCAAGACTGCGACACCGATGGTGGCCAAGAATCGCAGATATTCTCAGTCGGTGAGAGCAGAATCAAGCGTAACGTTGTGATAAACGACACAAAGGTGGAGATGGTTTTCGACACAGGCGCGGACGCTTCTTTGATCTCCAGCAAACAGTTCCGGTTACTTAAGTTGCCCGCCGAACTGACAGATACTAATCGTCAATTCCGGGATTACCAAGGAAACATTCTGCCAATAGTTGGCAAGGCCATCGTCACCGTGGAGTTTAATGGAACGAAGAAATCGCTACCAATCTTTGTGGTGGAACAGCCGAATGCTTGCAACATCTATGGACTAGAGTGGATTCAGGCTCTGGAGCCGCAGTTGAACATCTGCCAAGTAACAGAGTTCAAGGCGCACATCACACTCAAAGAGGGAGCAACGCCAGTCTTTCACAAACCGCGACCAATTCCATATGGCCTAAGAGATGCAGTCAAGCAGGAAATCGACAGGCTGGAAAGCGAGGGTACGTTGACTAAGGTGATGCAGAGCGAATGGGCAACGCCTATAGTGGTAGTGAGAAAACAGAGCGGGAAAATTAGACTATGTGGCGACTACAAGATCACCGTGAACCCTAATTTATCAAAGATGGTGACGACAACTCCCAGCATCGATGATGTCCTCAGCCAGCTAGGAGGCGCAAAGCTTTTCTCCGTGTTGGATCTTACCAGTGCTTACCTCCAGCTGCCGGTCGACGAGGTCTCAGCTCGTGTACAAACGCTCAGTACACCGTTCGGGCTCTATCAGCCTAACTCGCTTGCATTCGGAATTAAGCAGGCGCCAGCTATTTTTCAAAGTTACATGGACAGAATTCTGGCTGCGGAACAGAACGTATTGAGCTACCAAGACGACATACTGGTGTTTGGTAAGACGGCTGACGAGCACGATCATCATCTGGAAAGAGTCATATCAATTCTGAAGCGAAATAATCTGTCTATCAATTTTGAAAAGAGCGTTATGAAGCGCAACAAGGTCTGTTTTTTAGGCTATGAGATTGGATCCGACGGCATCAGGCTGACGGACGAACGAATCGCAGTCATCAAGGGATTCGTTGAACCGTCAAGTGTAAAGGAAGTCCGATCTTTCTTGGGAATGGTTGAATTCTGCGCTAGATTTATAAAGAACTTATCAACCATCAAAGAGCCTCTGACTAAGCTGACTCGTGACAACGAGAAATGGAGATGGGGACCAACCGAAAGAGCAGCTTTCAACAATATCAAGTCGCAGATTGTGAAGTCGCAGATTCTGCAACCTTTCGACCCTAATGACTCTGTAACGACGTTAACAACAGACGCCTCACCATACGGTCTTGGCGCCGTGCTTGAACAGTCAAAGGGACCTGTGGTGTTCATTTCGAAAACGTTGACATGTGCTGAAAGAAACTATGCTCAGATTGAGCGCGAAGCGCTGGCAATAATTTGGGCGATAAAACGGCTACATAAGTACCTATTCTCTCGAAGGTTTACGCTAGTAACCGACCATGCACCACTGCGCTACATATTTGACCCTGTCAGGAGCTTATCCAGCATTGCTGCAGCTCGCATTCAGCGTTGGGCTATTTCTCTAATGGCATATGATTACACCATAGTGTGCAAGCGATCAGAAGAAATTCCTATGCCCGATGCTCTATCCAGATTAAACTCCACTGACTCAGACAAACAGCACTTTGATATTAGTTCAGTTCAGGATATGTTGCTGGATCTGCCGTTAAACAAGAAAGAAGTCAGAAGAGCTTCAAAATCTGATCAGACCATGCGGAAATTGTTCAATGAAGTAAAGTTTGGATGGACTCATCGCGGAAGGGTAGAGCTGTCTGGCTTCGCACGGTTTAGTGATGATTTTATTATCGAAAACGGACTAGTATACCGGGGAGTGCGAATGGTAATTCCTCTCATTCTAAGAAAAAAAGTACTAGAGTTGCTGCACGATGGACACTTAGGCGTGGACAAGATGAAGAGCATAGCAAGACAATGTGTTTGGTGGCCGTCTATAGATCAGGAGATTGAGAGCACAGTGAAGGCCTGCGAAGGATGCCAGACCCAGAAGGTGCACCCGAGATGCCAATGGACGCCATGGCCACAGGAAACAGAGAAATGGAACCGTGTGCACATTGATTACGCTGGGCCATTTAGCAACGGCAAATACTGTCTGATCATTATTGATGCATTCAGCAAATGGGCCGAGGTGCACACAATGACATCAACTACAACGGAGGAGACGATCACGAGACTACGCCGGACGTTTTCACAAGAAGGAGTTCCGGCAGTTTTGGTGTCCGACAACGGACCACAATTCGTATCACATCAGATGGAGAGGTGGCTGGAGGCTATCGGCTGCAAACACATTCTCACGCCGCCCTACCACCCACGCTCTAATGGGCTGGCCGAGCGTTTCTTCAGGGACCTCAAGGACCATCTGCGTGCGTCGGGCGACATTAACAGCATGCAAGCAAGCATTGATAGGTTCCTACTACAGTACAGGAACGCTGTACACTCCTCAACAGGTAAGGCTCCAGCGACCCTGATGCGCGGACACCTACTTCGCGGACCAGTCATTCAGCTATCCCGGGAGCCTGTGTGGTTCCGAGTCTACGACGAGCAGAAAAGCAAGTGGGCCCCGGGTACCGTCATTCAGCGACAAGGCCAAGCTGTGGTGTCGGTAGAGGATGAAAGCGGCAAGGTAACGAGACGTCACATCGAACAGATTAAGCCGCGAATTCCAACAGACCAGCCAACGAGTGGTACGGATCCGGAGACTACGCAAGAAGCCGGTAACAATCAAAGACCTCAGAGAAATCGGAAGTTCCCCAAGAAACTGCACTACAGCCAACTGGGCCAGCCTGACACGTAAAAGACCCAGAAGTTGTTTCTTTATGCGGACCAGGAACTCAAGACAAAAACGGTTATTCATGGCTATTTTTTAAAGCTTTTGTTTATATATGTATGCGTATTGAATAAGCGGGAGGAGTGTTGAGGTGCTATGTTGCTGCTGCCTTGTGCGACTATTTATATATCTATGGCGGAGCTCGCTTATGCAGAGTGTAGGCAGCAGCGCTCGCAGGCACTAAGGGCAAGAGTGCTCAAAGGCGAGAGAGCTCAAATAAAGTACAAAGCCGCAAACTATTCATTTCATAACCTAAGACTTCAATCGCCTTCCTTCGGTGGTAACATATAGTCAGAAGGCTAACATAAATAACTTGGGAAAAGACAACAGTAGGAATCGAAAATTGTTAAATAATTGAAAATTATGAGATCAATAAATTTTGAGAGCCATGCTAAGGGAAGGACAGTCAGGAAAAATAGGTACTTACGAGTAATAACTATAAAGGTAAAGAAATGGGGAACTTATGGGAAGGGAGTGTAGAGATACGTGTGCAACGCATGCTACAGGGGGCTGTTAGAAAAGAATTGATGGGAAGTGAGGGTAATAGAAAGTGACAGAGAGGGACAGAGAGGGATAGAGAAGTACAGAGACGGACAGAGAGGGACAGAGACGGACAAAGAGAGATAGAGAGCGACAGAGAGGGACAGAGAGGGACAGATAGGGACAGAGAGGGATAGAGAAGTACAGAGAGGGATAGAGAAGTACAGAGAAGTACAGAGGGACAGAGAGGGACAGAGAAGTACAGAAAGGGAGTGACAAACAAATTACTAAAACAAAATCACAAAAAGAGCAATGGAAAGCGAGTGACATGAAGAGAGTGACGGAATTAGGGCAATTGTTAAGAGTGATGGAAAGACTGAAGCAAAGAGAGCGATATGAAGAGGGTGACAGAAAGGGGGTGATACGATGTAATAGTAAATAATTGAATTTTGGGTGGGAAATAAGGCGGTTGAATGAGGATTTTCTACGAGTATTTGATTTTATTTTCAAGGAACTGCAGTTAAAATTGTATTGATAAACATTTATAGTAACAAATATGAGCTATCTACTGTAAGTAAGCATCAAAGGACATATGAAACTTTCTCGCAAAATCTTGCAGAACTTATCGCATATGCATAGCTGTCACAGAAAATCGAAAAAAAATTTGCTTTTTCACCAACGAAGTCTCCAACTGCAAAGAACTTAACTCATTATTTTACGTGTATCTCGCATTAATTAGACTTCGCACCTATCGAAAACAGCTACGCAAGTAGATTTGAAATTGCAGACGAATTTTATTAATAATTTCTGTCGTCATTTTCTAAAAATTGCCAGCTGAGGCAGCTACGCTGTGGCTGCAACTAAGTTACAGTGGAAAGACTGTACAGCAATCTATGAACAACCCCGTGCCTGCTTTGCGCCCACACTCTCTTCTCTTCGTCGCCTATGCCACAATTCAACCGCCATATACCTCGTTGCCATAGCAACGAACAAAAGCATAGCGCGGCCTGCCTTCCCTATGCTGTCACGTAAAAACTCAATTCAAGTATAGGCTATTCACCCTCTCACCCAGGATAAAATTAGAAACTTGGCGTCATCTGTTCCCATGGCCATGCAGGGCGCAATGTTAGTTTGAGTTTGAATATACTCTGAATTGTATTGAATGCTTTAAGAGTACATTCTTTAGCTTTGGGCGAGGACTGCATGCGGTCGCACGCTGAGACTAAAAATAAACTCTGCATGAAGACTTTAAATAATCTTATTTCTATAAATTTCAATCTAATAAAGAAAATGTAGCACAATCAGCTTCCTGCTATGAAAAATATTTTTTGAATAATTTAAAGATATGCTAGCAAAGAATGAAAAAATTATTTGACAAAACATTGCCAAGCTTCCAATTTTTTTCTTTTCCTCATATTTAAAAAAATATCAATTTATTTGTTAGTTATAATTATTAAGCAACTACAGATGAATAGTGTAGCCAAAAATTATTACTTACATTAGACAGCAGAGTTATATCTTGAAGTTTATTTATTATTTTCACAAAATGCTTTTTTCTGTCTTTTTAAAGTAGAAATTAAACTCTTTGCATAAGAAAACAGTTTCAAAAATATTGAAGAAAAATACATTACACGCTAATTAGGTTATTAATGATGAAAAAACTGTGCCTGCTCGAACAAAGTAAAAACAAAGTATGTAATTTAACAACTTTTGAAAGAAATATAGAAGAAAAATAATGGGATTTATTGCTAATGAAAATTATACTTTAATCAACTTTTTGCATACTGCGCTGTAACAGTAGCTAGAGCATCAATGCAAAAATATTTTTTGCAAATACTCTATTAAACAAAATTATTAAATGAAAATTTAAAAAATTACAGAATAGAAAGAAACTAAAATAATGACTGCAAGTTTTTAAAAAATATCCTTGCAGTCAAAGTAGAGCATACAGTATGGGTAAAAAAGAACAAATTACACTATAGTAGCCTAGTGTCTATTAAACTGTTTTTGTGATGCAACTTTATGCAGTTATTTTTAATAAATAAACTTACAATTTATATAACATACTTGCAATGTTAATAAACAACAAATACCCTTAGAACCACATAGCTAATTTTGTATTTAGACTTGAAATCAAGTTATAACAAGCAAAGCAGATTAGAACCAGATAATTTAATTGGACTTCTCCATCTTCTGAACAAGCCACTGCTTGCAGGTGGCAGCAACCTGAGTGAAATCCTTCAGCAGCACAGTTAGGCGCAGATTCTCTTCTTCTAGTGTGACAATTTCTTGCTCTTTTAGACTGTTTTTGAACTTGCGATTTGCTCGAGACTTTCTAGAAGCTTCATTATTTTTTTGTCGCTTTAAATTTTCCGAATTGCTGCTAGAAGAGCAAGCCTGCTGCTGCTGCTGGCTGACGCAGTCATCAGGTGTGATGGAACTAGGGGACAACATTGGCAGTTCAAGTGGCGACGACGCCTTGCGCTTTCGTGATTGCGAGCCAATGGGACTTTCAGCAGCTGGTGGGTGTACTGTAAGAGGCTGCTCGTTGGGCTCGCTGATAATGTCGGAGTGGCAAATGCCCTGGCTAGTCAGTTCCCCAATAACGTCGTCAACGAATGATGAATTACGAATGTCGCTAGGGAGAATTCCGCTATCAGTAGATAGCACCGATATTTGCGAATCCAAAGTCGGCTTGATTAGACTAAATAGAGCGTCGTCGTTTAATTCAATGTCCGCAGGATAAGGGTTTGGAACAGTCTCGGGCATTTTGCTCCTGCTAAATAGGCCACCACGACTGGGCGAATTTCGTTGACGGCTGGACAGCGACGAACGAATTGTGACAGGGGTTTGCCGGCTTATGGCGCCTATCGAGCCAGGCGTCTTGGTATGCAGAGTCGTATTGTATGTGCGCATCATTATTCTGGGTTTGACTGGGCATTGTTCCTTGGTACAGCTGACGTCCGAGTAAACTGCGACTGCTTCTGAGGACTGAATCTCGACTGCTGATACTGAAATCATTTTAATATTTTTAATTTGACGGGCTTTGTAGAAGACAGGTCAGATATTCTCTTTAAAGCCTCTCTACTCACCAGTTGTTTTTCGAATGATTCTGCCGGCTACGGCTAACAACGTCTAAAGTTTCGCAAGCGTGTGAATTGAAGTTTCGTCAGAAAAAGCACGCAAAAGATGTCGTAAATGTTGCGAAACATAGCTTTAAATATTGCGGCAATATTCATTTATTTTTAGCCTTATGAGTCATCTGAAATATATTGCAGTTGGCAAAATATAAGCATTATGAATACTTTTGTAAGTTAGAAAAACATATTTAAAAAAATAATTCTTGACAGTGATTTCAGTTAAAAATAGTTTTTTGTTTAACTAACTTTTTTCGAATAATTTTTTGTAAACCGTAAATTATTGCGGTCCGTTCCCTTGACCTATAATTTATACTCAAAGTTACGCAAAACTTGAAGTTGTTCTTTAACAATTCTTTTTTTAATGAGATAATTCAAATAAATTTTACAAAAATCGAAATATATAAAAGTAAATAAAGTAAAAAACAACGGCATAAAGTCATGGACAACTTGAACTTGTCATTGCATGAATTAGAATGTAAATTAGTCCGTTTTCGAATAAACATTAAAGAAATGGTTGGCACCATTTTTTGCCCAAATACAAATTCTTTCTAAATGTATGAATTCTTATTTGTAATACTTGTTGGAATCAGGACATAAATTCTTACTCTGTTACATGTCCGTATCCTTTATGTATTTACTTACCAACACCAAATGACTTCGTAAGTGCATGGTCCTTCTAATGGTCCTAGCAAACACCATGCAATAATTTGTCCAGTATTGCCACTCCTTACGAAGTTTTTTATTTGTATCTACCGATTTTTGTTAAATACATAAAATCTGGAAATTTGGCGAAGCAGATTGCTGCCTAATTGCATATGTACATATGTACATGTAAATTTTCTGTGGCTTACATGTACATCTAGGCGCGATCCCTTTGTCTAATGAGGCGAACAATAGCTCGATCGGCTCGCGATTTCGGCACCCTTACTACAGTACATTAATTAAGTTGTGTGCAGCACTGTGAGTACTCAACTGCAAAACGCTGTTTCGCCATTGTACCTTTTAGGGTGCATTGTTTCCAAATTTGGAACGCAATTCAATGAAAATTTTTTATAATAGAGCCGATTTTTGTGTAGAAAAATTTAAAGACTTTGACTTTCTTATATGCAGACCTACATTGTAATAAAAAAATTTTTTTACATGTACAGTAGGTACACCTGTACATGTACATGTGCATGGTCGATCTTTAGTAAGAAAGCAGAACGATCACCACTGACAGTACTGCACGAGATCGGCATTTTATTAGGCAATTTAAATGATCGATCTCGCG
This sequence comes from Macrostomum cliftonense, assembly GCA_950096795.1. Lineage (NCBI taxonomy): Eukaryota > Metazoa > Platyhelminthes > Macrostomidae > Macrostomum > Macrostomum cliftonense. The sequence goes on from CATNEM010000136.1 coordinate 5,385,965, forward strand.
TTCGAGTTGTGTGTTAAAATAAATTTGTCGTTAGCCCGTATAAAATTCCGTGTTTACCAACGGAATAATTTCCGTATATGCACACGTACATTTTTACTGTAAGTAGAGTTTGATAATCTTTCACTCCAATGTTTAGGGTTACTGATTTATCGCCATAGAATGAATGCATGTTGATGAGTGTTACAGGCTGACTAAGGTTTTATCTCAGAAAATTTTTAGCTAGAATAGCTGATACCCAAGTTTGAGGCTATCAAAATCAAAGATGTCACAACTTGGAACATCAGTCTACATGTATAGTCTGAATGATGATGCCCCATCAACAATGGAGCGATATTCCCTTGAGAACGTTGCTTTGGATGGCATTTTGTTGATCCGATGCAAACAAACTGACACTATGCGACTTTTGATTACTAAGATTTTCAAGCATTATACAAAACTTTTAATCAAGCCAAAACTTCATTCAACCGTGAAATGACTCTCACGGGGCGACCTTCGCGTCTAAGCTGCACAATTTGTCTCTGGATAATCCGCAATGAGAGCCGTCCAGAAAGCATTCGTGCTCGCCCAGTTCAAAATGAGTTTCAAAGATTTATTATTTCACAGAAAGAAAGATTAAACAGAGCGTTAGCCAAAGATGAGAAGAAGAAGAAATCAATCAGTGGGGAGCAGGAGGGCCTAACGAGGCGAGAAGGTTAAGCTTTGGTCCCCTGCGCTTAGCGCAGCTTGTCGACGCTTCTCGGTCGGATTTGTCTCGCGGCTGGCTGCTCCGTGATAGATGAATGGCAAGGAGGAGGCCGGGCTTCGATACGGGGTTGGGTAGGATGATTAAACTACAGAAGGGGCGAAGAATTTTATCTAAAAGAAAGCTTTTGTTCAACTAGCAAGTAACTTCATAATTTCATCAGTTTATGAGTGCATGAAACTCTGCCTGGGTTGAATAGAAATCAAGTAAATAAAACTAAGCATTGGGTGTGCGAGTTGTTGAGCGAGCTCTTGATAAATAAGTTTAGTGAATTTCTTGTGTTCATAAGTTCATTAGTGAGTAAGTTAGTGAGTTTAGGGGGGCGTGTGGCTCGGCGGTCTAGCGCGTCTGCCTTGTGTGCCACTGGTCCAGGTTCGACCCCGCGTTGTAGGTCGTTTATTTTCCTAGCGCGGTTTCTTGTGCAGGGTCACATTAATTTGGGGCCTTGTGCACGAATTGGTTGGGCTATGAGCCAGTTGTGCAATTTACGCCCATGAGGGCAACCCCCCAAGGCATAGAGAGTGTACATTCCTGGAACTACCGCTTGTGCACCCTATGTGAGTGCGTGACTGGGTGCTATACTGGAATTCCGTTGCGCACCGTGTGTTTGTGTCTATGCCTGCATACCGTATTTAGTGTGACTGAACGCGCTTCAGGAGTCAGCGCAATGGACAGTCATGCCCCGTCGCTGGTTGTGGGACAATGTTGCTTCAAGCGTCAAGGTGCCTGCAGCCCTCCTGCAGATTTAGCTTTTTTTAAGTTAGTGAGTTTTTGAGCTCTTAAGTGACAGAATAAGCTAGTGAGCGATTGAGTGAGTTCATGAGTTTATGAGCGAGTTCATGTGTTTATGAGTTCATGTGTTTATGAGTTCATGTGTTTATGAGTTCATGAGTTAGCAAGCTCATGAGTTTATATGAGTTCTTCAAGGACTGAATGAGCTCGTGAGCGATTCGATGAGTTCATGATTTTATCAGTGAGTTCATGAGTTCATGAGTTCATCAGTGAGTTCATGAGTTCATGAGTTCATCAGTGAGTTCATGAGTTCATGAGAGAGTAAGCTCATGATTTAATGAGTTCTAGAGTGACTGAATAAGCTAGTGAGCGAGTGAGTGAGTTCATGAGTTTGAGAGTGAGCAAGCACATGAGTTTATGAGTTCTTCAAGGACTGAATGAGCTAGTGAGCGAGTTCATGAGTTCATGAGTTCGTCGGTGAGTTCATGAGTGAGTAAGCTCATGATTTTATGAGTTCTTGGGTGACTGAATAAGCTAGTGAGCGAGTTCTTGAGTTCATAAGTGAGTTTATGAGTGAGTTCACGAGTTCATGAGTAAGTTCATGAGTTCATGAGTGACTTCATGAGTGAGTTCATAAGTGACAAGTGAGGGAAATGAGTGAGTGATTAATCTGTACTGTCAAATATTTATCTGTCTACCCGAGAAAAAAACAGAAAATAAAGTCGAGGAAAACAGTCGGCGCATCAAAGCGGTCCCAATTTCGAACCTGAAGGACCGACTGGCTGAGCGCTGTGGCTGGCAGAGGATTGCACCCACGCCGAAGCTACTCGAGGAGAATGAGCGGGTTGGGTCCTCTTGATCAGGCCAAGCGATCAGGGAGAAGGCCGGCAGGCAGCAGAAGATGGACGACTGGGGCGACCAGCTGTGCCAGCTGGAGTGAAGAGATAGGGAGGAGAGCGAGGAGCGGACGGAGATTGAGAGGCCCCGCTGCAATGGGGCTGAAACCGGTGGAGCTTGCGGCTTGCGGGGAAAGAAATATGGAAATTAATAGGCATTCAGTGGTTGGCAACGCCCAAGCCCTTCAGCCCCATCTTACGGCTCATAAGAAAGCTTTGCCAGCTTTGCCGGCGGCCGTAACCAAGTTTATTATATAAGCGCGGGCGGACATATGCGATGGGGGGGGGGGCAGAGCTCTCTCTCTCTCTCAGGCCGGTCTCTAAACAGGCCGCGTGTTTGGCCCAGGGATAAATCTAATTGTTTAGTGGCAAAACTTGGCGTCCCCCCGCCCACTCCAGCCCATCTCTTATCTTCGACCAAAAAGAGAATTGGGTCTCAAAGCCGCCCTCTGATTGGTCCTCCGGCCTCGACCCTATGAGGTCCGAGACTGCCGAGTTCGATTTTATCAGCCAAAGCGTTGCCGCCTCGCTCCTTCTTGAAAGTCTGCCGAAAATCTGTCTCGCACTCTGGAATTCGGAGGGCTTGTCATCGATTCTTCAGCAGGTGCCACTGCAAATCTCGAATAATTATCCTCAGCAGGGATTCTGTAAGTTTCGGTCGTTTTTATTGTTGAAATCTACGCTCGTATCCTTGAATTCTGTTACTAGGGCAAAACAGATCGGTAGGGGGGTGGGGGTATGGGAGACTTTACTTGAAGCAGTTTGACGCAAATTTGCTTGGACTCGACGAAGATTGCAATTTAGTTTGGCATCGGATTCTCCAAAGCTGCTACTATAGGGGAACCCGCGAGCTCGGCGCGCCGCCCGCCGTCTTGCATCCTTAATTACCTGTCCCGTCTAATCCCAGTCCGCCGGCTCTGCCCGCATTTGTCCGTAATCCATGGAAAATCCTCCCCATACGTCGCGATCAGTTCCGTAATGCCGTCTTAGACTAAAACTGCAGCTCGCGTCAAGTTTAGCCCAAGGTCTTCCCCTCAAAGAGCCGCTGGAAGGCAATTTGGTTTCCCTTCGCGGCCTTCGCGTCTCAACAAATATAGCAACCTCTCTGGGGAATAAGACCCCGACGCTCTTAACAGGCCCGAGCGAGGCATAATGACCCGGGGGCCTATGAAGAAATCTGCTCCTACGGTGGTGGCAGCAGCATATTTATTTTGCCATCTTCAAACTCTTCAACTTTGGCTACTGACGAATGAATGAAGCGCTGATGAGGCGCCGTCCTCATGATTGCTGAGCTGCTGAACAGCGTGGGAGAGGTGGGTCTTCTGCTGATTGCTCTTTCTCATCCGTGATGAATGCTGGTTATTTCGGACTTGGGGACCAGCCTATCAAAAAGCACATGTGCGCCGATGTTTGAGGAACCTCGTAATTTTTGGCGTGAATCAGTGTGACCGAATGGGATGGGAATGTCATAAAATTTGCTGATCAAGTTACCAAAACAGTTGTGTGAAAGACACCAAAATGGTTTGCGAAAGGTACAAAACTGGCTGAATGTGACACCGAAACCGCTTTAGCTCCTTGGGCGAATTAGAAATTTCGAAAATTTTGATTTGATAAAGTTTGAAGTCTCCGCATCAGTCCACTAATCTGTCTTTCAGAAGCAGCAAGTCAGCCAGCAGAAAAGCATGGGAGTGATAGCGCAGTGCAAGCTGAGCAAAGGCAGCCGCTTCGGCCCCATCCCGGTGTCGCTGTTGATCGCAGATCCCGCCTACCTCATCGCCAACCTCACCACCGACTGCCCGGCCGACCTGCCAACCGTCAAGGTGGAAAGCCCCGTCTTGTTGCTTTTTGCTTGCTTGAATAATTTTTGTTAATATCTGCGTTACTTTTTTAGATTTTAAATAAAATAATTTTGCGGAAAGTATGATAGGATCTGAAGCAGAGGATTAGAGAAGTTCCCTGAGGCCCTGAAGCAGATGATTGGAGGACTCACCTAAGGCCCTAAAGCAGATGGTTTGAGGACTCACCTGAAGCTCTGAAGCAGAGGAGTAGAGGACTCACCTGAAGCTCTGAAGCAGAGGACTAGAGGACTCACCTGAAGCTCTGAAGCAGAGGAGTAGAGGACTCACCTGAAGCTCCGAAGCAGAGGATTAGAGGACTCACCTGAAGCCCTGAAGCAGAGGATTAGATGACTCACCTGAAGCTCTGAAGCAGAGGAGTAGAGGACTCACCTGAAGCCCTAAAGCAGATGGTTAGAGGACTCACCTGAAGCTCCGAAGCAGAGGATTAGAGGACTCACCTGAAGCCCTGAAGCAGAGGATTAGATGACTCACCTGAAGCTCTGAAGCAGAGGAGTAGAGGACTCACCTGAAGCCCTAAAGCAGATGGTTAGAGGACTCACCTGAAGCTCCGAAGCAGAGGATTAGAGGACTCACCTGAAGCCCTGAAGCAGAGGATTAGATGACTCACCTGAAGCTCTGAAGCAGAGGATTAGAGGACTCACCTCCGATAGTTAAGGATTAAATAATCAAACTTACGCCCTGAAGCGGAGTATTGGATGACTTACCTGAAGACCTGAATGACAGGATCAAATGATTCCACCTGATATTCTGAAGCTCAGGTTTGAAGGTCTTGACAGAGTACCTGAAGCAGAGGATTGAAGAACCTACATAGTTTTAGCAGAGAGAATTACAAGTTTACCATCTACCATTTTACAAGAAGAAAAAGGGTTTTGAAGAAGATCTCCATCGAGCCTGCCGAAGCGCAGAAGTGAGTGGGCAGCCCGATAAAAACTGGAGCGCATCGCAGAAAGCATTTAGCCCCTGGCCCCAGCCACCAATAATGCAATAAAGCGCACAACTTAACCATATTCTCTTGGCGCAAACTTTTCCAGCCAAAAAGCTTTACTCCAGATAAGCAAGCAAAAATAATTTCATTTCCTTATACAGCGGAGAGAGGGGGTGCCGGCTCTTGGCTCCAATTCTTTTGGCCCGTCCATTTTCTTTCCAGTCTGTTTTTTCTCTGTCTTTTCCGCATTTCGCGTTTGAAGTTAATTGTTTTAGCCGGAGGCTCAACTTCTTGGCCGCTTCTTGGACTCCAGCCCAATTGCTTCGGGGGCTGCAGCAGGGACAGGGAGCGTTAGAAACCATGCAGGAAGTCTTCTTATTCTTCTAGAAGCCGACCCGGCAGCTTCCGCAATTCATTGGATTACCCGGCAAAAACGTTTATAAAGAGTCAGGAGAAGACAGACCCCCTCTGTCTGGGCGAAGTATTCGCATTCTGTCTCTCTAGATGAGCAGCAGATAAAGAAGTTTTTTCTATTATCAAATTGTTTTCAACTCGCCCCTGTGGAAGGGATAAAACGGTAGAAACAAAATTCAATTGTCTTCCCCATGATGCTGCCTGTGTGTTTCCCCTACTTTTCTGCTCCCGGTCTACAAGAGTAAACAGGGCGTCTTTTAAGTTGCTTGCTTCTGGTCCCGTGCTTTTCTTTGATCTCAGGCAGTAGGATGTTGGCAGTGGGCCAAATTGTTTCGATACTCGCATATTCGGTAACTGAGGAAAAATAATACCGCAAGCATCTTCTTTCTCAACTATTGTTCGATTTTGGTGAAAAAAATTCGATTAGGCCACAGCTTTCCGTGCGTTGTAAACTCCGGGACCTGTGCTGCTAGTTGGAGCAGATACCTTGCATAGCTCCAGGCCAGAGCTCTCAGTGCAGCATCTGGCTCAAGAGACAGAAGACTGGCACAGAGACAGTTGCCAACTGGGACTTATTTTCTGTTGCTGGGCTCCGGCACAGCTGCTAGCTAATGCAATGATTGTGTCGCGTGAAGTCAGCCAGATCTAATTTGGCTGCGGTGCAGAGGCTGCTCTGCGCTGCCTAAATCACTCTGTTATCTCTGACATATTCATCATCTCTTCCGCGTTAAGTCTTCTTATTTCCCTTCCTTCTTATTTTCCCACAAAGCTCGAAGCTGTCCGAATTCAAAAGTTATGCAAGAAAGTTTTCTGTATCAATCTAACGGTTTTGGGGCCCACTATGAATCAATCAATCAATCAATCAATCAATCAACCTATCTATCTATCTATCTATCTATCTATCTATCTATCTATCTATCTATCTATCTATCTATCTATCTATCTATCTATCTATCTATCTATCTATCTATCTATCTATCTATCTATCTATCTATCTATCTATCTATCTATCTATCTATCTATCTATCTATCTATCTATCTATCTATCTATCTATCTATCTATCTATCTATCTATCTATCTATCTATCTATCTATCTATCTATCTATCTATCTATCTATCTATCTATCTATCTATCTATCTATCTATCTATCTATCTATCTATCTATCTATCTATCTATCTATCTATCTATCTATCTATCTATCTATCTATCTATCTATCTATCTATCTATCTATCTATCTATCTATCTATCTATCTATCTATCTATCTATCTATCTATCTATCTATCTATCTATCTATCTATCTATCTATCTATCTATCTATCTATCTATCTATCTATCTATCTATCTATCTATCTATCTATCTATCTATCTATCTATCTATCTGTCAACAGAAGTCGCAGCATGCTTCTATGTCTTAAGAGGAGACAGTATTCCAGCTCATGGCAAGCGAACGCACATGAAATAAACTCGACCTCAGAATTCGGCAATCATCAAAGGAGACTCGCCAGCAGGCAGACAGAAAAAGCAGAGAAACACAGGGCCAGATTCGCAGAAACCAAGTCGGCAATTACAGCTGCGCGGCCGCTGGGCGCCAGGAGTTCCAGTGAAAGATGGGAAATGCAATTGCCCTGCCGGACCGGCCGTCTGTGAAGTCCAGGTTGCAGCGGAGCCAATTAGCTAACGGCTCATTTCCTCTCCAGCAGCCAGCAGCGGCCCCGGCTGCTCACTTTAACCGGCTGCGACTTTCTAAGACCGGGCCGGGGTGGACAGGGGCAGGCCAAAAACGAAGGCCGCTGCCAAGCATAGCGTGTGACGCGGTTTGCCGAGCGGGCAGGAAGATGTTAGTGGGAAGGAAGCTGGCCGAGATCCTTCATGCATGATGAGGCCAAGATCATAAGCTTGTGGGGGCCGCGCATGGAGACGCGGTGTTGCGGGGTCCTGAATTAATTTTGCCATCCCTGTCTTTTTGTCTGTCTGTCTGTCTCTTTCTGTCTGTCTGTCTGTCTGTCTTTCTGTCTGTCTGTGTGTCTGTCTGTCTGTGTGTCTGTCTGTCTGTCTGTCTGTCTGTGTGTCTGTCTGTCTGTGTGTCTGTCTGTCTGTGTGTCTGTCTGTCTGTCTGTCTGTCTGTGTGTCTGTCTGTCTGTGTGTCTGTCTGTCTGTCTGTCTGTCTGTGTGTCTGTCTGTCTGTGTGTCTGTCTGTCTGTCTGTCTGTCTGTCTGTCTGTCTGTGTGTCTGTGTGTCTGTCTGTCTGTCTGTCTGTCTGTCTGTCTGTCTGTCTGTCTGTCTGTCTGTGTGTCTGTCTGTCTGTGTGTCTGTCTGTCTGTCTGTCTGTCTGTGTGTCTGTCTGTCTGTGTGTCTGTCTGTCTGTCTGTCTGTCTGTGTGTCTGTCTGTCTGTGTGTCTGTCTGTCTGTCTGTCTGTCTGTTTATCTTACTGAATCTTCACGTCAATCGTACAGATTATAGTTAAATGTCCCAGCCTGTTTCTAATCGGAGATTTCGTCAAAAAACCCGAATTTTCGCAGTTGCCAACGCAGTCCAGCCGGTGCGACTCGCAGCACCGCCTGATCGAGTGGGTCTGCTGCCTGCGCTCCGCCCGCTGCCCGGAGGAGCAGAACCTCGAGCTAGTCAAATCGGCGACAGCTGGCGGCGGCATCAATGGGGAAGTCTGGTACCAGACTACTCGGGACATTCGCGAAGGCGAGGAGCTGCTGATCTGGTTTGGTCGGGCTTATCGACAGCAGCTGGGGATTCCTGCGGATCCGGTCAAGAATGGTGAGTGACGTCAGTTGGGACCGGGGCGTAGGATCTGAGATCTGAGCTTAGAGATTGGGAACTGAGCTTGCAGATTGGAAACTGAGCTTGCAGATTGGGAACTGAGCTTGCAGATTGGGAACTGAGCTTGCAGATTGGGATCGGAGATTGTAGATTGGGGATCTGAGCTTGCAGATTGAGATCTGAGCTTGCTTGCAGATTGGGATCTGAGCTTGCTTGCAGATTGGGATCTGAGCTTGCTTGCAGATTGGCATCTGAGCTTGCTTGCAGATTGGGATCTGAGCTTGCTTGCAGATTGGCATCTGAGCTTGCTTGCAGATTGGCATCTGAGCTTGCTTACAGATTGGGATCTGAGCTTGCTTGCAGATTGGGATCTGAGCTTACAGATTGGGATCTGAGCTTGCTTACAGATTGGGATCTGAGCTTGCTTGCAGATTGGGATCTGAGCTTACAGATTGGGATCTGAGCTTACAGTTTGGTATGTAAGCGCACAGATGGGACTCTAAGCATTATAAAGGCATAAAATCTTTCTAAAAATCGACATAAACTTATAGGAATTCTATCCTGCACCGAAGACGTATCCGGGAAGTCTCTAATAATGAAACGTTGAAGCTTGGCATAATGGCTGTTAGAGTCTCTCTCAGCCTCGTCTCTCAACTCTTCTCCAGATCGTCCAGTTAAAAAGTTAATTTTCCCATTTGGAGAGTCGGCCCGACCGTATTTCAGATAAGGCCCGGCCCATTACCTCGGGCCTAGGGCAGCGGGGTGTCCCGTACCAGCCTTATCAGATGACAGAATATGGACTCGAGCCTGCCAGTGAAAGAGAAATGATGGGAGACTTCTGGACTGACGGTTCAAGGATGAGAATTAAACGCTGGGCGGATCCATTTGCTGGGACTGAAGCTGCTCTGCTCTTAATGAAGTGGCTGCGATAAAACTTCAGAGGGAAAGCTAAGGATCTGCGGCATTGCAAGATTTCTATTTAGTTAATGAAAGCATAAAGAATTTCTTGAACCAAAGACTGAACTTCGTTTGGTGAACTTAATTTGTACAGGGATAGCAATATAGTGTGACAGGCCTTGTGAAAAGAGGTGACTTTTGTCTATACCTCTCTAACAAAAAATGTAGATCCAGACTTTTTCTACCAGCTACATACTACCAGCAGCTAGCTCACACTGGTAGACGATCTCAACTGGTTAGACGACTAAAGCTATGCGATATTAATTAGATAGTCTACTGCAAGTAGAAAGTTAGTAAAAAGCGCTACAAAATTTGCAGGAAAGACTCAGAAATTACGCTGTACAAGAGCGTTGCGTATAAGTAGGAGTTCTGTTAAGCCAGCTAGAGGTGAAAGACAGCCGAGTGGTTAGGTGAGGTCACCTGAAGACGCTTAAGAGAGCAGAAACCGGTTGCGACAGTCTTTTAGATAGTTTACTTTAAGCACATTGCTGGAGGGCGAAAATTGTCTTTTAAAGCGGGGTTCGAACCCACGACCTTTCCTCTAAAACTCCTCTAACAAATCAAATAAATTTCGAACGGTTTGAAACTTCCCGAATGGTTGCTGTGCCCCTGTGCCCGAGTCACACATACGCTGGTACTGCGATTCTCCAATCCCGCAGCCTCGGGCCGGTACGCCTGCCCAAAGTGCGACCGCCAATTCGCCTACCCGTTCGTGGAGATGAGCCACCGGCTGTTCAAGTGCAGCGCCAAAGTCGGCGCAAACTGCGGCCTCGACCTCCCCAGCAAAAACGGTCCCGGAGCGGGCAAGCCGTCAGCGGCAAAGCGGCCCCGACTGACTGACATCCCCATCACCACCGCGGCCGGAGCCACCCTCGCTGCTGCTTCAGTCGGCTTCGATTTCCACCGGGCGGCGGCTGCGGCTGCGGCTGCGATGGCGGCCGCCGCTGCCGCAGCTTCATCGGCGATTTCAACAACTGCAGCTTCTGGCGGGCTGCCGACGCGACACCCGGTGCTGCCTGCAGGATTCCCAATGACACCGGCGGGCCACCCCCTGCTGGCCGGCTGCCATCCACCGCCGATTCTCTTCTCGGCGCCGTCGGCCATCTTTCCGCCGCCAAGGCTGGACTTTTTTCAAGCGACGCAGGGGCCGCCGCCGCCACCGCCACCGCTTCAGCCGCCGTTGCCGCTGCCGGCCTTTGACTACGCCAGGTCGCCGTCCCGAACACCAACTCCTCCGCCGGCTGTTCCTCCACCGCCGCCACCTCCGCCGCCGCCGTCGCCACCGCCATCGGCTGGAACGTCGAGCGGAGGTCCGCCGGTTGCGCCCGCCTTGCCGAAGACGTCCAACCCGATGGTGGAGAAGCTGCTGCAGCACGCCGTTCTTGGCGAATCGGTTTCTGCCGGTTCCAACGGCAGCGCTGGAGGCGGAGGCGGCGGCGGCGGCGGTGGGTCGCCGACTTCGTCGATCCTCGGCCCGCTGGCCGTCACGCAGAACTGGTGCGCCAAGTGCAGCAGCACTTTCCGGATGACCAGCGACCTGGTCTACCACATGCGCACCCACCACAAGTCCGAGTCGGAGCTGCAGCTGTCCAGGCAGCGCAGAAACGAGAAGCTTCGCTGCGGCGTCTGCGGCGAAACATTCAGGGAGCGGCACCACCTCACGCGGCACATGACTTCCCATGACTAGTTGGCCATGGATTGCTGCCTGCTCCTAGAGGGCGTCATGACAATACCAAGGACACCTTAAGTAGAAGGACGGGACACTTCGTTTCTTGGAAAATTTTTGGAGTCCAATCTTCGCGAAAAAATACACTACGGAGACAGGAAATTTGCAGTTTTTCGACATAAAATTAAAGATTGCGCTCGATTGGAAGCAGATGCAAATCTCATCTTTTGATATGTGGTCCCTGCCTTCTTACTCTATCGAACTACGTACGTCTTAATTTGTGAAAAATTGATCTTCCTATTATTTTATTGATATTAGTTCACTTTCGTAAAAAAACTACTACATGACAACTAACCAATCCAGAGAGAATCAGACATTGACATGTGACTGGACCAGCAAAATTATCCAAAATACTTAAAAAATATATTATTATTAAAATTTTCGACAAATGTTTTTCAATGATAATAATTTAAAGATTAATATTTCACGAATAAGGAAATAAATAGTTCGATAGAGTAAGACGGCAGGAACCACATATCAAAAGATGAGATTTGCATCTGCTTCCAATCGAGTACAATCTTTAATTGTATGTCGAAAAACTGCAAATTTCCTATCTCCGTAGTGTTTTTTTTCGCGAAGATTGGACTCCAAAAATTTTCCAAGAAACGAGGTGTCCCGTACTTCTACTTAAGGTGTCCTTGGACAATGCTCAGCATGACAATACTTTGCTTAAGGGCTTGAGGATTAGAAATTGCGATTCCAGATCCATATTGCTAACAGCTGGCGTTTTGTTGCTAACGGTCTTTGGTTTTTTCGCTTAAATATAATTAGCTCTTAGTATACCGTAGTATTTTGGTTGGCGATTTAGGCGGGTCACTGTTAGGATCGTGGCATTAGGACTGGTGAAGGTTCCTGTAAAAGCAGTAAGCAAGCAAAGGTTAAACTTTTTGATAAAAAAAATTCTGGCGTTAAGACAGCAATTCGCACAATTAGAGAATAAAGCCACTAGGTACTGTAAGGCGTTTTGGACTTTTATGACCTGCGCTGCATGCTTATCATTGTAAAGTATGTTTTTTGTAATTTTTTTAGCTTTCTTAGAATCAAAAACTTACTTGTAGACTGCACATCAACCAGATGTTATCCTATCATGCTTGACCATTCTGAATCACCTTCTTAAGGCAGAAATTCTTCCTGAAACCCTTAAAAATATTCCCACTGTACACGCTTAAAGCACTTGCAGATTTCAATGTTAATTCAATTAGTCCCTGAGTAGAAAATTTGTTTAGTTAGTAGAATTTTTGCTTTTGTTGCTTCTGACTCTGCTTTATTGAGAGACCAACATGATTGAGACGTTTGAAAATAGAATGAATAAAATGTACTTTAGCAGCCGATGAAATGAGTTTGAAAATGGATCAGTATTTTTTATATTTTTTTATTTGTGTGCCATACCTCTGCTGCTTAGTGGGTCAAAATAACGAGCTAATTGTGGGCCAATATAGTTAGCTATAATCTTTTTACAAACGCAAGATAAAACGAGTTGAGCCATAGACAATTTGACATTGGACAGGCTTTTCTCGCCAGCCAAGCTTTCATTGGTCCGTAGAAACGGCTCCCTGCTGGTTGCGCTCCGCAGCCATCTGCTTCCAGTACGCATAGTTGTTGTTCATGTTGTCCAACAGCTCGGACACGTCGCAGAAGGCTGCAGTATTTTAATGTGCAAAGTTGACTTTTTATTAATTGAATCAATCCAATGTACATTTTATGCTCGCTTGATGTACAGCAAAGCTATAGAATACGCTATGTACATTCGTGTTGTACATTATTACGCAATGCATAAAACAAACGTACATTAATAGTCAGGGCAGGTGATTAAATTACTCACCATGCCACACTGAGAACATCTCTCTAAGAAAGAAGTCGATGAAGCTGATCTGAGACTGTGGCAGATTGCACGTGGCCCGATCGAACATTGGCATAACAATTGGCAGGTCAAGCGCTTTCTCCTCGTCAGTCTGTTGGTTCGAAGCAATATTTTATCCACAAATAAAATCCTTCTGGATTACTTAAAGTAGTTACGCAATCAAACTAAATTCAAATGGCCGACAAGGCTCCCACCTGCTGAAAGTATTCTTCCGAAATCCTTCTGGACCACTCTCTGCACAGTTTGAGGGGCCGGCACTGGTTGCTGATGTCGGAGCACTTGATTAGCACGCGCATGATGAGGGCTCGGTTCTCCGGCTTGCTCAGCAGTTCCATCGCCTCCTCCTCGGCGGCCATGTTGCCGATTCCAGACGATGCCTCGTCGCCCATGGCGGTGTCCCTGCCGGCAAGCAGCGGCGCCACGATCTGGTTAGCAAATTTTCCAACGTGTTCAAAATGGCGCGCCATCTCCGTTGCCAGGACAACGTCGACAATACTCTGGCGAAGGGATTTGTATTCGTCTGGTGGCAAGTTTTTGAAGATGTTAATCCGATCATCTCGTGTTGTCAGTTGGAAGGCCAGAGAGACGTGGTGACTCTCTAGCACGGACCTGCGAGGGATAAGTCGAATTTGCTGCGATAAGATAGATGTCTAGAATTTGTATTCATGAACTCAAACTTCCACTAGCTAAGGCAACCTTCTTTCGAGTACAGTTACAACTAAAACCATTTTTTCTCAACTTGATAATCAACCAACTCGCTTCATTCCGATCATTGAACGAAAGTGAAATTTGACACACTTCGTACACAGTTAGCGCCCCACCTCTCCCAGTTTACACAGTTAGCGCCCCACCTCTCCCAGTTTACACAGTTAGCGCCCCACCTCTCCCAGTTTACACAGTTAGCGCCCCACCTCTCCCAGTTTACACAGTTAGCGCCCCACCTCTCCCAGTTTACACAGTTAGCGCCCCACCTCTCCCAGTTTACACAGTTAGCGCCCCACCTCTCCCAGTTTACACAGTTAGCGCCCCACCACCCCCAGTTTGTCACAAAAAAAACTGTGCACAGTTAGCGCCCCCACCACCCCCAGTTTGTCACAAAAAAATTTACCCAGTTAGCGCCCCACCACCCCCAGTTTGTCACCAAAAAAACTGTGCACAGATAGCGCCCCCACCACCCCCAGTTTGTCACAAAAAAAACTGTGCACAGTTAGCGCCCCCACCACCCCCAGTTTGTCACAAAAAAAACTGTGCACAGTTAGCGCCCCCACCACCCCCAGTTTGTCACAAAAAAAACTGTGCACAGTTAGCGCCCCCACCACCCCCAGTTTGTCACAAAAAAAACTGTGCACAGTTAGCGCCCCCACCACCCCCAGTTTGTCACAAAAAAAACTGTGCACAGTTAGCGCCCCCACCACCCCCAGTTTGTCACAAAAAATTTACCCAGTTAGCGCCCCACCACCCCCAGTTTGTCACAAAAAAAACTGTGCACAGTTAGCGCCCCCACCACCCCCAGTTTGTCACAAAAAAATTTACCCAGTTAGCGCCCCACCACCCCCAGTTTGTCACCAAAAAAACTGTGCACAGATAGCGCCCCCACCACCCCCAGTTTGTCTCAAAAAAATTTACCCAGTTAGCGCCCCACCACCCCCAGTTTGTCACAAAAAAAACTGTGCACAGTTAGCGCCCCCACCACCCCCAGTTTGTCACAAAAAAATTTACCCAGTTAGCGCCCCACCACCCCCAGTTTGTCACCAAAAAAAACTGTGCACAGTTAGCGCCCCACCACCCCCAGTTTGTCACCAAAAAAACTGTGCACAGTTAGCGCTCTCACCACCCCCAGTTTGTCACAAAAAAATTTACCCAGTTAGCGCCCCACCACCCCCAGTTTGTCACCAAAAAAACTGTGCACAGTTAGCGCCCCCACCACCCCCAGTTTGTCACAAAAAAATTTACCCAGTTAGCGCCCCACCACCCCCAGTTTGTCACCAAAAAAAACTGTGCACAGTTAGCGCCCCACCACCCCCAGTTTGTCACCAAAAAAACTGTGCACAGTTAGCGCCCCCACCACCCCCAGTTTGTCACAAAAAAATTTACCCAGTTAGCGCCCCACCACCCCCAGTTTGTCACCAAAAAAAACTGTGCACAGTTAGCGCCCCACCACCCCCAGTTTGTCACCAAAAAAACTGTGCACAGTTAGCGCCCCACCACCCCCAGTTTGTCACCAAAAAAAACTGTGCACAGATAGCGCCCCCACCACCCCCAGTTTGTCACAAAAAAATTTACCCAGTTAGCGCCCCACCACCCCCAGTTTGTCACCAAAAAAAACTGTGCACAGTTAGCGCCCCCACCACCCCCAGTTTGTCACCAAAAAAAACTGTGCACAGTTAGCGCCCCACCACCCCCAGTTTGTCACAAAAAACTGTACACAGTTAGCGCCCCCACCACCCCCAGTTGGTCGCAGATAATCTCTATTTCTCACAGATCATTGTACAGAAGCGCCAGTCTGTGCCTGCTGTTAATCAGAAACGGATTGGTCCTTCCCGGATGATCCAGATCGTGCACCAGAGCGCCAATAAGCGAGGCGGCTTCGTCCATTTCGTCCAGCGCCGCTTTTACTCGACTTCTTTCCAAGAAATAAGCGGAGCTCTGCATCACGTCCGCACCGTGCGTGGCGTTGTGATAGCAGTTGTCCTGGTGGTAGTTGTCCTGCACCACCTGCAGCCAGTTCAGCATGGTGTCCTCGCTGCACTGCAGCAGCTGGCAGACGCCGAATCGCTGCAGAATTTTCATGCCCAAGTAAACGAGAGGCCTGTTGTTGGTGACGCGTTCCAGTTCCAGGATGTCGTATTCCCATTCATCGTCGCCCTCGAGGTAGGTGATGAACTGCTCAGGTATCTCGCTGAGAGACTGCATGTTGGCCAAGGAGCTCTCTGAGGGTAATTAAAAAAAATCACAAAATTCAATCACTGCAACGGGTCGCTACTAGCTGCGCTGGCGCAATAATCAAAAATAAAATCAATCTCAATCCATGCTTCATTACTAAATCATTTTTCATTTTGATCGGAAAAAATTATCGCTACTAAAAATCATAAATTAAACAATTTTGTTTTGTTTAAATTATTAGTTCCTTAGCTTGAATGCGTGCCATATCGGGGCGACAAAACCGATTGCTGAAGCAACGCAACAAGAAATTTTTTTCTTTCGCAGCTCATTGATTTGGTGATAGGAAATTTTAGAGCACACATGAAAAATGCCAGCATTACAGCATGCTCAGAATGCGACGCAATTGGCTGCAAACTATAAGGGAACTGGAGCTTAGATTCTTTATTCCCTTTGCTCAGCACCTCTGAGGCCTCTGGTTGGTGAAGCATGCAGGGATAAAAAGCTTGGCCTTAGGAGCCAAGAAGCTTCAGACATTTGCAACGCTGCCATGAAGTTTCTCAAAGCCCAGCTCGTCCTCCTATCGATCTGCATCAACAACTGCAGCGCCGCCTGTCCCAGCCCCTTCACCGAACTGTCTGGCGGCCGCTGCGCCTACTGGAACGCCAGCTACTCGGTGAACTGGTGCCGGGCTGCTGAGATCTGCCTGGGCATCGGAGGCGAGCTGGCCATCGACCTGGACCTGATCAGGGCTGTCAGGAGCCAATTGACTGTTGGAGTATTGGTCGGAGTTACTGACCTTCTGATTGAGAGAGGAACTGATAAGACTGGCTGGCAGCTCACAAACGGAAGCCTAGCGGAACTGAAAAGCGCGGACTGGGGCAATGCGAAGCCAAGCAATTCCGATACGGATGATGATGTTGGAGCTTTGGGATCCCAAGGACTATTCGACGTCCGGTTCATTTACTCGATGCCGTTTCTGTGCCAGCCGCTGGTGACGCCAAACAGCAGCTGGTTCAGGCGGGCCAGCTTCCTGCGTCTCGGCAACATCAGCCCCAGCTACTGCTTCACCGAGCTGACTGGCGTGCGCACCGAGATTGAGTGCGGCCTGAGCTGCGCTGACAGGTGGCAGTGCAGGGCCGCCCTCCACAACGCTGCTGAAGGCAGGTGCCGGATGCTGGACTTCACGGACGCCAGCGTCGGAGACGAGATCGAGCTGGACCCGAACTGGACCAAACTGGTAAAGCGCTACTGATCCTTGAAGAAGCTGTGCAACAAAGATGCTGCAGACTCGTTCAGATAACAAGTCAAGAGTTTCTCCCCCTTAAAATCTACTCATTAAAACTATCCGATTCTGAAAAAATCTGTGAATTTTTTAGGTGTACTTTTTTGCGTACTCTGAAATCAGCATTAGAATGAGATAAAACATTATTTCAAAATCTCCACAGTTAAGTTAGCAATATTATTTTGAAAATCATACCCTAAATTTTAGGTTAAAATCATTTATTTACATCGGCAGCAAAAAATTAATAACTTTTCTTTTTTCCTCTAATTTTCACCGGTAAAAACCGGACATTTTCCTTCAAATGTCAAGCAGCCGAAGCAGCGTTGCTGAGGGATTCGAGCATAATGGGGATTTTTTATCCAGGTTTTGTTGCTAACGACTTTATTCAGTGCATTTTGCGAGTGGAAAAAAATAGCTATTAACCTGATCATCCAACCATTTTTTGCAACTCAAGCGGTTCCCAGTTTTCCCTCAGAGTCAGTGGAGGCGTGCTCAGGAATTTCTGTTTGCGCAGAAAAGTGAAGCGTAACTTGAATGACTCGCAGCAACTGAGCTAATCTGCAACTTCTGTACTGTTCTCTATGGTCTTTATGAAAAGTGGATACCCAAAGTCTCTTGTCCATGACTTAACCAATACACCTGCATAGAAACGGGAAAGTTTCAGTTTATTGACACTGCTAATGACAGCCTTATTGACTGAGCATCTGAAACTTTACTTGGCTTTTATTTACTTGCTATAGTTTTGCCTGACTCTTCTGCAGGACTTCCATCGGCTTCATATTGCAGAACCTAGATCAATTAGTCGAAGACGTGTCTTGGAGTTTTAAAATGGTGAAGCTGAATGTTGGCTATAGTTATTGAGCTGGTTCCGCATTCATTTTAAAAAAGTTTTGGGTTTCGTCACATTTTTCACCTTTTTCTGATAATGAAAATTCATTTTGAAAGAAAGATTTCGAGAGGTAAATCGACTGTGGATAGACAAACAGAAAGACAGAAAAACAGACAGACAAACGGACTGATGGACAAACTGACAGACAGATAGACAAACAGACAGATAGACAGACAGACAGAGAGACAGACAGACAGACAGACAGACAGAAAGACAGACAGACAGAAAGACAGACAGATAGACAGACAGACAGACAGACAGACAGACAGACAGACAGACAGACAGACAGACAGACAGACAGACAGACAGACAGACAGACAGACAGACAGACAGACAGACAGACAGACAGACAGACAGACAGACGGACAGACAGACAGACAGACAGACAAATAGACAGAGACAGACAGACAGACAGACAGACAGACAGACAGACAGACAGACAGACAGACAGACAGACAGAAAGACAGACATATGGTCAATCGAATTTTTAGACCGATATGCAGAGAACAGGATCAATGCATTGATAGATAGACTCACTATCCGAAAAGTTAGGAGGGAAAATTTTATTCTGCCCAAATGGAGAGCTGCACTGCAGAGTCAAGTGAAGGATCCGTCCTGCAATTTCTCGAGTTGACACCACTTTTCCTCATTATGCTCGCTTCAACGTGCAACATCCCGGAATATTTTAACCCGCGTCAAAACCCTACAGCTTGAGCTTTATCTGCTCTAATTGATTTCTCTTTCAGCCCTAGTTCTAATTTTTTTGGACCTCAGGATGGTCCCTACGAGTCCGATTATGAGATTGAGTTCCGAAAAATTTGCAGGTAACCCTTCAGAAATGCTCAGATAAAGACGCGAAGCCCGAGAGAGTAATGCCAATAGACTCGTAGAAAAAGAATCAAGTGGATATTTTCCTAGCAGTTGGAATCATAAATCGAAAAACGCGATCAAAATCAAAAATATTCTGTAGATTTCTCTTGAAATAAATTTACGACCGCCTTAAGACATTCCTGCTTGACAGCTTGCTCAAAACGCGACGCAATTGGCTGCCCCTAAATTTAGAGGGACCCCACCTCCACTTCACTCCTTTTGCTCCATGCTTCTAAGGGCCTCCGGTTGGTGCAGCATGCAGCTATGAAAAGCTGAGTCAAGGAACTTCAGGAACGTCTTACGCCCGCCATGCAGTTTCTAAGAGCCCAGCTCGTCCTCCTATCGATCTGCATCAACAACTGCAGCGCCGCCTGTCCCAGCCCCTTCGCCCAGCTGTCTGGCGGCCGCTGCGCCTACTGGAACGCCAGCTACTCGGTGAACTGGTGCCGGGCTGCTGAGATCTGCCTGGGCATCGGAGGCGAGCTGGCCATCGACCTGGACCTGATCAGGGCTGTCAGGAGCCAATTGACTGTTGGAGTATTGGTCGGAGTTACTGACCTGTTGATTGAGAGAGGAACTGAATAGACTGGCTGGCAGCTCACGAACGGAAGCCTAGCGGAATTAGACAGCTCGGAGTGGCACAATACGAACCCAAGCAATACCGAAATGGACGACGATTTTTTAACCCTGAGATCTGGAGGGCTATTCGACATCCGGTTCATTTACCCGAAGCCGTTTCTGTGCCAGCCGCTGGTGACGCCAAACAGCAGCTGGTTCAGGCGGGCCAGCTTCCTGCGTCTCGGCAACATCAGCCCCAGCTACTGCTTCACCGAGCTGACTGGCGTGAAGCTGGAGAGCCAGTGCGCTCTGAGCTGCGCTGACAGGTGGCAGTGCAGGGCCGCCCTCCACATCGCTGCTGAAGGTAGGTGCCGGATGCTGGACTTCACGGACGCCAGCGTCGGAGACGAGATCGAACTGGACCCGAACTGGACCAAGCTGGTCAAGCGCTACTGACCCCTGAAAAAGCTGCAACAGGTATGCTGGAGATTTGTTTAGATAAAGAGCGACAATTGAGCTACTGTCCACAGCATCATTTTGCATCGGGAAGTTGTTTCAATACCCAACTAATCAACAATCAAAAATGAAAATGCCTTCGTTTAAATAAATGAATTTACATTTGAAACTAGACTGCATAATATGCAGCACTCGTAGTATCCCAAAGTTATGTTTTTTAATTGTGAATTTTTTTCTGCCCATTTTCATAAATTTTTCTGCATAATAATTAGTATGATTAATATTTACTATTTCGCTACAGCAAAGCTTGCTTAAAGTTTGAGTTATTAAGTTAGTAGGTTTCCTTCAGGACCTAAGTTTCCATTTGCAATGCCTAGCTTTTCTCAAACTTTTTGGTGGCTCGAAAAGAATTGCTAGCAGATGGAGACTGCCTCCATTATGCGCGTGTATTTTAGAAGCACAAGAAACGGGTTAACAAGGCAGCTTGCGACTTAACGGAAGACAGACCTCACCATGATGAAATTAATAGGAGAATAGCCAAAGAAAAATTTCATCTTTTGCTGCACTGGAACGACATTGTCTCAACGGCATTGTTCTCGCGTCGTGTTTGTGACTAGCGGATGCGGAGTCCTTGGTCGATTGACTCTGCGTGACTCTGCTAATGCACCAGCAGGGGATCAACAAAAGCGTCTAGATTGATAGCAAGAACAAAACCAGCGTGAATCAGCGAAAGTTTTGGCTGCAACGACTTTCTGGCTCAGTCATCTCCGCTTATAACCTGTTTTTCTTTGTCTAAACTTTTCCCAACTGCTGCATCTACGATTTACGCGCGCTTTAAGCGACACAATCGGGATGGGTTTGCGAAAAAAATTCTTCAAGAAGTATGCAAATTATAGAACTGAATGCTGATAGCAGGTTTCACTGTGACACTATCTAGTTTTACGCTTGTAGGTGTTATCCAGTGAACTAATCCATTTTCTTCATACAAAATTGCTTTGGATTAATTGATGGACGCAGATCAAATAGATAGATTGATAGTTTATTGATCAATTGAAGGATTAATGTTCAAAGTTAGACAGTTCGAGGCATAACAGGAAATTTCCGGTATTTTTGTTCCGATTTTTCCGGAAACGTAAAAACTTAACCAAAAATGAGATTTTCATAAAGCAGAATGACATATCGCTGTCCAAAAGCCATATCCTAAATATTTGAGCAAAGAAACCCAAAACGTGAAAGTCGATACCCTACAACCACGGCTGGTAGGCCTAGAAGGCTACGAAATTGGTTGCCAACTTGTTAAGCATGACAGCATGCTAAATAGGTCCGCTCAGCAATTCCCAGAGCTCTGCTTTGTCAAGCGCTATTCTATAGAAAGCTGGAGAAGAGACCAAAATTCATGAATGTCCACGGGTTGCGATGCAATTTCTGAAAGCCAAACATCCTCCTATCGATCTGCATCAGCAACTGCAGCGCCGCCTGTCCCAGCCCCTTCGCCCAGCTGTCTGGCGGCCGCTGCGCCTACTGGAACGCCAGCTACTCGGTGAGCTGGTGCCGGGCTGCTGAGATCTGCCTGAGCATCGGAGGCGAGCTGGCTATCGATCTGGACTTGATCAGGGCTGTCAGGAGCCAATTGACTTCTGTTCAAGTATTGGTCGGAGTTACTGACCTGCTGATTGAGAGAGGAACTGATAAGACGGGCTGGCAGCTCACAAACGGCAGCTTCACGCAGTTTGATAATGCCGACTGGAACGGCGGGCCAGCCAACTTGATAAATTCTGACGACTTCGGCTTGGTAAATAATGCTGGTCTGACTGACGGCATGTTCGAAAACACCAGGCCGTTTCTGTGCCAACCGATGGTGACGCCAAACAGCAAGATGTTCGAGCGGGCCAGCTTCCTGCGTCTCGGCAACATCAGCCCCAGCTACTGCTTCACCGAGCTCCATGGCGTGAAGCTGGAGAGCCAGTGCGCTCTGAGCTGCGCTGACAGGTGGCAGTGCAGGGCCGCCCTCCACAACGCTGCTGAAGGCAGGTGCCGGATGCTGGACTTCATGGACGCCAGCGTCGGAGACGAGATCGAGCTGGACCCGAACTGGACCAAGCTGGTCAAGCGCTACTGATCCCCTGAGGAGCTGTGCAACAAGGACGCTGCAGACTCGATTAGATTACAAAACCAATTAGAAATCATTTTTCGTCAAGACAATTTTTCTTCGAATTCTGTTCGTTCATTTTATTATTGTCTAGAAAAGCAAATATTCCGTTTGAATTTTTTCAATTTGCGTCCGAATAATATTCTAAAAGCTCGGTTTTAAAAGTATTTTTAATTAAAAATCCTCAACCTCAAGGCTTTTCTTTCGTATAAATCTGAGCTGCATTAGAAAAAAAATTTTTACGAGACTCGCAAGCTGCAAAGTAGCAATGTTTGCTGGCTTATTTTACTTCGTGTTAAGGAAGGATGATTAATAACTTTCTGGTCTCTGAATTACACTTGCTAAGCTGCATTTTGGTGGGTCTCCTAAGAACTGAAGCTAAGTACAGCAGCTAACATTACTTTCTCACCAAAAACGGAGTCTTAGATACTATGGGGATTTCGTAAGGTCATCAATGCCCTATTTGGTATTGTCTTTCATGAGGTAAGCTGATCCCAAATCATCAGTTAGTTTCAGCAATGAATAATTGCAGCCATTTTTTGCGCTTGTCAAAATTTTTGCTGACTGCCGCTCATTCAAATGCAATAAGCAGAATTAACATTGATTCAGTTGAAATAAGCGGCAGAAGCTGCTGAGAATCTGAACAATAATTACCGTTTTTACAAACCTTCATTGCTAAGTTTACTCAATTTCTTCGTCAATAAGTTACCCTTCAACTTTGTAAATGTTATCAGACATTATCGGGCTGTTGACACGGCTAATGCGTCCAGGAAATGACTAGATGAGGGCCCAGAGGCAAACACCAAAGCGTGAGTAAACAGCATACTGGAATCCATATTTTGAATCCTTAAACAACTTGCTTAAAACCATCAATTTTTCTATGTAGACACCAAAAATATGCTAGACAATATCCTACTGTTAGTAGACCTGAATGGCTATGCAATTGTTTGCCAACTTGAGGGGGCGTCACCATATAATGGGGTCTGCAGGGCAACTCGGAGCACTCTGGTTCGCTAAGAATTGTTTTATAAAAAGCGGCGGTAGCAGACGATTCTTCACGAAGACCCACGGACTGCCATGAAGTTTCTGAAAGCCCAACTCATCTTCATAGGGATCTGCATCAGCAACTGCAGCGCCGCCTGTCCCAGCCCCTTCACCGAACTTTCTGGCGGCCGCTGCGCCTACTGGAACGCCAGCTACTCGGTGAGCTGGTGCCGGGCTGCTGAGATCTGCCTGGGCATCGGAGGCGAGCTGGCTATCGACCTGGACCTAATCAGGGCAGTCAGGAGCCACGTTGACTTGGTACAATTTTTCGTTGGATTCACCGACCTTCTGGTTGAGAGAGGAACTGATAAGACGGGCTGGCAGCTCACGAACGGAAGCGTGGCTCACTTTCAGCCGGCTGATTGGCTAGCGGACAGGCCAAACAATAATAACGCTGACGACGATTTCGGAGCTGTAAATTCAGGTGGAGTGAGTGACGTCCGGTTCATTTACCCAAGGTCGTTTCTGTGCCAGCCGTTGGTGACGCCAAACAGCAAGATGTTCGAGCGGGCCAGCTTCCTGCGTCTCGGCAACATCAGCCCCAGCTACTGCTTCAGCGAGCTGACTGGCGTGAAGCTGCAGTTGGAGTGCGCGATCCGCTGCGCTGACAGGTGGCAGTGCAGGGCCGCCCTCCACAACGCTGATGAAGGCAGGTGCCGGATGCTGGACTTCACGGACGCCAGCGTCGGAGACGAGATCGAGCTGGACCCGAACTGGACCAAGCTGGTCAAGCGCTACTGATCCTTGAAGATGCTGCCGACTCTTTTAGATAACAAAGCTAATCATTACACTTTTTTCGTTAGAAAAGGCTTTATGCTCGCATTCTGTTTAATCCTTTTAATACGGTCGATAAAAAGCTGGGCATTGCAATAGGTTATGTTAGGATGACAATTTTTAAATAATTTCCTAACGTGGAACTGAATCATCTTCCTGAAAACAAAATCCAGCCTACGCGCCTGAAATGACTTTAAAAGCAATTGTGTTTTATCATTTTGTGCTGTATTAGAAAATAATCAGTTTAGTTTTGGGCTCAGTAATTATTTTAGCTTCAACAGAACAAAGCTGGGGATCTGTTTTAAGACTGAATTCGAGCTGCTGTGTCTTTGGACAAATTTGTTTTTTTTTGTTTCAACCCAAGCAAGAGTTCCCTTCAGCTAAAAGTTAATTTTGTCTCTCCATTAAACCAGCCGGAATGCTTTCTGATGGGTCTATAGAGCTCTAGCTGGTAACTGCGGCTAGCCCTACTTCCCTACCAAAAATAGTTTTTTTGTTGCGATGGTCAGTATTGAAGGACCTAATGTAGAAGCAATTTCAACTCAACATGGCACTTCAGAAACTGAGATCGCTGTCCCATTCAGAGTTGCGTTTCACCTGGTTTGAGCCATTAGCTGATCCTTGATCCTCATTCGATTGGCAGAGGTAATTCCTGCCATTTGCATCCCTGTTACTTTTATTTGCTTTCCCACACTTTAATCGCCTGTCACGCATATAACTTTTGGGGTTTCAAATTCCAAATGGCAGAATCAACAATTCGCGTCGCAAAAACTACTAATTATATTGACTCGAAAAGGATGAAATTTTTCACTATCCTTCATCCTAAATTAATGAAAGTCCGACGTCCAAAAATTTACTCCCTTTACTCTAACGTAGAAAATAGGCATTTGGGGACGTAAATAGATCGATAAATTGGGCAGTTGTTTGCGCGGCCAATGCATCCAGATAATTG
The DNA here is from genome assembly GCA_950096795.1 of Macrostomum cliftonense. Classification (NCBI taxonomy): domain Eukaryota; kingdom Metazoa; phylum Platyhelminthes; family Macrostomidae; genus Macrostomum; species Macrostomum cliftonense. Next base: position 5,410,712 of record CATNEM010000136.1, read on the forward strand.
ATACTCGAGTGCTTAGGGACTAAAACTGGGTAGTTGCAGAATAGATTTGACGTTTAAACTTAAAAAATTATTGCTGCGTTATTCTATAGATAGATAGATAGATAGATAGATGGATAGATAGATGGATAGATAGATAGATAGATAGATAGATAGATAGATAGATAGATAGATAGATAGATAGATAGATAGATAGATAGATAGATAGATAGATAGATAGATAGATAGATATATAGATAGATAGATAGATAGATAGATAGATAGATAGATAGATAGATAGATAGATAGATAGATAGATAGATAGATAGATAGATAGATAGATAGATAGATAGATAGATAGATAGATAGATAGATAGATAGATAGATAGATAGATAGATAGATAGATAGATAGATAGATAGATAGATAGATAGATAGATAGATAGATAGATAGATAGATAGATAGATAGATAGATAGATAGATAGATAGATAGATAGATAGATAGATAGATAGATAGATAGATAGATAGATAGATAGATAGATAGATAGATAGATAGATAGATAGATAGATAGATAGATAGATAGATAGATAGATAGATAGATAGATAGATAGATAGATAGATAGATAGATAGATAGATAGATAGATAGATAGATAGATAGATAGATAGATAGATAGATAGATAGATAGATAGATAGATAGATAGATAGATAGATAGATAGATAGATAGATAGATAGATAGATAGATAGATAGATAGATAGATAGATAGATAGATAGATAGATAGATAGATAGATAGATAGATAGATAGATAGATAGATAGATAGATAGATAGATAGATAGATAGATAGATAGATAGATAGATAGATAGATAGATAGATAGATAGATAGATAGATAGATAGATAGATAGATAGATAGATAGATAGATAGATAGATAGATAGATAGATAGATAGATAGATAGATAGATAGATAGATAGATAGATAGATAGATAGATAGATAGATAGATAGATAGATAGATAGATAGATAGATAGATAGATAGATAGATAGATAGATAGATAGATAGATAGATAGATAGATAGATAGATAGATAGATAGATAGATAGATAGATAGATAGATAGATAGATAGATAGATAGATAGATAGATAGATAGATAGATAGATAGATAGATAGATAGATAGATAGATAGATAGATAGATAGATAGATAGATAGATAGATAGATAGATAGATAGATAGATAGATAGATAGATAGATAGATAGATAGATAGATAGATAGATAGATAGATAGATAGATAGATAGATAGATAGATAGATAGATAGATAGATAGATAGATAGATAGATAGATAGATAGATAGATAGATAGATAGATAGATAGATAGATAGATAGATAGATAGATAGATAGATAGATAGATAGATAGATAGATAGATAGATAGATAGATAGATAGATAGATAGATAGATAGATAGATAGATAGATAGATAGATAGATAGATAGATAGATAGATAGATAGATAGATAGATAGATAGATAGATAGATAGATAGATAGATAGATAGATAGATAGATAGATAGATAGATAGATAGATAGATAGATAGATAGATAGATAGATAGATAGATAGATAGATAGATAGATAGATAGATAGATAGATAGATAGATAGATAGATAGATAGATAGATAGATAGATAGATAGATAGATAGATAGATAGATAGATAGATAGATAGATAGATAGATAGATAGATAGATAGATAGATAGATAGATAGATAGATAGATAGATAGATAGATAGATAGATAGATAGATAGATAGATAGATAGATAGATAGATAGATAGATAGATAGATAGATAGATAGATAGATAGATAGATAGATAGATAGATAGATAGATAGATAGATAGATAGATAGATAGATAGATAGATAGATAGATAGATAGATAGATAGATAGATAGATAGATAGATAGATAGATAGATAGATAGATAGATAGATAGATAGATAGATAGATAGATAGATAGATAGATAGATAGATAGATAGATAGATAGATAGATAGATAGATAGATAGATAGATAGATAGATAGATAGATAGATAGATAGATAGATAGATAGATAGATAGATAGATAGATAGATAGATAGATAGATAGATAGATAGATAGATAGATAGATAGATAGATAGATAGATAGATAGATAGATAGATAGATAGATAGATAGATAGATAGATAGATAGATAGATAGATAGATAGATAGATAGATAGATAGATAGATAGATAGATAGATAGATAGATAGATAGATAGATAGATAGATAGATAGATAGATAGATAGATAGATAGATAGATAGATAGATAGATAGATAGATAGATAGATAGATAGATAGATAGATAGATAGATAGATAGATAGATAGATAGATAGATAGATAGATAGATAGATAGATAGATAGATAGATTGATTGATAGATAGATAGATAGATAGATAGATAGATAGATAGATAGATAGATTGAATGATTGAATGGTTGATCGATAGACAAGTAGATCGGTTAGAGGATAAACGGATTGAATAATTATCTAAGATTAGAATTGATTTAAAAATTAATTAATTAGCTTGTTAGTTAGTGACCCAAGAACAATTGATCAACCTTGAAATTTTAATTTAACTGAAATCCAGAACTGTGCAAGCCGGCCAACTAGCCATGCAGTTTAACTTGCCAAAGCCACAAATCCTCAAGAGGTCACATTAGGGCACAACAAGCGACAAAACTTAAGCTGGGTGCACAAAGACATTTAAGAGAATAGAAAACATAATCAAGGGAGATTTTAAGGCTTCCTAATTTGGAACTGGGGATTTCATGTTGGCGCACTCAAACACTGAGAGAGAGCAAAAAACACACAAAAGGAAAAGACCAAAGGCCTGACCCAGCAACTGGCTGATGTGCTCGTTGAGAATCTCAGACGGTCGCTGCGGTGGAGCGCCTATGAAAATCGATTTGGTTCGGCACAAGTAGTGACCCGGAAATCTCATTTTCGCGTAATCATTAGACGACTCATTTTCTAGGAATTTTTATATCCCATATTAAGGAAACACTTACGCCGAGTTCCGAAATGCCCAATTCTCTTCTTATCTGACGGCCTTGGGCCCTGGAAAATTCCCGGTTAGAAAATATCAGCGATTTTATTGTTACTCTACTGCAAGTAGGATAGTTTGTGTTTTTCCCTGCCTCAACTCACAATCATCAGGCCCCCAACGTAGTCAGAGGTGATCTTGTCATCCATGGTGGCTGGCAGCTCTCCGGAATACAAATCAGTGGCGTGGTGAAGAATCTCCAGGACTCGGTCCAGCGCTGAAGTCACCGAAGGCGGACTGTCTTGCTGAGCTATGCCAATCAGCTGAATCACCTGCCGATGGGAAGAACAATTTGACATTAGATTTTCCCTATTTTTCCCTATGTATGCTTTGGTTCAATTCTCACCTTGTGAATCGGCGCCTCGAGACTCTGCGAGCCGATCTTCCCAGTCACCACCTGGCCGTCGATTTTGGCCATGCGGCTCAGAGCGCCGAATAGAGAGGCTGCGTTGCCAGGGGGGGGGCGGTTAATTGGGTAACTTGGCTGGGTGAAAGATAACAGAAGAAGAAGGGCAAGTGAGATAAAAATTTAGACACACAAGCTTCGACCTGATAAATGTACAGCCCACGACACAGCCTCAGGGCTGTGTACAGCTGTTCAGCCTGACGGGCTGGAGGGGCCGCAACACCCACCCTAAATTTACTTAGCTCAAACTGGTTCCCAATCTCAGCTGGGTGGACTGAATCAATGCGGGATTAAGTGCCTTGCTCAAGGGCACAAATTGTCACCTAGAGCCGGGGCTCGAACCCACGACCTTCCGGTCATAAGGCAGACGCCCTAGCCACTAGGCTACAACTCCTGTGAGAGAAAGTGGAAGAAAAGCGGCAGTTGGTATTGAGCGACTCACCGTCCAACGGAATCGAAGAGACGCTGCGCATGGACTGAGTCGACGTCTTCCTGATGATGCCCAGCATCTCCGATCGGCTTCGTTTCATTGCATCTGCCAGGAGAGCGGGCGCTTAGACTGACACGGCCTTCACTGGGACACGAAGAACAATCTTCACGTCATTTGCGATTAAACTCACCGGAATCTTTGCGAGACCTATCGCAGTCCTCAACAACATCGCCGTCACCCGGATTGGGAATTTCATCCCCGCGAAGATCCGATCGCTGGTGGGCCAGCGGCTTGCCAGCAGGCGAGTGGCCTCTGCTCTTGGCCGTAACGCAGACGATGTGCTGGAGTTTGCTGCGAATGTAGTGGAAGACATCTTGTACATTTACTGTACGCAGGAACACTCATGCACACAAATCGTGTGCATCTATGTACATCTATGTACATCTATGTACATCTATGTACATCTATGTACATCTATGTACATCTATGTACATCTATGTACATCTATGTACATCTATGAACCTCTATGTACATCTATGTACATCTATGTACATCTATGTACATCTATGTACATCTATGTACACTTAGCCTGCGTCGAGTAGGCGGTTTGGCCCCCCCGCCCCTTGGCGCAGATCGAACCCCCGATCCCCTTCCAGTCAAGAGGCCGTGTAGGTAAGGGGCGAAGAGTTTCGCGATGATTTTGAGACATTTTGAAAACTTGACGCGAGACTGCAGGACCGGCTCACCCGTGCCGTCCTTTGACTGGCAGGTATCGACGAGTCTGCCGACGCCGCTGCAACTGCTGGCTGGTCGGCCCGCTGACCGCGGCGGCTCGGCCGGGACTGCAAAATTCTTCCTCGATTTCCTGCATTGGCAAGTTGGGTTTTGGCTTGGAGATTTAGTCCTAAATTTTTTAAGTGGGCTGGAGTCCGTGACCTCACTGAGGATACGAGTGTATTAGGGGGTCAATGACCCCATTGAGTGTCTAAAAAATTTTTTAGGGGTCAATGACCCCATTGAGTGTCTAACAAATGTTTTTAGGGGGTCAATGACCCCATTGAGTGTCTAACAAATGTTTTAGGGGGTCAATGACCCCATTGAGTGTCTAACAAATGTTTTTAGGGGGTCAATGACCCCATTGAGTGTCTAACAAATGTTTTTAGGGGTCAATGACCCCATTGAGTGTCTAAAAATTTTTTTAGGGGTCAATGACCCCATTGAGTGTCTAACAAATGTTTTTAGGGGGTCAATGACCCCATTGAGTGTTTAACAAATTTTTTTAGGGGTCAATGACCCCATTGAGTGTCCAACAAATGTTTTTAGGGGGTCAATGACCCCATTGAGTGTCTAACAAATTATTTTAGGGGGTCAATGACCCCATTGAGTGTCTAACAAATGTTTTTAGGGGGTCAATGACCCCATTGAGTGTCTAACAAATGTTTTTAGGGGGTCAATGACCCCATTGAGTGTCTAAAAATTTTTTTAGGGGTCAATGACCCCATTGAGTGTCTAACAAATGTTTTTAGGGGGTCAATGACCCCATTGAGTGTCTAACAAATTTTTTTAGGGGTCAATGACCCCATTGAGTGTCCAACAAATGTTTTTAGGGGGTCAATGACCCCATTGAGTGTCTAACAAATTATTTTAGGGGGTCAATGACCCCATTGAGTGTCTAACAAATTTTTTTAGGGGTCAATGACCCCATTGAGTGTCTAACAAATGTTTTTAGGGGGTCAATGACCCCATTGAGTGTCTAACAAATTTTTTTAGGGGTCAATGACCCCATTGAGTGTCTAACAAATTTTTTTAGGGGTCAATGACCCCATTGAGTGTCTAACAAATGTTTTAGGGGGTCAATGACCCCATTGAGTGTCTAACAAATGTTTTTAGGGGGTCAATGACCCCATTGAGTGTCTAACAAATGTTTTTAGGGGGTCAATGACCCCATTGAGTGTCTAACAAATGTTTTAGGGGGTCAATGACCCCATTGAGTGTCTAACAAATGTTTTTAGGGGGTCAATGACCCCATTGAGTGTCTAACAAATGTTTTTAGGGGGTCAATGACCCCATTGAGTGTCTAACAAATGTTTTTAGGGGGTCAATGACCCCATTGAGTGTCTAACAAATGTTTTTAGGGGGTCAATGACCTTATCGACTGTCTAACGAATGTTTTAATGAGTCAACGACCTCCTTAAGTGTCCAAGAAATTTGTTTTTGAGCCAATTAACTCGTTGATATTTGATCAATAAACTTTTCTGAGTCAATGACTTTATTCAATGTGTGTCCAAGGAATATGTTCATGGGTCAATGACCTCACCAATTGTTCACGAAATGGTCATGGAGCTCTTCGACAACTCAATAAGCATTCTGCAGCGTGACTAAACACTCGATAATCAGAATCTATTGATTTTAACACTCTATTTTGACCAAGAGAGCTATCATTCTGTGAAGAGATTTCCCTGCATTTCCAGGCAGCCAACTTTCTCACTCTAAACTCACCCGGCCTTTTCTCAACGTCTGCAGCACCGCAGCAGCCCCCGGCGCGGCTTCATCCGGTTTTGCTGTCGGCTGCTGCTGCTGCTGCTGCGCCGGCTCAAAGCAGCTCCGGCCGAGCAGTTCGCTCATGGAGCGGCCGTGAAGGCGTTCCTGAGCTGCGTTGATATACTTTTGTGCAAGGAGGAAAGGCGGCAGGTTTTATTTGATCTTAAATTCAATATCTGAGGCTTGAAATAGTTGCTGGCTAACAAGCTGGATTAAAGAAAATGTGCCAACTGAGATCTCAGACTGAGGCTCAATTCATTTTGCAGCAGCTAAAAGAGCAAGAGGTAACGAAGACCTCAAACGTTCTGGTGAAACTCAGGCAGCTCGCTAAATTAAGAATTATCAGCAATTAAGTGGACTCTGACTTTCATATGGCCAAAGATAATCGAACCAAGCCTGAGATGCAAGTTAAAAAAGGATAATTATTGTGACCTTCTGTTCAGCCCTTATCAAAGAGACGCTGCCAACAGATAGAGCTATTCAGGGAGGCTCTGGCAGACAGGTTGACCAGACAGACAGACACACACACAGACTGACAGACAGACAAACAGACAGAGCAGACAGATGGACAGACAGATGGACAGACAGACAGACAGACAGACAGACAGACAGACAGACAGACAGGCAGACAGGCAGACAGACAGATGGACAGACAGATGGACAGACAGACAGACAGACAGACAGACAGACAGATGGACAGCCAGACAGACAGGCAGACAGACAGACAGACAGACAGACAGACAGACAGATGGACAGACAGACAGACAGACAGACAGACAGACAGACAGACAGACAGACAGACAGACAGACAAACAGACACACAGACACACAGACACACACACAGACAGACAGACAGACCTGCTATAATTATTATTTCGCCTAAATTTTTCACAAAAACGATACCAAACGATATTAGATTACAGATCTTAATCTTAATTAAATTAACCGAAAAGTCTTTGCAAATCAGAATATGATTTCACTATATTGGGTCTTTAAAGCAAATCTATATTCGAATTTAGCTTTTCAATGTGTGGATTGAATGTATATTGATTTGTAAAAGTTAGGCTTCTTATTATATACTAGCTATGAGGTCTTTGTAGCGAAAGGTCTTGGTTTTAGCTGAGAATTCATAGTGGATAGCCTCTACACTATCCATTAGTTTAGATTATCTTTTCAGCGGCACCCAAAAAATCTTTTTATGTTGCTAAGCGTGAAATTAAAATTTCAATTTCAAAGGCACCATCCAGTGAGAGGCGTCCCGGAAGGACAACAGGAAGGATCTGTCCCTGTGCGCTCCCCCATTCCCTGCTGACTGAGGACATTTAGTGCAATTTCGCAGTCCCAGCTGTGCTGAAGTGGGTGAAGCTGGCGGACCCGCAACTCAGAGGTCACGGAGTGGCTGCTCACTTCTATTCAAAATCGCCCGCTTATGCTCAGAATCTTCTTTCGCAGCTTGCCCCGGGGGTGGAGTCGGCTTATCTGGCTCAGCTAAGGATCCCCACCCAACCGCTAGAAGCTTCACGAGCGCAGATTGGAAAATCTGCGCCCGCCATTTCCAGCTGCTGCAATACTGGGGGGGATCAAAATATCCCCTACCGCCGAGCAACCCGTCCAGACCTTCGTTTCCCTTCCTGCGTAGTGACGTCAGAGGGGATTAAATTTGGGCGGGGAAAAAATACACAAAAAAAATTTGGCTGCCGTGGGAATCTGTGGGGAGCGAGCCCAGGGGGAAGGGAGGCGGAGGCGGGGGGCGCACCGCAGCCGCTCTAATCAGACGCTGAAAAAACCCTCTGCAAAAGGCAGAACAGAAAAATTAACGAACTGCCAGACCTTCTGCAAAAGCAGACATGAATAAATGTTGTTTCCTGCTCTCTCCCTGTTTTTGAGAATAAAAAATATAGCTGCAATTCTGCGGGGCAGTCACGCTTGAAAGCAGCTCTGTAACAAGGCATTTCAGACCTGAGCAGAACAAGAGTTGATCTGTCTCGCTCTGTTTTCAAATCTCACTAGAGAGCTGGCTGGGAATTGGAACGAGGCAAGCGACTTTTCCCCGTCTGGATGCTCACCTGAATTTGGCCCTTCTCGTTTGTGATTTCAACAGCGTCCGAGCAGGCGTCCAGCGCGGTGAACAGCGCTGTGAGGGCGGCCAGCTTCTGCTGCAGCTGGAAGTTGTTGTGCCGCACGGAGGTCAGCAGGTCGACGCACGACTCGACGCTGATTGATTCTGGGAATTTCTGCGCGTTCGGGTCACATCGGGCGTGGAGTTGTACAAGATTGGGTTCAGCATTGTACAAGATTGGGTTTAGATTGTACAAGATTGGGTTCAGCATTGTACAAGATTGGGTTTAGATTGTACAAGATTGGGTTTAGATTGTACAAGATTGGGTTTAGATTGTACAAGATTGGGTTCAGCATTGTACAAGATTGGGTTTAGATTGTACAAGATTGGGTTCAGGTTGTACAAGATTGGGTTTAGATTGTACAAGATTGGGTTTAGATTGTACAAGATTGGGTTTAGATTGTACAAGATTGGGTTTAGATTGTACAAGATTGGGTTTAGATTGTACAAGATTGGGTTCAGATTGTACAATATTGGGTTTAGATTGTACAAGATTGGGTTCAGATTGTACAATATTGGGTTCAGCATTGTACAATATTGGGTTCAGCATTGTACAAGATTGGGTTCAGCATTGCGTACAAGATTCGATACTGAGTTTGCATTTTACAAAGTGCAGTCAATACTCGCTTGATTATAAAATTAATTAAAAAATCCTCACCAAATCGAATCCCACTTTGATCAGCTCGGACAGTGCCTGGGAAGATCTGCAAGTATTTTGGGCAATAAATCTTCACTGGTCCGTCCATTTTTGTTCCCCAGCCCCTCCCTCCGGCAACGCCGACCCTCACCCGACGGTGTCCTCAGCCTGCCCAGCCGTGACGGCCACGAAGGTGGCGAATTCCGACTGGCTGACTGCCCGCATGGCCTTCACCAGCGAATCAACAAAATCCGGCTGCTGCGGCTGCTGCCTGCCAGCCCTGTGCCGCCTGTCAATGATGACGAGGTCCTGGTGGCGGCAGATGAAGCTCTCCATGGCCGACTCGGGGCAGCTGGCCGTGTCGCAAGGAAGGCACAGGCGCTCCGCCGCCTTCAGAAAGCTCAGGCTCTGGGCGTCCTCGCGGGGGAAAACCAGCAAAACCTGGGCGGTGGCAGCGGGATTCCTTCTTTCAGAAAAAATCTCCAAAACTTCTTAAAATCCCACTCTTAATCCCCTCCTCTCCCTCCCACTCCGAATCCCCTCCTCTCCCTCCCATTCCGAATCCCCTCCTCTCCCTCCCACTCCGAATCCCCTCCTCTCCCTCCCACTCCGAATCCCCTCCTCTCCCTCCCACTCCGAATCCCCTCCTCTCCCTCCCACTCCGAATCCCCTCCTCTCCCTCCCACTCCGAATCCCCTCCTCTCCCTCCCACTCCGAATCCCCACTTCTCCTTCCCACTCCGAATCCCCTCCTCTCCCTCCCACTCCGAATCCCCTCCTCTCCCTCCCATTCCGAATCCCCTCCTCTCCCTCCCACTCCGAATCCCCTCCTCTCCCTCCCACTCCGAATCCCCTCCTCTCCCTCCCACTCCGAATCCCCTCCTCTCCCTCCCACTCCGAATCCCCTCTTCTCCCTCCCACTCCGAATCCCCTCCTCTCCCTCCCACTCTGAATCCCCTCCTCTCCCTCCCACTCCGAATCCCCTCCTCTCCCTCCCACTCCGAATCCCCTCCTCTCCCTCCAACTCCGAATCCCCCAGTGAATTCACTCACCGACAGGGGATCATCCGAAGGCGCCATGCCATTCACACCGGGCGAAGTCTGCGGGCCCAATGGAGTTCGGTGCAACAGAAAGTCAGTCGGGGAAGCAGCAAGGAAGCCGCGGCTCAGTTTGTATTTTCGATACATATTTTTTTGGCTTTGGCAACAACAACAGGCTGGGCTAAGACTGAATTTCCTGTTTTTCTAACAGAGAGAAGCCGCTTGCAGCTGCCGCTTCTTCTAGGCTGAGGAGATTCGGGCTTATCAACTGAGCGGGCTACTCAGCCCCGTCCACCCCCCTTCCCCTCGCCATGAAACCAGGGCCAGCAGATTTCTTCCCCAAGATTTATGCCAGAAAACACAGGCTGGTATCAAAGCTGACTGTTAGGAGTAAGTGAGACCCAATTTATGGGCGGGCATTTCTGTTGGTAGCTGAGGCGCAGGGGTGCAATGTCTCAATCGTTGAACAACTGAGGACAGTGAGAAGGAATTAGACTTCCTCTTAGAATGCTCTTCGATATTCCACTCTCTTTGATCTGCTACTCTTTCTGCCCTTTTCTTTCCGCTTCCCCCTCCTCTCTGATCTACTTGTCCCTCTTCAGGCTCTCTTCTGCGAGCTTTCTCTCCCTCTCTAGGCTATCTTCTATCTGCCCCTCTCTCCGCTCTCTTCTATCTGCCCCTCTCTCCGCTCTCTTCTATCTGCCCCTCTCTCCGCTCTCTTCTATCTGCCCCTCTCTCCGCTCTCTTCTATCTGCCCCTCTCTCCGCTCTCTTCTATCTGCCCCTCTCTCCGCTCTCTTCTATCTGCCCCTCTCTCCGCTCTCTTCTATCTGCCCCTCTCTCCGCTCTCTTCTATCTGCCCCTCTCTCCGCTCTCTTCTATCTGCCCCTCTCTCCGCTCTCTTCTATTTGCCCCTCTCTCCGCTCTCTTCTATCTGCCCCTCTCTCCGCTCTCTCCGCTCTCTTCTATCTGCCCCTCTCTCCGCTCTCTTCTTTCTGCCCCTCTCTCCGCTCTCTTCTTTCTGCCCCTCTCTCCGCTCTCTTCTATCTGCCCCTCACTCCGCTCTCTTCTTTCTGCCCCTCTCTCCGCTCTCTTCTATCTGCCCCTCTCTCCGCTCTCTTCTATCTGCCCCTCTCTCCGCTCTCTTCTATCTGCCCCTCTCTTCCCTCTCGTCTTTCTGCCCCCTCACTCCCCTCTCCCCATCTCTTCGTTCTCGTGTATTAGTCTTTCTCTCTTATCTCGTCTTTCTTTCTTCTCACCTCTATCGTCTCTCTACCCCTATTTTCTCTATCGTGTTCCCCTCCATTCGCTGTCCCAGCTGAATATAAACGTGTCATAAAGGCAAATCAAGCTGGTGCATTTTAATTGAAAATTTCCTGTAACCAATGGCAACTGAAAGTGCATAACAAAATACAAGACCCAAAAACAACATTTGCATTTGTCGGACAACTGTCCGAAGTTAAAACCGGAAAGCAAATCTTCTTGCAGAATGTTTCTCTTTCGACAAGAAATGCAAATTTTTGTCGGGAAAAAATCGCAAACAACCGGGCCTAAGCAGTGGCCACTCAGAAACAGAGAAGCCAGCATTCAGTCAAGAGGTGAACAGAAATTGAGAAATTGAGTCGCACAGCTCGGCTAGCAAACTTTTTTTGACGAAAAGAAAGTTGAGCTTGAGCTTGAATCGAGTCCGTGTGGCTCTTGTCTCCTGGGGCGGGCTGGCGAATGTCAAGGGAGTTGACGGGTTTGTTTCCAGCGCGCTAATTTCACTCTTCATCCTGCGCATTCAGCTTGTCTCCATGGGCGTTTAAGTGAAAACGGAACTTGCAGTTCGGGCCAGTTGAACAGAATTAATTTATACAGAAATTGGATTCGAGCTCTAAGTGCACGGGTCCTCTCACTCAATTTCATATCGCGCACTGCCGCCCTCCTTATTCCCTATCTCACCCCTCCCTATCTCACCCTCTCCCTATCTCACCCCTCCCTATCTCACCCTTTCCCTATCTCACCGCTCCCTATCTCACCCTCTCCCTATCTCACCCCTCCCTATCTCACCCTCTCCCTATCTCACCCCTCCCTATCTCACCCTTTCCCTATCTCACCCTCTCCCTATCTCACCCCCTCCCTATCTCACCCTCTCCCTATCTCACCCCCTCCCTATCTCACCCTCTCCCTATCTCACCCCTCCCTATCTCACTCTTTCCCTATCTCACCCTCTCCCTATCTCACCCCCTCCCTATCTCACCCTCTCCCTATCTTACCCTCTCCCTATCTCACCCTCTCCCTCTCTCTCCCCCTCTCTAAATCACACAACCATTTTAGTCTAGCAGTCTTAACAAAAATTCTAAATCCCTAAAAAACGACCAGAATCTTATTCTGTAAGCAGCTAGTTCGCCTTTGACTCGTGCGCTCGCAAGTTTAAACAAGCCTGGATAAACAGAGTGCAAAATTAACTTCAAGACTCCGTCGGTAATTCAATCGTTTTCCCATTGTTACCAGAGCAACAGAATAAAAAAGCAGAAATCTCGAAGCAATATCAACAAACAAAGCAAATCAAAAGAAGCATCGATTGGCCGCACCTTGACTGGTTCAACCGACTCGGCCCGGCTTACGGCGCCGCTGCCGCCGCCACCGCCGCCGCCACGACGCAAGTAGCTCCGCTTGCTGTTGCCGCCGCAGTCCGCTGTAGCGTCGGCTGCTACGGACTGCTGGCTTCGCTGCCGACTGCGGCCGCAGCCCATGGCGTTGCCGCTACCTCAGTCAGCAGCTGGACTGTCCAGTGAGAATTTTCCTGCTATCGAGGGATTAAAATGAACGAAAGCAGATGAGCGGCTTAGAGAGGAAATACGGCAGCCTTCGTACCTGCCTCTCTTCCCTGTCCTTCGCCCTTCCTTCACGCGGCCTCCCAAAATCCGGAGCAGTCGGAAAATTAAACAGAAATTCTGAGACCCGCCCGCCTGCCGGATTGGGGATCGGAGGAGCGCTGGGACTCGGCTTTGGCCTCAGTCTGTCTCTCTCTCTCTCTCTTGCCCGCCTGCCCGCCCCCGTCACTTTCGCTACCCTCAAGCCAGCGTCTAACCGTCTGTGTTTGGCTTGCTCTCCTGTCAGCCGCTGCGTGCATGTCCCACGTTGCCCTTGGTCTGCCACCCACATCGTTAACTGCAAACTCTATGAGCTCGTGTGGCCGACTCTCTACCTGGCTCTTTGCTTCTTGCGTCTTTTGTAAATTTTCTGCAATTATTTCTTGAGTTTTTCCCTTCTGTTGGTCATTCAGTTGCTGGTCTTCACGCTCACTTCTCACCTGATATTCCTCTTCCTCGTCTCCCAAATGCTTGTCTAATCTTGCTCCATCCCAGGATTCTTTTCCCCAGCTCTTGTCCCCCTGCTTCTCTCCCCAAATGTTTCTCTCCCCCCCGATGCTTCTCTCCCCCCCGATGCTTCTCTCCCCCCGATGCTTCTCTCCCCCCGATGCTTCTCTCCCCCGATTCTTCTCCCCCTGATGCTTCTCCCCCCGATGCTTCTCTCCCCCCGATGCTTCTCTCCCCCCGATGCTTCTCTCCCCCCGATGCTTCTCTCCCCCGATTCTTCTCCCCCTGATGCTTCTCCCCCCGATGCTTCTCTCCCCCGATTCTTCTCCCCCTGATGCTTCTCCCCCCGATGCTTCTCTCCCCCCGATGCTTCTCTCCCCCAATTCTTCTCCCCCTGATGCTTCTCCCCCCGATGCTTCTCTCCCCCAATTCTTCTCCCCCTGATGCTTCTCCCCCCGATGCTTCTCCCCCTGATGCTTCTCCCCCCGATGCTTCTCTCCCCCGATTCTTCTCCCCCTGATGCTTCTCTCCCCCGATTCTTCTCCCCCTGATGCTTCTCCCCCCGATGCTTCTCTCCCCCCGATGCTTCTCTCCCCCAATTCTTCTCCCCCTGATGCTTCTCCCCCCGATGCTTCTCTCCCCCGATTCTTCTCCCCCTGATGCTTCTCCCCCCGATGCTTCTCTCCCCCGATTCTTCTCCCCCTGATGCTTCTCCCCCCGATGCTTCTCTCCCCCGATTCTTCTCCCCCTGATGCTTCTCCCCCCGATGCTTCTCTACCCCCGATGCTTCTCTCCCCCCGATGCTTCTCTCCCCCCGATGCTTCTCTCCCCCCGATGCTTCTCTCCCCCGATTCTTCTCCCCCTGATGCTTCTCCCCCCGATGCTTCTCTCCCCCGATTCTTCTCCCCCTGATGCTTCTCTCCCCCGATTCTTCTCCCCCTGATGCTTCTCCCCCCCCGATGCTTCTCTCCCCAAATGCTTCTCTCCCCCGATTCTTCTCCCCCCGATGCTTCTCTCCCCCCGATGCTTCTCTCCCCAAATGCTTCTCTCCCCCGATTCTTCTCCCCCTGATGCTTCTCCCCCCGATGCTTCTCTCCCCCCGATGCTTCTCTCCCCAAATGCTTCTCTTCCCCGATGCCTCTCTTCCCCGATGATTCTCTTCCCACATGCTTCGCTTCCCCTATGCTGCTCTTCCCCGATGCTTCTCTCCCGCGACGATTCTTCTCCCCCTGATGCTTCTCCCCCCGATGCTTCTCTCCCCCCGATGCTTCTCTCCCCAAATGCTTCTCTCCCCCGATGCCTCTCTTCCCCGATGATTCTCTTCCCACATGCTTCGCTTCCCCTATGCTGCTCTTCCCCGATGCTTCTCTCCCGCGATGATTCTCTTCCCCCTTTTTTTCTCTCCCAGCTTTTTTCTATTCTTCTTTATCCCTTTTTCAAACGTTTGCCCTCACAGCAAGCAAGGCCAAGCAACAAATATTTACCTTTTTGTGCGGATTTCAAAGCAGAAATTTCAACTGTAGAATAATAATAATTCGCAAAGCCTGAGTGCTGTACTTTAAAGAAAACGGGTAAAACTGCTTAACGCAGTAAACAATCTCAGTTCACTTTAAAAAGTTCAGCGTACGTTGTTGAATCCACACGGCTTGGCCTAGTTAACGACAATCGGAAGAGAGCGCGTGAGAGCTGAGAATGTTGATTAAATTGAAAATTGCAGTGCCAATCTGCTGCTGCTCCTTTTAGGAAAACGCACGCAAGTAAAGCAGTTGACTTGTCGTTAGAGAATAGATTTATCGCTTTGGTCTCTGCCAGCTGGCGGAGTGGGGGTTGGCGCCCTATATTGGCCCGCTAGCATTGGCTGTGCAGTCCCCGGCCTTGAATAGCTAAGCCCGATTTTTTTTCTGTACTGCGCACTCCGCGCGGCCCCTGCAGTCACAACAAGCCGCGGCCCCGATTCGCCCCAAGACGGCCTCCCGGACAACATTTTGCCTCCTTCACTTCTTCAACTGGCCGGGTTGTACTTTGCCGGCAATGCTCAACTTGGCCGTTCCTTCCATCTGAATTGCAACTTGAAAAAAAGCTACTTCTTCAAACGTGACAAACTGCAATGCTTAGCTGCGGGGGCCTTCTAATAGTACCCGGTTTCCATGTAGAGATAAGGCCGAGGATTTATCGAATCGATACAGTGGCATCCGGTGTCCTAGCTAGCTATACTGAAGCTTTGGCAACCCTGGATAAATCCTTGTTCTTTAATCCCTAAGCGGCAATTATCCGCCTGCCCGTCAGGAGTCACCCAACAATCTGCCCACAGTTGTTTTGCCCCGCACAATTAAAAGAACGAAGCCAGTGTTATTCGATCAGTTAAAAAACCTATTAGCTCAACATATCGGCAGTTTGAAGCCTGGCACGCACTGGCATTCATGGCCTTCAATTAAGAACCTTCTCTGACTGCCCATCGTGCTGGGATTTTTCACTGTCAAGCTGCTCCTCAGATCTTTTGACAGACAGCCTGGCCTCCCCTGTCCACTTTTCACTTTCACTATTGCTGTGCCTTTCTTGATCCTCCGCTTTTTTTATTTCTTCCTCTTGTATGCGTTTTTAGGGTAGAATTTGCCACTCTGCGGCCCTCACCTGGGCATCCCCTTTAGCCTTTCTTTCTTCCCTGCTCAAGTGTCTTCTCGATCCCTACAATCTATAGAGTTCCCATTTTAAACTCCGGGTATCAATCAGAATGTCCTTGACAACCCAGCTGTCTATTTTCCGGTGCTCGAGCACCAATAAGAAAAATTGTACTTTTCGCTAATAGTCTTGGCGAAATCATGCGGAAATAAATTGCCTTCAGTGGAAATTATGGCATCAAACCCCGCGCAACAAAAAAAAACGTTTTTCAATTTTGCCGAAATACAACTCTCACAGCACTGTATAATTTCCCAAATGGGATCGGTTGCCTGCAGGATCCCAGCCTAGAGAGTGCAGCGCCGCTGTGTGCACGGCTTGTTTTCAATATTGCCAATATTTTGCACGCAGGCTGATTACCAATTCTGCATGCTATTTGAAACAGAGCCGCTGTGTGAGTGAGGCAGAAGCAGGCCACACAGTCAGCCCTGCCCAGCCCCTGTCTGCCTGTCAATATTGATAGACAGTTAGTTGAGACAAGAACTTGCTGGGAAATTATTGCTTGACGAGGTACGGCTGGTGGCCACCTGCTGCTTGCAGCTCTGCCCCAACTTGCAGCTGTGCTAACACGCATTAGGCTACTCGTATACTACAATACGGTCTTCTAAGGCGCCTCGTCACGGTCACATGAAACCAACCCTAAGGACCAATGAAAAGAGGGCTACTGAACCCTCATGGGAACCCTCACGGAAAACTATGGTTGCTTAAAAATCATCATCGCACGATCTTTAAGTACGAATCACCAAAAACCATCACCTCAAAATCACCTAAAACCAGCATCTCAGAATCACCTAAAAGCATCACCTCAGAATTACCTAAAACCACCATTTCAGAATCACCTAAAACCGTCATCTTAGAATCACCAAAAATCATCACCTCAGAATCACCAAAAATCATCACCTCAGAATCACCTAAAACCAGCATCCCAGAATCACCTAAAACTACCATGCAAATATTCACACGTCCCATTATCAGCTCACATAAATCATGGCGGCAATTAACCCTCTTAATTATTATATTTTGTAATCTACCTCTTTTTCGAAAATGATTGTCCTGCTCAATGATTGTCCATGATTTCGTAACCCCCCTATTATTCTCATTGTTGAGTTCCCATTAAAATTATGTCGGGACAAAATTAAATTATTATTATTTATAATACGAGCGGTGATATTATTACAAAATGAGATTGTGGTCCCCAAAGCTTCCCCAAAGTCCAGCCAATCAATGCATTTATTCCTTCCTTGACTGGGTTTTATTGGCAGGCAAGTGCAGTAATGATTGATGAGGTTAATTTCATTTTCATGCCCGCACAAAGGGCTCCATCGATAAGTTTTGGTCAAAAGAAACCGCCTTGGTCGTTTTTTTAATATATATTTGGCGATCCTCTCCTTTGTCGTTCCCGAGCAACCATCCCCAGTAGCTGGCAAGTTTTGCTTTAATTTGCTACTTACGCTCGTATGGATTTAAATGTAGAGGGAGACAGTAGAGTGAGAGAGTGGAGTAAAACAGTAGAGTGAGACAGTAGAGCGAGAGAGTGGAATGAGACAGTAGAGTGAGAGAGTGGAGTAAAACAGTAGAGTGAGACAGTAGAGCGAGAGAGTGGAATGAGACAGTAGAGTGAGAGAGTAGAGTGAGACGGTAGAGTGAGATAGTAAAGTGAGACAGTAGAGTGAGAGAGTGGAGTAAAACAGTAGAGTGAGACAGTAGAGCGAGAGAGTGGAATGAGACAGTAGAGTGAGAGAGTAGAGTGAGACGGTAGAGTGAGGCAGTAGAGTGAGACAGTAGAGTGAGACAGTAGAGTGAGACAGTAGAGTGAGACAGTAGAGTGAGGCAGTAGAGTGAGACAGTAGAGTGAGACAGTAGAGTGAGGCAGTAGAGTGAGACAGTAGAGTGAGGCAGTAGAGTGAGACAGTAGAGTGAGACAGTAGAGTGAGGCAGTAGAGTGAGACAGTAGAGTGAGACAGTAGAGTGAGACAGTAGAGTGAGACAGTAGAGTGAGACAGTAGAGTGAGACAGTAGAGTGAGGCAGTAGAGTGAGACAGTAGAGCAGTGCACTGCACCATGCACTCAAACCCATGCGCAGTGTCCATCCAACTGCTCTACTCTAACAAACGCACAAAACAGGCTCCCACACCCAAGAAAGAGGCTGAATGCGCCACTACACTTCAGCTTTGCAAAGTCTGCAAAATATGCCAGCGTGGTACGGAGTGCTGTTGTATCATTTTACGGTGCCATTTTGCATTTCGCATGCATTTTCCCAGCAGAGATATTAATGCCTGTTACATTGGATACAGCCCTAGCCACTTTTTTCAGTGCAGCAGCAGAATCAGCAGACCATGCAGAAGTCAGAAAATTTTCCTAATGTCTGCATGTGATGCCAGCTTGAGAGCTGAATTCTTCCCGAGGTTGGCAGGGATCATGAAGGAATTTAATAATGACCTTTATTAAATTTTTTCCTAGATCGGTACAATTTAAGGAATTATTGTAATCATGAAGATAAATTGTTGATTGACAATCCGCCATGAAGTTCACAATGCACAGAGGGGAATGGAATTACCTGCCGACCTGCGAGAAAAGAAATTTGGTTGTAAAAAGAAGCTCCCTCTATTATCAATTAATCATTGGAATAAGATGGCAAGGAAAATTTGTGCGTTCTGAAAATCATCCAAATGGTATTGCTACATACATATGTACAGTACATGCACGAGTATCTGTTGGCAACATTCATACTGCCTGAAATTCGTGTAGGATGGTAAAAGTACACTGTCTAGCTCTAAACGAACAAAAAAGTTCTATCATGTAGCAGTGTTAACAGCCATACTACGCTCGCATATAGCGTACAGTACACTTAATCAGGCGACGATGTCTACCAGGGCACATGTCCATCAAAATGCAGTACATTTAGTGCAATATTGGCTTCAATTTTTGGTCTGGAGCCTGCTCTAGGCTAATTTATAATCACTGCTGCTGCTGCCTGCTACATGCCAGGGCTACCTGGCAAGACATAATCCAGCTGGTTAGAGCAGCTAGATGTACCTGATGTGTGGCTTACTAGCAATTTCAGGGGTCCGTACATGTACATGATGGCTCAATATCAAGCCTGCTCGCTGTCTCACGCTAGTAAGGGAACCAGTATTATGACATCGTCACATTCTATCGTAAATCTACGAGCTGATTTACTGCTCAGCATCGGGAAGCTGGAATCAACGCTGTCACGCTATTTTCAGCGTACCGGGAAAATTCTCGTGAATTATACCTACTGCAATTCGAAATTTCACACAGAAAATCGTCGGTGCGCTGCTTACATCGCAAGTGCACCCAAACCATACGCGCACGACCTAAAGTGCGTGCGTTAACAGTTAAAGAAATGCGTTAAAAAAGGTACAAGAGGTACGAGTATTAAAGCATGCGAATGAAGGCGTAACTTCAAATAATGGTTCTTGGGTAGAGAAACATTGTGACTATGTCAAGGTGCATTTGTCTTTAATATCACTCTATTAGCACACTATAGAACTACAGCTAAAAATTTTCGGCTGCCTATCGTTTACGATTTTAAGCAATCAACCAGCAACATTTCAGGCTTGATCAACAAATCAACAAAGCGCGTAGTCCCTGTTGAGTAAAGACTATTGGAAAAATTTCAATAAAATTCGCTCTTTGTATTTTTAAGCACAGAGAATTCATATAAATTCTAATATACAAATATCTAAGACCGAATTTTTACTCCAAAACACTTTACTTGTTTTGTTTAAAACATAGCATTCAATTATCATGATCTTAAATGCAACGTTTTCCTAGAAATATCAGACAACCTCTTGAAAACTTTTGCAGTCAACTAATGCGTGTCGGTACTAAAAGAAAGGAATTTTAGCCAGATGTCTAGAATATGTAGTTAGTTTACATAAGCGTTCAATTTTCAAGAGTATTTTTTGAATAACTCGCCAAAAAGCTAACTAAGCCCAAGAAGTAAAAGTTTGAATCCCTTGCAATTTTACTAATACTAATAGGCCTAATCATAACTTTCTAGTGACTGAATGAAAATGAAGGCCTTATATTTATTTTTCTGCCCTGTTCTGCTTTTACTGAATTCGCCTTTCTGCCATAGCAAGCATATAAGTGGCATTCTACAGACAGATGCTGTAAGTAAATATATTTTTGGACACAGATCTTAGTCATAGTTACTGTCTCTGTCCCTATTATAATATGCATCATTTGATAGAATAGATAACTAGATAAAAGCAAAATACTATGCAAAAATACGTACTAAAGTAGAGAAGTAAGGAACAAGTTAAATACTACTTATTTATTTATAAGTTAAATTAAATTGTTAGACTTTATTTCTATTCAATAAAGATTTAGTGCAAATCTATATTAAATGTAAGCAATTAAAAATTCTTCTACTTATATTTGTATAGGCCTAAATAATGACTAATACTAGCTATTATCATATTTTTAACTAGTTTAGACCCATTATATTTTGAGCAAAAAATAAATTACAATGATTAGAATCTCATTTTTTATTATTAGTTAATAATCACAATGGATCATTTTACCAAGATATTAATAATTATTAAATAGTATGCTTGTAGACAAATATGGACTAAAATGCAGAATGGTGCTTGATCTTTGAAAATAAGATATTGTTCTATTATAAGAGTCTCAAAAATAATAAGAATTTTTTATAGATTCACATAGAAATAGCTATAGAACTTAGCAAGCATAAGCATACAAGTATTTACTATATTTTCTAGTAATATTAATTAGGTCTTCAGAATAAGCTTTAGAAAATAATTATGTAGATGCAATCAATCTGTTTCTGTATTCATTTTACACTTTAGTCTAGCTACCTAATTATTGATATTTTATACTGTTTCTGGACCTATTTTTTAATAGAAATCTGTTAAATTTTTTAAAGATATATTCATGAAGGTTTTTTAATATTAGCTTTAATCCCTTTGGATCTCAACCAAAGTATATGCATTTTTCATTATAGTAGAATGGGATGAGTTAATAAGAATGGTTAAAATAATGCTTATATTATTTGATACAAACTATTCTTAATTGATTTATGAAATAGCACTTTCTATATATTTTTTAATCTTTTAGCACTTTTGTTTATATTGTTGGTTATGTATTGCATACAAAATCATTTTTATATAATAATACTAAAAATAAGTATTACAGCTAATATTTGTTTAATGAATATTGTAGAATCAAAACTGGCACTTTCTAACAAGATTCTGCTTTCTGCCTGACAAGGGTTCCCTTAAGTTTAAGATTCAATACCCTGTGGTAAGTGACTATTTAAACAGTGACACATCGTTGATGTCTTCACTTTTTAATGTTAAAAATAGCTCAATGACTTATAATTCTATTTTCAGTCTTATTTGACTCAGAGTATGCTGCTCTATTGGGACAAGCCTAAACTGTGGAACAGTGTGTACAAAACTGGATTGGTATGCCAAAGCATAGAGTTTCCTTGTTTCTAATGCAATTGCAAAAAATTAATTTAAAATAAGGCAATGGATTCTAGTAGGGCAATCTATTTTGCTTTTTTTAGTCCTGCAAGGAAAAGGAAGCCAAATTGGACATTCTGAGCTACCAGATCTTTCGCCTGTCCACTGACTCTGGACTGTGCAAGTCAGTTGACAATGGCACTGCCGTGCTTTGCGACTCCGCAGAGTATCAGTTCAAGTCTGCTAGGGAGCGCTGGTGGTTCATTGTCATCTCCAACTGCGCCTCCAGGAGTGTAAGCCTGTGTTAGTTTGTCTTTCTGTCTGTCTGTCTGTCTGTCTCTGTCTGTCTGTCTGTCTGTCTGTCTGTCTGTCTGTCTGTATTTCCGTCTGTCTGCCTATCTTTAATTTCTGTTTTATGTTCCGCCAAGCAGGGCCTGCTACTGAAATACGACATGTGGCTGAGAAACGGCGACCCAGGCGACCTGTTCAGGGAGCACTTTTCCGCTGACGAGATCTGTGAGCTCAAAGTAGAAATTCTACCTGTGTTACGCTAGTGCTAAAACTTATATTTGTCTGAAAAACTTGTTTTAGATATCTTGGAGTTCAACATCGGCTTCTTCTTTCTGCAATCAGCTCTGCTTGTGTTAGCCGTTTTGATTGCCCGTGAGTTCTTCGTACTTTCCAGTGCCAGCCAGCTTCTTTGCCTGTCTCTCTGTTAGAATCCCAGGTGCCACGTACGAGTATATGAATCAGCAATTCCCTGATTCGGTGGTGTGATGGCATAACAGCACCCCAGATCCTCATTATGAGCCAACCTCCCAGATACTCATCATGAGCCAACCTCCCAGATCCTCATCATGAGCCATCCTCCCAGATCCTCATTATGAGCCATCCTCCCAGATACTCATCATGAGCCATCCTCCCAGATCCTCATTATGAGCCATCCTCCCAGATCCTCATTATGAGCCATCCTCCCAGATCCTCATTATGAGCCATCCTCCCAGATCCTCATTCTGAGCCCTCCTCCCAGATCCTCATTATGAGCCAACCTCCCAGATCCTCATCATGAGCCATCCTCCCAGATCCTCATTATGAGCCAACCTCCCAGATACTCATCATGAGCCATCCTCCCAGATTCTCATTATGAAATAACCTTCCAGATCCTCATTATGAGCCATCCTCCCAGATCCTCATCATGAGCCAACCTCCCATATCCTCATCATGAGCCATCCTCCCAGATCCTCATTATGAGCCATTCTCCCAGATCCTCATTATGAGCCATCCTCCCAGATCCTCATTATGAGCCATCCTCCCAGATCCTCATTATGAGCCATCCTCCCAGATCCTCATTATGAGCCATCCTCCCAGATCCTCATTATGAGCCATCCTCCCAGATCCTCATTATGAAATAACCTTCCAGATCCTCATTATGAGCCATCCTCCCAGATCCTCATTATGAGCCATCCTCCCAGATCCTCATTATGAGCCATCCTCCCAGATCCTCATAATGAGCCAACCTCCCAGATACTCATCATGAGCCAACCTCCCAGATCCTCATCATGAGCCATCCTCCCAGATCCTCATTATGAGCCAACCTCCCAGATACTCATCATGAGCCATCCTCCCAGATCCTCATTATGAAATAACCTTCCAGATCCTCATTATGAGCCATCCTCCCAGATCCTCATTATGAGCCATCCTCCCAGATCCTCATTATGAGCCATCCTCCCATATCCTCATTATGAGCCATCCTCCCAGATCCTCCTTATGAGCCATCCTCCCAGATCCTCATTATGAGCCAACCTCCCAGATACTCATCATGAGCCATCCTCCCAGATCCTCATTATGAAATAACCTTCCAGATCCTCATTATGAGCCATCCTCCCAGATCCTCATTATGAGCCATCCTCCCAGATACTCATTATGAGCCAACCTCCCAGATCCTCATCATGAGCCAACCTCCCAGATCCTCATCATGAGCCATCCTCCCAGATCCTCATTATGAGCCATCCTCCCAGATCCTCATTATGAGCCATCCTCCCAGATCCTCATTATGAGCCATCCTCCCAGATCCTCATTATGAGCCATCCTCCCAGATCCTCATTATGAAATAACCTTCCAGATCCTCATTATGAGCCATCCTCCCAGATCCTCATTATGAGCCATCCTCCCAGATCCTCATTATGAGCCATCCTCCCAGATCCTCATTATGAGCCAACCTCCCAGATACTCATCATGAGCCAACCTCCCAGATCCTCATCATGAGCCATCCTCCCAAATCCTCATTATGAGCCATCCTCCCAGATCCTCATTATGAGCCAACCTCCCAGATCCTCATCATGAGCCATCCTCCCAGATCCTCATTATGAAATAACCTTCCAGATCCTCATTATGAGCCATCCTCCCAGATCCTCATTATGAGCCATCCTCCCAGATCCTCATCATGAGCCATCCTCCCAGATCCTCATTATGAGCCATCCTCCCAGATCCTCATTATGAGCCATCCTCCCAGATCCTCATAATGAGCCATCCTCCCAGATCCTCATTATGAGCCATCCTCCCATATCCTCATTAAGAGCCATCCTCCCATATCCTCATTATGAGCCATCATCCCAGATCGTCATCATCAGCCATTATTTCATATCCTCATCATGAGCCGTCTCCTTAGTTAGCATTAGTGCAAACCTACGCAAATTCAATCCACAAATTTTCAGACCGCCTGCGCAAGAAGCAGCTGCTTCACACGACCTACAAGATTTTCCTGCTGTCAGCTTTCCTGCAGCTTTTATCAATCACTCTAACATGCATTGCCTACATCAGCTACGGGTCGACGGGGGTCAAGTCGAACGTCCTGAAATACATGGGTAAATTTCTTGCTGATTTTTTAGTGCTTAAATGTGCTGATGTGTTTGCCGTCAGCTTAATTTATTTAAAATACTTCGATTTTCATTTATGTAACTTCATCTAACCGTGGCGCGAATTAGCTTACTTGACCCTGTAGTGCTGAGCTCATTTGACCCTCAGACCCGTAATTAGTGCTGACGTAATTTGAACCCAACTGTGCTGACCTTGTTTGACCCTATCATTCTGACCTTATTTGGCCCCTTTGTCCTGACATCATTTGACCCTATAGTCCCGACCTCATTTGACCCTATAGTCCCGACCTCATTTGACCCTATTGTCCCGACCTCATTTGACCCTATAGTCCTGACCCCACTTGATCCTATAGTCCTGACCTCATTTGACCATATTGTCCTGACCTCATTTGACCCTATTGTCCCGACCTCATTTGACCCTATAGTCCTGACCTCATTTGACCCTATTGTCCCGACCTCATTTGACCCTATAGTCCTGACCCCACTTGATCCTATAGTCTTGACCTCATTTGACCCTATTGTCCCGACCTCATTTGACCCTATAGTCCTGACCCCACTTGATCCTATAGTCCTGACCTCATTTGACCCTATAGTCCTGACCTCATTTGACCCTATAGTCCTGACCTCATTTGACCCTATAGTCCTGACCTCATTTGACCCTATAGTCCTGACGTCTTTTGAACCCACATTCACTGTCCTCGTCTGACCCTACTGTGCTGACCTCATTTGACCCTTACGCAATGACCTTATCTGCAAAGGTCTCCACATCATTCGGGTGTCAATTCTAACTGAACAACCTCCATCAATTCTGCACCCGCAACAGCCGCCGCGCTTCACTCAACGGCCAGCATCGCCTTCGTGATGATGCTCCTACTGCTGAGCCTGGGCTACACAATCACCTGCGGCCGATTGCCCACCTGGGCCACCGCCCTCATCTCCGTCTTCATGACGGCCTTCGCAGTTGGCTACGTCGCCCTGTTCGCCGTTGAAGCGGCCACCTTCGACCCGGCGCTAGTGCTGTACAGATGGGAGAGCCAGCCCGGCTACGGCCTCATCGCCCTGATGCTGGCCGCCTGGCTGTTCTACATCGCCGGCTGCTGCTATTCCTTTGTCAGGCACAGGCGCAAGCGCTCCTTCTACGTTCCTATGGCGGCGTTCTTCTCCCTCTGGTTGCTAAGCACCCCGATCGCCGTAGCCGTCAACATCACTAGGGTGCCGGACTACATGCGGGAGAAGGTCGTCAACTTTGTCGAACTGGGAATTCTGTTTGCAGCCCAGCTGTTCTACTTGGTCATCACCCGGCCTACAGTGTCCAATACCAACTTCCCGTTTCATATCAAGACTTCGCAGGTGAGGTTTGCATGGCTTTTGTCAGTTTCTGGTGTTTGAATAGTGTCTGCTGTCTTTCTGAATACATTGTCCTCACTTATCACAGCTCTTCCCGTTATCATCTGTCTGTTCCGTTATCCCCCGTCTCTTCCATTATCCCTTGTGTCTTGAATCCCCTGTCTTTTCAATTACCCCTTTACCTTAAATTTTCCCTTTCCCTTAATTATCCCCTGTCTGTTCCATTATCCCCTGTCTGTTCCATTATCCCCTGTCTGTTCCATTATCCCCTGTCTGTTCCATTATCCCCTGTCTGTTTCATTATCCCCTGTCTGTTCCGTTATCCCCTGTCTCTACCATTATCCCCTGTCTGTTCCATTATCCCCTGTCTCTACCATTATCCCCTGCCTCTACGATTATCCCCTGTCTGTTTCATTATCCCCTGTCTGTTCCATTATCCCCTGTCTCTTTCATTATCCCTTGTCTCCTCCGTTACCCCCTCTCTCTTCCATTATCCTCTGTGTCTTTCATTATCCCCTGTCTGTTCCATTATCCCCTCTCTTCACCATTTTCCCCTGTCTGTTCCATTATCCCCTCTCTTCACCATTATCCCCTGTCTGTTTCATTATCCCCTGTTCCATTATCCCCCGTCTGTTCAATTATCCCCTGTTTGTTCCATTATCCCCTGTGCCATTCATTATCCCCTGTACAATGCTATACAAATTTTGCGCTTGTCAATATTATTTGTATCCATAGCTTATATAGTACCGCAGGCTTTCATAGTATACTTAATGTGCATTTGTTTTTCTCCTTCCTCCAGCTAATTATGCAGGCAGTATGCTAATTAGCGTCAGGCTTCAACTCTCTTCCTTCTGTTGCCCTCATCTCTATGACAACCTACGTGTCTTGCTGATTCTAAAAATGCTAATAAATTTCCTGAATTCACACCCGCTAGGCCAAAATTGTACATGGTTTCGCTTTATCTGTATGCAATTTAGGCTACATAAATAAATTATTGGTAATTCGGATTTTTAGAAAGTCCTGAATCAATAAAATAAATCATTCATGGGATGTTCTTGTTGCAATAGGCAACATTACAATTTTACTGTACTTTTTAGGGCTTTTCGGTATGCCATGGGTTAGCAAATCTCTGCTATGCTTGCTTGCTAAATAATTGATTTAGTTTTTGGTCGTCCGCGTCCCGTCTTGAATGTCTGCACTTTTCAGGACCATTTAGTGCTTGCTTGATTGTTAAGGGGCGATTCTCAATGCCTGTTTGATGATGAGCGATTCTCAATGCCTGTTTGATGATGGGCGATTCTCAATGCCTGTTTGATGGGCGATTCTCAATGCCTGTTTGATGGGCGATTCTCAATGCCTGTTTGATGATGGGCGATTCTCAATGCCTGTGTGATGGGCGATTCTCAATGCTTGTTTGATGGGTGATTCTCAATGCCTGTTTGATGATGGGCGATTCTCAATGCCTGTTTGATGGGCGATTCTCAATGCCTGTTTGATGATGGCCGATTCTCAATGCCTGTTTGATGGGCGATTCTCAATGCCTGTTTGATGGGCGATTCTCAATGCCTGTTTGATGATGGGCGATTCTCAATGCCTGTTTGATGGGTGATTCTCAATGCCTGTTTGATGATGGGCGATTCTCAATGCCTGTTTGATGGGTGATTCTCAATGCCTGTTTGATGATGGCCGATTCTCAATGCCTGTTTGATGGGCGATTCTCAATGGATGTTTGATGGGCGATTCTCAATGCCTGTTTGATGATGGGCGATTCTCAATGCCTGTTTGATGGGCGAATCTCAATGCCTGTTTGATGGGCGATTCTCAATGCCTGTTTGTTGATGGGCGATTCTCAATGCCTGTTTGATGATGGGCGATTCTCAATGCCTGTTTGATGGGCGATTCTCAATGCCTGTTTGATGGGCGATTCTCAATGCCTGGTTGATGGGTGATTCTCAATGCCTGTTTGATGATGGCCGATTCTCAATGCCTGTTTGATGGGCGATTCTCAATGGATGTTTGATGGGCGATTCTCAATGCCTGTTTGATGATGGGCGATTCTCAATGCCTGTTTGATGGGCGATTCTCAATGCCTGTTTGATGATGGGCGATTCTCAATGCCTGTTTGTTGATGGGCGATTCTCAATGCCTGTTTGATGATGGGCGATTCTCAATGCCTGTTTGATGGGCGATTCTCAATGCCTGTTTGATGGGCGATTCTCAATGCCTGGTTGATGGGCGATTCTCAATGCCTGTTTGATGGGCGATTCTCAATGCCTGTTTGATGGGTGATTCTCAATGCCTGTTTTATGGGCGATTCTCAATGCCTGTTTGATGATTGGCGATTCTCAATGCCTGTTTGATGGGCGATTCTCAATGCCTGTTTGATGATGGGCGATTCTCAATGCCTGTTTGATGGGCGATTCTCAATGCCTGTTTGATGGGCGATTCTCAATGCCTGTTTGATGATGGGCGATTCTCAATGCCTGTTTGATGGGCGATTCTCAATGCCTGTTTGATGGGCGATTCTCAATGCCTGTTTGATGGGCGATTCTCAATGCCTGTTTGATGATGGGCGATTCTCAATGCCTGTTTGATGATGGGCGATTCTCAATGCCTGTTTGATGGCCGATTCTCAATGTCTGTTTAAAGGGGTTTCTTAACTGTTGCACTTTGTCAAGAAGTACAATTTGATTCCCAATTCCCTATCCCATGCTTGCCTTCCAGATCGGCGTCATCACCTTCGAGGAGGCGGCCATCAGGTCGTCGGACGACGCAGCCGATGGCGAATCGTCCCCCTACGACAGGCGACGCGGCGGCAACGGGCCGGCGGCTGCCTACGGCGGCTACAAGTACCCGGCTGCAGCTGCAGCCGGCCAGACAGCCTACGACCTGCCCGACGGCACGGCCTTCAGCGACTTCTCCATCTTCACGGTGTTGGCCGAGCCCGCCGGCTCTCGTCAGCACCAGCCGCCGCCTCAGCGACCGCCGCCGCCAACGCTGCCGGCAGTTCGGCAACAGTCGGCCGGCAGCCCGTCCTGCGAGTCGAGGCTGCTTTCAGGGCTGCCGCAGCAGCAGCAGCAGCAGCAATTTGCTGTCGGAGGTTCGTCCGCCTTCTGCCCCGTCTACGAGGAGATTCAGGACGGCTGTTCCACGCGGGACCGACCGGCCTATTACTAGCTGGTCTTTGTTTAGCATTGATTATTAGGGCACATTTGACTCTTTGTTCGTTGCTAGTTATCACTTGAGTATTTTCCGGACTTTTCCGACTCGGGTCCACTTCGTTTTTTTGATTTTTATTCAACCTGCCGATATGTTTTGAAATTTTTATAAATTAAAAAATGCTTTATCATCAATCTTTGTTGTTGTTGCTTTCACCGCGTGTACACCTTGCACTTTTATCTGCACTTTTATGATAATTTATTGACGCCTAACCACATGTAGTTAAATTGGTTTTTAGCGTTTCTGCCAATGAGTGGCAAAGTTTTTATCGAAATCTCAACTTCCAAAGTTTTTTTACTTCAATTGTCAACTATTAATTTGGTATTTAAAAAAATTTTAAATCTCGAGTGCGATTTTTTGTTAGTGAGCAAAATTATGAACTGTTAATGTTTTTTGTGCAATTATAATTTTTTGCTGTGTATTCGCAATTTCGCACACGCACCCGCCTCGCGCTTTTTACCAAACTTTTTTGCACCGCCTTTTACCAGCTGAAGCTATAAATATACTCACTGCCAGCGCTGGTTACTTGCTGCTCTTTGCAGAGCTAGCAAAAACTCACTAAACTAGTGGACTGCTTCTTTGACTGGATTCGCTTAACTATGTTGCAATATTAATACTATGAAAATAGACAGACAGCAACTCGTAGTTATGCTTCAGGTTCCAAGATAATATTGGGATTGTCAATGTGAAACTTTCCTCCTTGATCCCTCAAGGTGTGGCGCCGCTACCCCTTTGATCCTTGAACGTATGGCGCCGCTGCCCCTTTTATCTTTCAGTGTAGCGCCGCTACCCCTTTGATCCTTCAGTGTGCCGCCGCGCTACCCCTTTGATTCTTCAACGTGTGTCGCCGCTACCCCTTTGATCCTTGAACGTGTGGCGCCGCTACCCCTTTGATCCTTGAACGTGTGGCGCCGCTACCCCTTTGATCCTTGAACGTGTGGCGCCGCTACCCCTTTGATCCTTGAACGTGTGGCGCCGCTGCCCCTTTGATCCTTCAGTTTCGCGCCGCAATCCCTTTGATCCTTCAGTTGGGCGCCGCTACCCCTTTGATCCTTCAGTTTGGCTCCGCTACCCCTTTGATCCTTCAGTTTGGCTCCGCTACCCCTTTGATCCTTCAGTTTGGCGCCACTACCCCTTTGATCCTTCAGTTTGGCTCCGCTACCCCTTTGATCCTTCAGTTTGGCTCCGCTACCCCTTTGATCCTTCAGTTTGGCTCCGCTACCCCTTTGATCCTTCAGTGTGGTACCCTTACCCCTTTGATCCTTCAAGTTGTGACACCAATAGACTTGATGCCTATAGGTATATCAGTGTGGCATAGCTGGCGCACTCCATGTGTCATCGGAGCCGACAATAATCAACCTACCCACAGGGAATACTAGACTAAGCAATCCAAATTTTCAAACACAGGCATTGCCATTAAAATATCGGACTGCTTCTATTGCTTCAGTAACCAACGGTGCAGCACAAACAACGGCAACATGCTCAAACCGAAGAGCCTGCTTGAGATGTCCAACATTTTACGCTTCAATATTATGGCGGCTAGCGGATGCGCTGCTTACTACTTATGGAGCAAGTATTCCAACAGTCAGTAGTAGTATGCAATGCATTTGGTTGATATTTTGCGTTTGTCAATCTAAAAAGCGAGTTTTAACAAACAAATAATTACGCGCAGGAAAAGCACTGCAGGCGGAGTACTGCACCGAGGCGCTGCAGCTGGTGCGGGACTACCCGCAGATTGAGCAGATCCTGGGCAAGCAGATCAAGCTCACCAAGCTGATTCAGCGCCGAGACGCCAATCCGTTCACCGATCTGAGCCAGGCGAAGGGCGCCGGGCCCGGTAGGCAGATTCGCGTCAAGTGCGAACTGACAGGTCGCAAAGCCGACGGCCTGCTTTACGTCTACGCCTCGTCTAAGGATGCTTCTGCGTAAGTAGTTTGAACGCTCTGCTCAGATAACAAAGACTAGCAAAGTTCACACTACAAAGACTAAGTTTCATAACACTGGCAGGCCAGACAAATTGAGCTCCGCCGCCACATCCGACACCTTCAGCAATAGTATCCTCAGCCAGCAGCCGACAAGTCAGCCGCAGTCGGGTTGGGCCATAGACAGGCTGGACCTGCAGCTGACTAGCAAGAACACGCCGCCGGCACTGAGGCAGAAGTGGACTCTCTACGAGTCATTGGCAACACACCGGGACCGGAACCAGAAGGTTGCTACTGCGGAGTCCTAGGTTAAAAGACCATTAGCGAACTTGCTCAGCTACTGTGTTACTTATACTAGTAGTATGCATGACATTTGCTAGCTTAATAAACAAACAAACAACAGCTCCAGCATTTTATTCGTTAAAATTGATGACAATGTGAACCAAATGAACCGGGGAAAATGTTTCATGCTTTGATTTGTTTATTTTCTTACAAACTGACAGTCAAAAAGAATTAAAACACTGAGGATAGATTGCGTGCCAGCTATATACTTAGCAACTTCGTGATTAACCGGATTGAAATGCGGCTTGAATGCAATCAGCATACGCTATTTAAATTTGATTTTTGTCAGTGGCAATCGAGTGTAACAAAACCAGGACAGTCACAATCAGATGAAGCTGTGCTGCCTCAGTTTGATCTCCTCGGACAGCGAGTCCATCTTGCGTTGCAGCGATTCTAAAAGTCCAACCAAGGCATGGAGAAATCAACTTTTTTAATAACTTACAGTACACACAAACTGAGTTATGACGAGAGACAAGAAACTTATCTACATTAATCCCTATGTAAACAAGCCAGAATCCCTACAAAGCCAACTTAGCAGAGACCCCACTGACCCTGTACCCCGAAAAAAACGCGCCCTTAACTACACACACACAGTCCCATACCCCAACCCCACACACACAGCCCCATACCCCAACCCCACACACAAAGCCACAGCCCCATACCCCAACCCACACACACAGCCGCAGTCCCATACCCCAAACCCACACAGCCACAGCCCCATACCCCAAACCCACACAGCCACAGCCCCATACCCCAAACCCACACAGCCACAGCCCCATACCCCAAACCCACACACATAGCCCCATACCCCAAACCCACACACACAGCCCCATACCCCAAACCCACACACACAGCCCCATACCCCAAACCCACACACACAGCCCCATACCCCAAACCCACACACACAGCCCCATACCCCAAACCCACACACACAGCACCATACCCCAAACCCACACACACAGCCCCATACCCCAAACCCACACACACAGCCCCATACCCCAAACCCACACACACATCCCCAAACCCACACAGCCACAGCCCCATACCCCAAACCCACACACACATCCCCATACCCCAAACCCACACACACAGCCCCATACCCCAACCCCACACACACAGCCCCATACCCCAACCCCCCACACAATCCCATACCCCGATCCAACACACAGTCCCGAACAAAGACTCACGCGTGGTTTGCGTGATCCACTGCAGCGACTCAAGGTGGGCGCCCAGGATGCGGCCAATTTTAGACATTGCATCGGCCTCGCCACTGCCGCCGCCGCCGCCGCTGCTGCTAGCGGAGCCGACGCCGCCGCCCTGCTGACTGTTGACGTATTCGACAGCTTCGCGAACCTCCTGCATAGAATGGCGCAGCTCAGAGTCCAGACTCTCGGTCATGTTGAACAGCGCCTCACGCTCCCGGTCAGCCTGCGATTGGCCAGTGGGCGGCATCGCCTGCGCCGCCTGCTCCAGGGGCGCCAGGGCCTCCTCCAGCTCCTGCTGCTGCGAGGCCAGGAACTCCAGCTCCTGGTCTAGCCGGGCCTGGTCGGAGCCGGCCCGCTCCACCTGCTCCTGCAGCTCGGCGATCTGGGTGGGGTTGGCGCATAGATCTTATATTCTCTAGAGCATGTCACCCAAAAAACGATGCTCAACTGAAAAGTCCAAAGCAAGCTAGAAAGAGAATTAGAGATCTGATATAATGTTTAACACTGAAGACTTAAAAATGCTTGCATTCTGATTGTTTCCATGCCTTGTTTGTCTCCATTTGTTTCTATTTTCTATTGTTTATTGCATTCCTAAGACACAAAATACACAGTTACTTCGAGCTCACTTCACTTTCACTTTCTGATTCTCTCGCATCTGTCACTCGGAGTAAAAGTTTAGCATTTACACACATCATATATAACAATGCTCATATTTGCGTCAGCTACTGAATAAACGCGTCCTAACTAATGAAAACTAACGATTACACTGATTTCTTGGAATAAAATTCATTGAATCTATGGCTTTGCCTTGTGGTCGCTAAGTGGCCCATCTAGGTCTTAGATCCTTCCCCCACACTCTTAGATCCTTCACTGCACTCCCGTCCCGTTACACTTCTATCCACACGGTGCCGAGTCAGCACAGACGGGGCGCCAACCAACCTTCTTGCCATTGTCCAGCAGGTAGCTGTCCCAGGCGTTAATCCTGGCCGCCTCCTCTAGGAATTGCCGCTCCTGTTCAACCAGCTCGGCAGTCCATTGGTTAACGAGCTCCTCCAGCTGCTGGTAGGTGAGGCTGCCGGAGCTGACGCTGCTGGACGCCTGTCGGGTGCCAGTCGTCGAGCTGCTGGACGACGCTGGTGCCGCAGTTGATGTCGTCGCCACCGAAGCAGCAGTCGGCAGTTGGAAGCCAACAGCCTTAGAGGCGGCTGTGACTGGGGCGGCGGAGGCGGCTGGCTTGGTGCCAAATGCGGGCAAAGCGGCGGTGGTGGTGGCGGTCGCAGCAGTCGTCGAGCTAAGCCCGAAGCCTGAGAATCCGCCGGCGCTACCACCGCTGCTAGTGGAGGCCGCAGCGGCTGGCAAGCCGAATCCAGCGAAGCCGCCTCCTGACGCGGCTGTTGTGGCGGCAGGCGCGGCAGCGGAACCCGTCGAAGCAGCAGACGATGTCAGGCCGAAGCCGGTGGTGGCGGTGGTGGCGGCAGCGGGCGCGGCGGTGGAAGCGGCGGGCAGGCCGAAGCCCGAGAACGCGGTCCCCGCTCCGCCAGTAGCAGCGGGAGCAGCGGACGCAATCGAAGCTCCAAGGCCAGTGAACGGAGCGCTTGCAGTGGTGGCGGCGGTGCCTGCAGTGCTGGCGCTGCCTGCTGCCGAGGTCGCACCAAAACCAGTGAAGGCTCCCGTTGAGCCAGACGCAGTTGTCGCAGCTCCCAATCCACTAAAGGCAGGAGCGGCAGTACTGGCTGGGGTTTTTAGGGCTCCAAAGCCACCAAAAGGAGCGGCAGTACTAGCTACGGTAGTTGCTGGAGCTCCAAAGCCGCTAAAAGAAGGAGCAGCAGTACCAGCTGCAGTAGTTGCTGGCGCTCCAAAGCCGCCAAATGTGGGAGCGGCAGTACCAGCTGCAGTTGTTGCTGGCGCTCCAAAGCCGCCAAATGTAGGAGCGGCAGCACCAGCTCCTGTTGTTGCCGGAGCTCCAAAGCCGCCAAATGTGGGAGCGGCAGCACCAGCTCCTGTTGTTGCCGGAGCTCCAAAGCCGCCAAATGTGGGAGCGGCAGCACCAGCTCCTGTTGTTGCTGGAGCTCCAAAGCCGCCAAATGTGGGAGCGGCAGTGCCAGCTGCAGTTGTTGCAGCGCCAAAGCCGCCAAATGTAGGAGCGGCAGTACCAGCTGCAGTTGTTGGAGTTCCAAGGCCACTAAAAGAAGGTGCAGCAGTACCAGCTGCAGTTGTTGCAGCGCCAAAGCCGCCAAATGTGGGAGCAGCAGTACCAGTTGCTGTGGTTGATGGTGCACCAAAACCAGCAAATGGTGAACCAGAGGCGCCGGCACTACCAAACACACTGCCAGTCAGGTTGGGTGTGAAGCCAGACATGCTTAGTGACTGGAACCAGGTGGAAAAATATCTACTTATTAGAAATTATTTCACTTCAATAATTAGAGTACTCAATAGTTATTTTTATTAATAGAAAGCTATACAAAATTAACATTTTAAAAGTAACTAAGTACTTGAACTGGGGCTAATAGATAGCTATGTCTATAAGATAATAAGCTTATTATTTATTGATAGAAATGACTATCAGTTTAATCTAAAAATACTATAAAATGATTAATTGAACATAGCAAATCCTTTTGATATAGTGGATAAGGTATCTAAAATGTGAAGTATAAAATTATTGAATTGCTTTCAAAACAAAATAAATGTTTATATTTGTTAGCTATATTTATAATAAAGAAATATATCTATGTTTAAATAAAAGGATATTAATAAAAAACTAGCAAAAAAGTCCAATTAGGCAATTTTTAATATTCATTAAATTTATAATTAAATAATTTGTAAACTTCTTCTACAAACATATAATCTACTATTTTGTAAATAAGTCACAATTTTTGTCCTAGTCAATGTTATTTAGAAAATATAGGAAAAATGGCATTTAACAGTAAAACATTGAAATTGGTAAATATTTTAAGTGGCAAAAATTATTTTGCAATTGCAATAGAGTCACTAAAAATGAATGTCAATTAAAATATTTCAGGATAGTGCACTAAGTTTACAATGAAAAAAATATAACAAATTATCCCATTAAAGTTATCCACTAAAAATCAGTGGAAAAAAATAGTACAAATCATAGGCATTCTTTCATCTTACAATGCCCTTGAGTGTAGCATGCACCCGGCATGTTTTCTGTTTTGTTTTACAATGCCCACATATTGTAGATAGAAAATTAAAAAATGTATTGGAAGTCTGAGGCAAACACGTGTTTCCATAAATGACACTATTGAAAATTGTGTCTTTGTGTATTTATTACTCAAAGTTGGAATGCTGCTCCCTATATATTCACTTTTGTTTTATGATGCCGTTCAACATGCCTTTATGGTGATTTTATATTATGGCATTGTAAGATGAAAGTGAGGACTGCTTTTGTATCCCGTGAACTATTTTGTCTTACAATGCCCTAAATTAAAAATTTGTATGTGAGGCATCGTGTAACGCTGTCTCCTTCAATTTCAGCCAATGGCAGAGTGGAAGCATGCCTTGCCAGGATTGTAACACTCTGCAAACCCTTTTGCTTTACGTCTCCGTGCGCTCACCCCCTCATTAAAACACTAAATAGCATTGTAAGACAAAAGTGAATATATTGGGACGGCTCTTAGGTTCTTAAAACACAAAGCACAAAAATGGCTTCCAAATCAATTTTGAATACTATAGACATAAAATAGCCTACTGGAGTGCATAAGAATATCTTGGGCATCAAAGGAAATCATGGGCATCATAAGACAAAAGAACGCCAAATCATAATGATTGTGCTTATAATTTGCAGGTCACAGGTGATAAATTGCAAAATTGGTCAAAATTAGGGAGGTAACTTACAAAATTGGAAATAGGCTAGTGGGAAGAATGACAAAATTTAGCAAATAATATTTTGTGAAAGGTAAGCTATAGCCAAGAAATAGCTTGTGGGACCCTTTTGGTCTTTTTAAATTTTCTTTTTCTTTTCTTTTTTAAACTCCAATAGTATAAGTTGGAAATTTTGCTAAAAACCAAGTTTCACCAGTTAGGTGAAATTTTTAGGTTGGGTATGTTATATGTATGATTATTTTGGGCCAATAAGTCCAATAAAATCAAAGCAAGATGCTAGCAAAATGAACGTTATAAAAATGCTCTCTCATTGACATGATCTGTAACCAGAAAAGGCAAGGCTATATTGACTATATAATTCGACAATATTATAGCGTTATTCACACTCTTGGCTTTGTTAGGCCTATATTATCTTGATCTATATAGACATGCCTTGAAATTTAATTACTTTAGTTTTGTCATTGAAAAGATAATATTCCATAAATAAGTTCAAGTTCAAGTTTGTGAGGGCGGGGGTTTGAGCTTCTTTGGTCTCGGGGGCCGTTGATCTGATAATATGTGCGCCCAGAGTTTACAGTTCAAATCGCGGAGAACTTTCTTCGA
This sequence comes from Macrostomum cliftonense, assembly GCA_950096795.1. Lineage (NCBI taxonomy): Eukaryota > Metazoa > Platyhelminthes > Macrostomidae > Macrostomum > Macrostomum cliftonense. The sequence goes on from CATNEM010000136.1 coordinate 5,447,771, forward strand.
AACCGATTGTCGAGTTAACAAAACTAGTGCTGATATTCAGGGAACTCCACTGCCAGGTCCCCAAAGTCCGGGGGTGGGTAGCTAAGCGGTAGCTGGGCGGTCTTGACGGCACAAACTCTAACAATGGATGCTCGGAATTCAGTTTACACTCGATCAATTAACTGGCGAGTTAATGAATTTAGGTAGTAGATGAAAATCTCTTCGCTTAATTAGCAGAGAAAGAACTATTAGCTTGATCTAGCACGAGTCTTACTAATAATCCTCCCTCAAGTCACGGATCTTTATCCGGTTTAAGTTCGAAAGTCTATATCGAGTCAAAGAAAAGGCTAGGAGCTGTAGGCTAAAGTTTAATCTAAAGGCGCAGAGGCGCTACAGAAGTTAAACAGCGCTGAGTAGGCGCAAGCGTTGGCGCGTAGCGTATTTTATTAGCGACAAAGGAAGAAAGAACGGCTTACTAAATCAAACAAACTTACTTGACAATAGCGATGAGTACTACAAAATATAGGGGACCTCGAGTATGTAGCCGGCTACTTGGACGGGGAGGGTGCTCGACTCAGAGTCTGAGCAGGGTCTCGCTGGAGCTCTAATATTTAAAGATAGGATCTCCAGCGGCAGGACTCCGGGAACGGGAGGGATCCGGCAGCGGGACCCAGCCGGGAGAGCGGACCAGCGGGCGAAGTTTTAAACAGAGCTTAGTCCAGTGGCTAGAATCCTTCCTGCCACACCCTACTCCTAGCCGGCAAAGTTGAACCCAGGGGGTGGCTGAGTGGGCCGGTGACACTGGCGAGGCACTGGTCGAGCGAATCGGCGGCGGACCAGGTGTCGGCGGCGGACCAGTGTCGGCGGCGAGCTGGACTGGCGGAGCAGCGGGCCAGGTGCTCGTGGCGGCGGCTTGCGGCCAGGCGGGCGGCCCTTCGAGGCGGTCCAGCGCTCGGAGGCTGGGCGGCGACTGTGGCGGCAACTGCGGAGGCGGCGGCGGAGGCGTTCGAAGCGGCGGCTGTAGCGCCGAGGACCACTCGACCTTGAGCGTCGCGTGTGAGTCTGTGATCGAGACGGTCTGGTTGGGCTTGTTGGTGAGCGTCCCATAGCTGGTTGAGCTCTGGCAGTCATCCTTCCGAGGCGAGCCCGGCCTCCCAGCCGGGGACATCGTTTGGGCGACTGGTGTGACCATCCTGATGGCTCGCCCTTCCGGGGACGGGGAGGCGTCGCAGTGGTCAGCAGCCAGTCTACGAATTCAGGGTCTAAATCGACAGCTTCCTCGTCCATCGAGCGAAGACTTGGTACGATTATTCACCGTGGCTGTTGTAAAAAGGCGCTAGTCGAGAACTTGAAAATCACTGAAAGTTCTGGGGCTCCGATTAAATAGAAGGGCGGCTCCAGCCGCGGGATTGCTTAGGTCGAAGGTCGATTGATATCTTGATATTAGAAACCTGGATGCGAAACAGAAAGAATTCTTTTTTAATTCTGTACCAAGTGAGGCCGATATTTTTGCGCTTCATTTCGCTTCCTCGAAGTGTTTTGTGTTTGGTTTCGGGGGCCTCACTTCGTCCCCTTTTTTGGCTCTCCGTCCTGTCTTCCCCTGTCGTCCCCTTGTTTTGGCTCTTTTCTGAATAACACTTAAGCGATTCATATTGTGCTCGAAACATAGAATACTGGACAGTTGTTCTAATGTGCATTTTTGGAAAGAACAGGCATGTACGAACACCAATGAGTAATGAAGCTTTGCAATCTTGAACAAGCGGAACTCACAGAGAACAGATTTAAACATTTACGCATATCTGCTGTGTTCTCCAATACGGTATTCCCACTATGACTGACTCATTTTACTCTTACATTCTTCGATTCGATGTGGATAAAAGAAACAACTAAAGTTTGAAAGAGTCCTTCGAATTTCGAATGTAAGCAAAGCAAAACTTTTGTAAAAAGAATTTGAAGAAATCAAAAGATTTTAATGGTGAACAAGTTCAACCTTAGAAACCTAGGTTTCTAAGGTTTCTAATATCACGAGATATCCATGCGCTAACCCACTAAGCAAGAGGAGCTAATTAAATATCATAGTGAAGCGAAAAGTTAGGCTTGAGGGTTGTCCACAGACCCCTCACTAAACGCATAATTTAAGGACCCTACTTGAGAAAGGTGCCGAGAGTATCGCTTGCACACAGACAGGCTGGCAAAAGAGCAGCTAGAAAGATTTATGCTCCAATTTTGATTCGCATTATACGAGCTAGATGGGAGCGATAAGGAAAGCGTGGGCGGCAGCCTCACAGGGCTCACACGAAAGGGAAGAGCAGAGAAGGATACACAGAGTCCAAGTTGTCTGGCGGCTTCCCCGGAGCTTAACAAAGACTCGGGAGGAAAACTAAAGTACGGCCGCATAGTGAGAAAACGTGGAAGGTCCTGGCTTCCTCTGGCTCAAACGAGGAGCAACGAGGACTTACAGAAAACGCTGGGGTAAAACGCTGGCGCTATCTAGCGCTGAGAGAGAATAGAGATGCAGATGCGGACTTTACAGCAAAAGGAAAATCGGGCTTTAACTAGCGCTGAGAGAAAATTAATCATTAATCACGCTGGCTGAGGCAGGCTCCAATCCGGGTGGCTGACGCGTCGGTGTCCAGGATGAAGATGACGTTGGGATCTTCATTGAACTGAGGGTGTTGATGTTGAAATCAAAGCTTTTTTTAAGATTGTCAAAAGCGCGCTGCTGGGGTTCTGACCATAGAGACTCGAACTTTTGAACAATCTTCTTCTTAAGAATGTCGTGCAATGGGGCTGCTAGTTCCGCGTAGCCGGGGACGAATTAGGCGTAGTACGAGCATGTACACACGAAGCTTTTGAGCTGGCGGGTCCTTCTGGGTCGAGGCCAAGTCCTGATGGCGTCGATCTTGCCTGGGTCTGTTGAAATCCCCTTTTCTGAGAAGGCAGTCCGGTCCTAATCCTCCTTTCTCAACGGGATCTGAAAATAGCCGATGTTGAGGTCGAATGTGCTAAATAGGCGGCTTCCTTCCAGGCTGGCGAAAGCTTCCTCGATTGACGGGATCGGGTACTAGAAGTACTCGCACTTCAGATTTAGATTGCGGAAGTCTTGGACAACTCGCAGTGACCCGTCCTTCTTGGGCACTATCAATAGCGGGGTATTGTAGCTAGAGAAACTAGGGCGAATGACGCCTTTGGCGAGCAATTCGTCGATCGACGTCTTCGATCGTCTTTAGTCGACTTTCGGCAACAGGCAAGGCGGCTCGCTCTCGCTGTTCGGCGATCAGGCAGTCGCTGATGTTGATCTCGCTGATCCATGCATCCTCGTCCTCCTCGGCTAGTTGCTGCACTGTTGCTCTCGGCTCCTCAGGCGGGAAGAACTGCAGGTCTGGCAGGCGGAGTGGTCTAGCAATCCCGATCAGCTTGTTGGCGCGGATTCGAGCTGTGGACTTCCCTGGTTAATCATCTCAATGGCTCCCACAACGTCAGGCTGGTGATCTTAAAAATCTTAAAATTTCGACAATTGATGGCGTGCCATAGTTTTCTTCCCTGTTCTCCGCCAGATTAATCTTGATCCTCTCCGAAGACTGCGGCGGAATAAGGGCATTGTTGGCGACGTAGACTCGACATAGCGTAGCTTCAGCTCGGGTGTAGCGAAGAGGCGCGGCAGTGCCGCATTTGAAATAGAGCATTCCGGAGGCGAAGTCCAAGGAGGTGCCGAATTTCTCCAGGAACTCAAATCCCAGAATCTTGTCGCGGGAACCGCGGGCTAGCAGGAACTTGACAGGTGCTTGAAAATCGCCAATTTTTATTGGTATTTCTAGTTGGCCGGCCATCGGGATCTGTTCACCGCTGTAGGCGACGATTGGGTCCCGAAAGGGCTATTTACACAGCAGCGTCCAGGTGCTGCTTCCTAGTACATCGCATTTTGATCCGGTGTCTCATAAGAACGCAAAATATTTGCCACAGAGTTCACCTGATACAAACGGATCTCTCCTGGCTGGTTTAGGTGCAGTATTTACAGGTGAGGCGGCAGCTTCGGCAATATGCGACTGGGCTTCCGAGGTCCGGGTTGTGGACCTTAGAGGCGCTGGACCGGCGGAGCCGTGCTGCCTCGATTGGCGCGGACCGCCTGGTCGTTTCCGGGATTCTGCCGCCAGCAGAATCGGGGGCGCCGGCGTCAGCTGGTCAGCAGGCGAAACGCCGAGTTCGCGCTTGTCCTCGCCGAAAAGGCGCCTGCAGCGTAAGCAGCAGCACCTCCTGCACCGGCTCGGGGCAGTACGACTCAGCGCGGATGACATGGCCTGCCAGGCAGCTGGCGTCGCCGACAGCGCAAAAGTTCAGTTGGACGGTCCATTGATGGTTGGGATCCATTATTCTGGTTAAATTCGAGTAAAAAAGATCTGTCAGGAACAGATTCCTGACTCTGAGCTTTATCCAATAACTTAACCTTGCATTTTGCCAATGAGTATGTAAAAGTCAAGGACCACTAAAATAGGCAAGTTATTTTCCTCGAGTCATGGTTTCTCGAAGTCGAACACAAACTCACACACAAGTCATACACACGTGCACACACACACATGCACACACGCACACACACACACACACCAAGGACTTCTAGAGTAGAAGGACGCTACACTCCGAATATTTGAAGGCCGATTTTACACTGGCGAGATAGTAATTTTTTAATTTTTGTCTATGGCTAAAACTTATTATTTCAGTGCATTTTCGGCCTTCAATTTTTTTAGTGTTGCGTCCTTCTAACAAAAGCAACTTCTAGCGGTCCTTCACACACAAACACACACACACAAAGAAGAGCACGAAAAATAGGGTACAAAGGGCAGAACCGTTAAAGAACCACATCGAACAACAAGAAACTTAAGGAACGCTATAAAATTTTACTGCACTACTTGATGCAGACATGTCACTCTTGGCTAGGCTATGTGTCTACATTAGCTGGTATGCCGGCTAGACTATTGGCAATAAATTTGAATTAAATTGCTCAAAATACACGTACGCTGGATTATTGGCAATATAGATTTGAAATACCGGTAGGACAGAGATAAATAATTCTGTCAAATTAGAAGGTAAACACCAATGGAAGAGAGAAAAAGAAATATACGTAACATAGAGAGGCCGGTGTATCAATGAACAGCTAGAGAAACAAAGGAGAATAATGCCTAACAACTATCTCCGTTGAAACGTTATAATTAAAGCAAACAGGGTCCTATAAAGCAGCTCAATGCGGCACCAAATGCTCAATTATGTATTTGCCAAGCAGCTTATAAAAATTTCAAAGCAACAAAGAAGCTCATTGACACGTTTAGAAATGGTGCGAAATCTTACATAACGTCAGTTCAAATGTTGTTGATTCGAATCGATAAAACCCTTACAGTCACCAGGCCATTCCTGCCCCACTTTCTCCACTTAGGCCAAAATTATTAGCTGAAGCAATTTGTATCTAGGCAACGGTGGCGAAGCATGAGTCTGAAGGGATGCTAAAGCGCAGTTCTGGGCCATATACTGATGAAAAAATCTTTGTTTTTTTCAAAAGCAATTATGGATATGGAATGTTAAAACCTTCGAGCTGGGTTGATTGGAAGCGGTTCCTGCTCAGATACAGCTATATGGGAAAACGCTCCTCCCTAGGAGTTTTCCTAGCGGTGTAAAAACCCAGCATGGTTGTTGTATAAGTTTTTTTATTAGGCCCAGGCAGTTAGTCAAGCAGACAAACCTTTTTTAGGGATGTTTTTGTGCACATCCCATTGTTCCCCCCAGCTGAGCCCGCAACCCCCGTAAAGCTGTTTATGAGACGGGTTTTTCAGCTGCCGTTACAGCGGGGAATTCACCGCTCTGCTGCCGGCAAAGCATTTCAAGCCCCTCTGCCTCCCAGTCCTGACCATCCGTCAAAATACGCCAATTCCCATAGCTGAACCCAATCCCCACTCAGCAGCTACTGGTTGACAACCAATTATGGGGATTCAAGTTATAAAGCTGGCTCATAAAAATTTCCCGATGCAGTTAGCTGAGTGCCTTTCTGCTGCCGGCAGTCATCAAAAAATGAAATTAAAAAAGCTGGCTTAGCAGATCCAGACAGAGGATGTCATCGCCACCGCAGCAGCAGCAGCGACCTGTCAGTCCCAGCAGGCCAAACTGTCGTCACTCAAGCCAGATCAACTGCATCGACTGCCGCTCCCATCAGCAGTTTCCGCAGAGACGAAGGATTTCATCAACCAGCCAGCAGCCGCCTCGTGCAGCAGCCATGCAGCCAGCGCCGCCGAAGTCTGACAGCGTCGCGATGGACGGCCTGGCAGCCCGACTGCAGCGGTCTCTCCGGGTGACCTCGATGTCAATTGTGGCGTCAATCTCAATGATGCCGCTGCGACCGGCGCCGCGCAATCAGCAGCTCCAGCAGCAGCGCCGCTCGCTCAGCAGACCGCAGCCGGAGCCTTCGTCTCGGACCGCTCCGATCGTTGCGGCTCAGCACCGAGTGGCCTCTCCGCCACCGCCGCCGACTCCGCCGCCGCCGACCCGACCAACAACTTCGGCGCCGAATTCTGAGCCGCGGGACGGTGCAGAAGCGGCGCCGAAGCTTCGCCCAGCAGCGCCGGACGACGCCGCAAAGTACCGCCGCAGCCACCTGGCGGCCGTGTCGGCCAGAAAGTCCAGCCAGTTCACCAGGATTCTCCGTCTCAGACAGAAACGCCGACGTCGGACGTTTGACGAAGTTCAGAACGACAAGGAAATGGACGAGCTGGTCAGGGCGACCACGGACGCCGCGTTCGTGTCCTCGGCCGCCACCAACTCGCCGTTCTACTCCTACTTCGAGCCGCTGCCGCGCTATCGGGAACGCGGCCGCGACATTCTGAGCCTCGTGAAGCCGCCGCGCGACAGATTCCGCGAGCGAACGTGGCGCAGGCGCCAGCCAACGGCCGAGGAGCTCGCCTACGGCGGCTTCGAACCCGGCGACTTTCTGTACGAGCGAGCAGCCGGAGGCCGGGAGGCTGCCGAGGACTACTAGGGTGTGGAATTGGTCAGCTGATGTCATATTGACGCACTCTCGGCTGCACTTAATGGTCGCAGCTTTATTGGCGTGAACAGTTTATTTTTGTTATTTGCGTATCAATTAAGTATAAATAGTTAAGTACCTGTGAGATTTATATTTTTCTAGAACAGATAACTAACGACTAACTCAATTTACCTACGTCGAGAATTAAATATTGGATTATTTATATCGTAAAATCAACTGAAGGAAGATAATATGCGCATTATTCAATAGGTCTAATAGAATATTAACAATACCAATGCGATGCAAAGAATGTGGTAAACTAATTTGTAATAAATGAATAAATTAAAAATTTTAAGAAAAAATCTATGAACGCTACCTTAAGTAAAAACATTAAACTACGAGTATGTAGCGAATAATTTAATAACAATGCACTTTTAGCCCGAAAGCACTCATTGTAAGCTTCTGACACATTGGCGCTGTGAAATCAATTAAGCGTCTAAAAAATTATCTCGGTGATCATCTTAAAATATTTAATTAGCTTTTGCTTGCATAACAAAATTAAAAAAAATTACTTTTGTACAAAAGTTAATTCGACAACGCCAGTAGCTTTAGAATGAACTTTTTTTAGTAAACTTAGGAGACATATTAAGTTTATTGTTTACTACTGTTCTCAGTAGTAAGTTTGTGAATTTTTTGATAATTAAAATAAAAAAGTAAAATTTCAGACACCCGATTTTTCCACCATATGTTTCAAGCTCTGGTACCCTACCTCAGCTAGGTGGACTGAAGCACTGCGGTCCAGTTGGTCCAGTTCGGGTCCAGCTCGATCGCGTTTCCGACGCTGGCGTCCGTGAAGTCCAGCATCCGGCACCTGCCTTCGGCAGCGTTGTGGAGGGCAGCCCTGCACTGCCATCTGATAGCGCAGCGGATCGCGCACTCCAACTGGAGCTTCGCGCCAGTCAGCCCGGTGAAGCAGTAGCTGGGGCTGATGTTGCCGAGACGCAGGAAGCTGGCGCGCTTAAACCAAGCTTCTGAAGGCCCTGATCAGGTCTAAGTCGATGGCCAGCTGGCCTCCATCTTAGCAGCCCGGCACCCAGTAGCTGGTGTTCCAGTAGGCGCAGCGGCCGCCAGACAGCTGGGCGAAGGGGCTGGGACAGGCGGCGCTGCAGTTGTTGATGCAGATCACCAAGATCATAAGCTTAATTGAGTGCAGCTTCATTTGAAATGTTTCCAGAGCCGCAAAATTCAGGGAAGTTTTAAACAAAAGCCTTTGTTTCTTGCCCTCATGGGGACTCAATAATAATTTCTAATAAATTTCCGTCATCGTCAACGTTAAATACTTTTCTTCTATTGTAACTCGGGTTGCAAAATTGGCCAGTAGCTTCTCAATCTTCGAATATTGTAAATATTTATATGCTACCTACTTTTAGTGAGTAGTATGGTCGCAATATTTTGCTAATAAAAATATGGCTGCAATTTTCTGCCTAAGCATAGACACCTCTGAGATGGGGTGATCGATCTAGGCATTACGGATCTACAACACCAACATCTAAACGCTGACATACTAAAAGGCCTGCGTCTACGCCTCGACCCTCAGATCAGCGCCGATCTCCGATTTTATTTGCTTTCATTGGTTTTCTTGATTTGGTCCGGTAGCTGAGGGCCGACTTGTTAAGAATAATCATGCTTACATCCTGGGTGCTTTGCTTTTTTAGCTAAAATGGAGGGAAAACCTTAGGTTTCAATGCCAAAATCATTTTTCAGACGTACTCCATGATAGTTCGTAAAATAATTTTTTTGAGAAATTTTGCAGCCTTCCTTCTTTAGGTTTTTCTCACACTCAAAACGTACTCACTGCAAGGCAGACGCACAACAATAGCGGGAAGACTTGCAAGTTAATCAGTTTCTATGGGAGATAAGAGGCAAAATACGCGAAGATTCTGTGACATTCCGTGAGATTCTGCAAGAGGCGCAGAGGATGGAAAGTTGGAGCACATGCTTAAGGATGTAAAAAGCGGGAGCGTTTCTGCTGGGGCCGCCTCGGTAACAATTAAAACAGAAATTCTCCTGACAGTCTGAGAAGTCTTTAGCTCGCTACTTAGCTAGCAGCCCAAGGAATAGAAAAAAAACAAAAAATTATAAATTACTGCATAGCCTTAAGCTGCTCGCCTGTTAAACGAGTAATCCACCGAATCACCGCGATCACCAAGGAGACAAGAACTGCTAGTAGTCCTTGTTCGATGTGTCGCATGAAAAAAACCTTTACTTACCTAGAAGCCAACCAACACACCGCCAATGTCCTAACAAGCATGAAACAATAGAAGCTGTGGGATGTTGAGCACTCTGCTTCAACTTAGTGACGTGTAAGAAGAAACTGGGAACGCTGTCTGAGAGGCAATTATTTACCTAATTAAACATCCGAATTTTTTGCCATGCGGTGGGTTTTTTGCCAACGTGACACAGCGATGCAATGGGAGAAACACTAGGCGTGTTTCTCCCATTGCATCTCCGAGTTACAATAGAAGTTGATTGCCGGACTGCTCCACTCGTTGCTTCTTAAGGTTTAGCTACTTTCCGAAGAAAATTTAACGAGCGACAATCAATGGGGAAGAGTGATGATTCTCAGTTAAGAGGCTGTGTAGCAGTGGCGATGCTTAAGTTTTTTAAAGGCGATTCTTCTTACAGTTTAGTAGCGATAGTTTATTTAGGCCAATTCTTAAGTCGATTTTCGGGCGATTCTCCATGCAGACTGCATCAAGGATCAGGTCCGGGTGTCTGGCAAAACGGCGACATGGCAGCCAGATACGGTGATGCAGAAGGCAGGTGTGATCCGCGGGAAGACAACGACTTTTCCCAAGCGCAATCGAATTTGAAGCCGTATTTTTTTCTTGTTTCTGATGTTTAGAATACTGATTGTAATGATTCAATAAGAGGGAAAGGGACCCTTTCCAACTTAGTTTAGAGGACATAATTTAGGCAACGCAGGGTGATTTTTAGGCAATGCAAGGCCATTCTCAAATCTGTTTATTGTCGGGTCTCAAGAGCAGTTTACGGGCCCCGTTAATCCATGACTTTGAAGTTTTTGAAGTGATTAGAAAATATAAATTGGAGCTTTCGTGTCTAATTTGCTCTTCTTCTTAACTAAACATGTCTCACTTCACGTACGTCAGGCATTTAAATATTTTCATCAATGAGGTTTTTTAGGGAGTCGATCCACGTACGGGCTTGTCTAAAGATAAAAGCGAAGACAGCTGCAGATAAAGTGCGCTTATCAGGTAGATTCAGTGATCCTAAAAATATTCTTTTTTTACGGCTCGTAATAACTAATCAGGTACAGTAATAACAGTTTGAAGTACAAGAGACAGCTTAGGAAACATAGGTTTCTTTAAACTCAAACAGAACGACAAAAATTGTTACCTATGACACCAAGTCATTTACTAGACATTCTGTAACCACCCTAAGCAATATTGTGTGTTAGAAATACATGTACCAGGCTATGCGAGTAATTTGCTTGTGTTAGTTGTTAACTTTCTACAGTATATAACTTCAATTAGAGATAGTTTTATCACGGTCTAAAAATTGACATTCTTAGAGAGCCGTTGATTGAAAAATTGTTTATAAAACATCAGCTGAACGATTTTCTGCCATGACGATCAGTAGCGCTTGACCAGCTTGGTCCAGTTCGGGTCCAGCTCGATCTCGTCTCCGACGCTGGAGTCCGTGAAGTCCAGCATCCGGCACCTGCCTTCAGCAGCGTTGTGGAGGGCGGCCCTGCATTTTGACTCTTTTTGAGAAAAATTGAAACTGTCTTTTGAGCTTATTTTTTTATGTACTTTTGCTCGATTCGGTAGCGTGGCAGTCGAAACCGGAATTTGATTTTGTCCTCTTCGACGCTTCCCTTCACCTGGAGCTGCGCCTACCATCACCGCTTCCGTCTCCTTCTAGCCGTGGGGGCGCCTTCTGGAGCTTTTCTCACCCCCAGTCTCATCCCCATCAACCTTATTAGCAGCCAAGAGAGGGTCAGGGCCTTGCCCTCATGCCATCTTTAGCTTAAAACCTTCACTTTCCTTTGCGTGGGTTCGTTCGAAAGGCATACGAGCGTCAACATTTAGACGTCATTCCCCTGTCAGTGATGGGCCGTTGTCCCTTGGGCCACGAGGTGAAACACATCACTTTGAAATGTCGCGGTCTTAACAGATGCAGAGCCAGAGTAGAGAAAGACGCCCCATAGCGTCTGTTTTGCTTGAGCTGCATCAGTTATTTATTACAAATTTCACTCCGATTCTCGGTCTCTGGCCCGAAATCAAAGGGTGAATAAGCTGGTCTGCCATAATTGCTCTATTGGGGCTAAAGCGGGCTTCCAACCCAGATTAGCAGGTTAAACTGCTGCTTGGTATGTCGAGTCTCTTGTGCCTCGAAAACTGTCGGGTGTAAAATAATAATAATAATAATTGATTACACCTGTCCCAATCGGGCCAGATGTGCAGCCAACAGCACAGCCGCAGCTATTGTGCGGCGCTTCTGAAGACTGCGTACAGCTGTTCAGTCCATGGACTGGGGGGACGCCACACCCACCTTCAATTACCCCAGCTGATGCTGGTACCCATTTAACAGCTGGGTGAACTGAAGCAATGCAGAGTTAAGTGTCTTGCTAAAGGACACAAATTGTACGAGTGGAGTCGGGAATCGAACCCCCGACCTTCAAGTCGTGAGTCCGACGCTCTAACCACTAGGCTACAACCTCGGGTGTAAACTTACCACTAAAACTGAATCTTTGAAGCAAAAAGGGTATAGAAAGCATATCGCAACGGCTGCTCATTGTTTTTATTTCTGTTAGATTCTGTTACCCTTCTTTGTTCTGATGTTGGAAGATGTTGCCATCCTGTTCTCATGTTACCCTCCTCTGTTCTAATGATCAAAGGGCACATTTTTTAGCCAGGTAAAGAAAAGTAACATTTTTACTGATTACATCCCTAGGGAACTTTCTATTTGATTCAACGAAGAAAAAAAATATAATTTTTGTATTTTCAGCGTCGTTTAGTGGTAAAATAATAATACAAAACCTCTCGTTCAACACTGATCGTCTTAGTTGCAAATTAAAGATAAATATATCGTCAGAACAATACAAAAGTTGACAGTTGCCTATATGTCTCTGCGTTAGTTAACATTCATATTTTGGATTTAACAAAGGTAGTTACAAAATCGGTATGATAAATGTATTGGAAAAGAATCTGTAATAGAATAGAAAACAGCATAAATAGGTAGTTGCTTAAAACTCAGCGTTTTTACAGCGATTATAGCTAACTTAATGCATTTAGCAACTTTCATAGATAGCTTCATCGACACAAAGAGGCGAGGCAGCTGATCACATGTCTTTTTGGCAGACAAGATAATGTGGATATAAACTACGCCCGATTGATTTAGAAGTACATAACGCAACATGATAGTTAAACTACCGACGCACATTAGCCAGCAGGTCGTACGCATTCTCCTCTGATCCACAAGCAGACTCGGGTGTCACTGTAGTAGCCAGCAGGTCGTACGCATTCTCCTCTGGTCCACACACAGACTCGGGTCTCACTGCAGTAGCCAGCATGTCGTACGCATTCTCCTCTGGTCCACACGCAGACTCGGGTCTCACTGCAGTAGCCAGCATGTCGTACGCATTCTCCTCTGGTCCACACGCAGACTCGGGTCTCACTGCAGTAGCCAGCATGTCGTACGCATTCTCCTCTGGTCCACACACAGACTCAGGTCTCACTGCAGTAGCCAGCATGTCGTACGCATTCTCCTCTGGTCCACACGCAAGCTTAGAAGCCGCTGCATTGCCGAGATGTTGGTGCATCTTATCTTCAGATCCATCTGGTTTAGATGCCCGCCGACCCAGAGACACCGTTATACGTGGGTCATTATCATTGACTGGCACTGCACACACTCGTAGCTTTGAAAAAAAGTTGCCAGGCAATTCTAACTGATTAAATCCCGTCCTTCTTAACGACCTCTGAGACAGAGTACGCGTCGGTACGAGCTCACGCGGAGTTTTGCCAGCCGGATCAGCAGCTGCAATTCGATTTCGGTGATGCCACAGAAACGCAAAAGCGCTGCTGATTCCAAAAGTAGCTAGTAAGCTGCATAGAACAAAACGGATTGTAAACTTCGTCAAGTTGTAGCTCTCAGGATTATTCTCACCTGCAATCGAATGCGATTAAGTATGCTGTAAAAAATTGTATCGAACCGTATCAGGCTGTAGTACAAGTTTACCCCCAAGTAAACCAAGTTGACGCATCTATTACGCAACCAAGTATGTTCTGCAAGTCTCTAAAAAGCTAAATCTGCAGGAGGGCTGCTGCAGGCACTTTGAAGCTTAAAGCGACATCGACCCACAACTGGCGACTGTCCATGTCTGTCCATTGCGCTGACTCCTAAAGCGCATTCAGTCACACTAAATACGGTATGCTGGCATAGATAAATACACAGGCCGGCACCGAGTCACTCAACATTCGGGGTTCCAGGAATGTACACACTCTATGCCTTGGGGGGCTGCCCTAATGGGGGTAAATTGCACAACTGGCCCATAGCCCAACCAATTCGTGCACAAGGCCCCAAATTAACATGACCCTGCACACGAAACCGCGCTAGGGAAAATACACTCGTAGCCAACCTATTGATACAACGCAGGGTCGAACCTGGACCAGTGGCACACAAGGCATACGAGCTAGACCGCCGAGCCACTCGCCCTCCTTCTGCAAGTCTCAGTTGCACAGACGCAACTCACTGAGCATTTGCATGCCTTTAATTTTGAATTTTTATCAGGAATGAGCTTATTAAGAGATACTGCCTTGAATTTTCGATTTTTAAGTTGCCTTCAACTCACTTGACCTGCTGCGGAGCGGCCAGCTAACATTCTCCACGAGCAGGCCCGAATGGTTCAAAAGGCACTGGACCGACGCGAAGGAGCTCCACTCTGGCTGAACAGTCAACGAGAACGTGCTACTAGTTCGGCTCGTCTGCAAGAGGGATTTAATTTTGAATTGATTCGACGCTAGGAGTTTTAGATTAAAACTTGTCAGATTGCATTGGGCTTCAAAAAATTTAAAAAACAATCTATTTTTACTTTAAATTTTCAATTTTGTGAAAGAGTGCAGTTAAAAGACTCACAGAATTGGGTGTTAGACTGGTTCGACCCAGCTTGTGCAACAGGTAGCACGCATGAGTCACATTCAGACACTCGCTGCCATGGCTGCTGGTGGATGTGCGCACGGAGAACGTCAAGCTGGCATTTGTCCGCCAGTCTGTTTCAGGCTGCTTGAACTCGGTCTTACAGCGATCTTTGAGGATGATGTTGGGGTGTATTTTAAGCCGCATCTAGGGATATTGCTTTGCTCACTCCCGTCTCTCGAAAGTCAATTTCCACCCAAGTCCCTTTACTCACGCAGGAGATTTGGCACTGGCTCTGTTACGCTTTTGGTTTCCGAAGTATTTGCTAGCGTCCAAGTGCAATAAATCAGGCCACCGCGCAGTGACTCATCGACTGCAAGGCTAAAAGTGCTGCTCCTTGATGTTAAGCCGTCGACAGAATCAGTTACCTGCAATATGTTAGGCTCTTATAAGCTACCAGCACCGTTAAAGACAAGCCGTGCAGTTCCCAAGAATTTTTGCTTTCCATCTAAGAAGTTAAAAGTTTTGCTCAAGACATTGCTAATCTCATTAGTGTACAAATAACCCGTTCCCAGCTCAAACCTCATCCTTGACAGGTAGTGTCTTGTTCGGCAGCCCGGCTCGTACCACCTGGCAGTGATGCAGGGGCTGAGGAAAAGCTAGCTCAGTTTTAAAAATGACCAGCGCATTCGCTCCGATCACCCATCTTGCGGCGCTCGAGTTTATTTGAGCGGCTTTAGGTCTAGCTGCGGGGCGAGCAATAGGTGACTTTTGAGTTCATGAAATCCCGGAACTGTGAAATGGGTGTTGGCTCATAGACCGTATTCGAGGTCTACTACTGAGTTACATGTACACCACACATTTCTGCTTAAGTACGTATTTCTATAAGGGCTGTTTAAATAAGCAAAATAACCTACTGATGAACCCGACCAATCTGTCGAATCGCCCCCTGGTTCCGTCTTTGCACTGAAAATTGCACTCCAGCTTTTTGTTAACAAAACTTCCTTTAAAGGTAATCAGATAAGCTGACTGAGCTTCGCCTTTGATGCCGGAAAAATTTTTCTGAAATAAATCGGATGCGGAAGTTGTTGACGCATTAGGTGTCAACATTCGAAAACTGTAGGTATTGCTGTAGTTGGTAAACTACGCTCGTGCGTTGTGAATCTAATATTGCACGCATACTTTCAGACGTCGATAAAGTAAATTTCAATCAGCAAAAATCACTTCCACTCAACCGTTTGATCAAAAGCTCAGGAGCTAAATTTGCCTCACCAAGCTGAAATCTACTGAGGATTGGAGTACACATTTCGGAGCGGCTCTCGTCTTGCAGGGCAAGCAGGCCTTCAGCGTGGCTCTCTCGCCCGGCTGCAGTTTGTCCAAACCCGTCGAGGAACAACCGGACCGGGTGAAGCTGGACAGCTGAAAGTCTGGGGGGCGCGAGATGAAATTACCAGCCGTTTTAATTTAACTTCACTACCGAATCTATAATTCTTAATTTAGTTACTTCTCAGAGCTCTTATATTCTCTAATAAAATATTTCATGAAAACCATACCAAGATTGATTTTAAAGCCAGCAAAAGCCAGTTGCTCATTTGGTTTCTTCTTGACAGATTTTCTCAGTAGAATATATTGTGCAAACTAAAATGTCAGCATTGGTTTGAAGCATTTGGTGCCCGACTAAGTAAAAATTCGCTCAAAAATAAGCAAAGCGCGGCGTATTTGATACTGCACTGGTATTAACTACTTGAAACTCTTTAAATCACCAAACGCAACATACCTGCAAGCAGGTGGTGCACTACATCAAACCGCATTCCCATTCCATGCCTTTTGCAACTCTTCGGCAAGGTGAAAACTTGTTCTTGTGGTCTGCTGGGTCTAAAGTCGCTCTGCATGTACCGGATTTCGGTGTCAGGCCTGTTGGCACTTGATCGCTAATCAAGACTTCTAGGCTGCGCTCTGCACTGGCATTGAGAGAGACAGACTTTGCATGAAAAATAGTTTTTGAACTAAGTGCATCCCCACAACATTCATGAGTGGTAACCATTCATAATCGCCTATATGGGTCACATCCAATGCCGCTGCCTTGCCCCTGACGCCATCCCTTTGAATCTGCACAGTCAACAACAAATACATCAGCCGAGAACTAACCCTCAGTCTTGGTGTACACGAAGACGGACTGCAGGCGCACAGCTCTCGTCAGCCGGAGCAGCAGCGATTGGTAGCCGTTATCCGGCTGATCCCCTGTGGTGAAAGACACCAATGTAGTGTTGGTCATCCGTACTGATGCCAGAAAGCATTTCCCTTCGAATACGGAGGACTGCCAGGCCTCAGCAACAATTTCCGGGCTGGCATGTTCAGATTTGGCGACTGAAAAAGGCAGTTTTAAAACAACTAAGCAATGCACATTATCTGATAAAACAGGCCATCAGGAGCAAGTGCTAGTGGCTTGAAAGTTTACTCATTTATTATTTGGTACATAATTATTTTTCTGACATGCTTGATTATGCTTCATTCGGGAAGCATCCACCAGGTGAAAAGCAATAAAGCACATACCGCAGAGCAGGTACAGCAGCTGGATGCAACAAACAGCTAGCAATTGATGGGTGTTGAATTGAAGACCCATTTTTCGGCGGACTAAAAATTTGTTTTGCGAACTGAGAATAGTCAGCTAGCAGGAGACAAGCAGCATTGATACGAGCGTAGGGTCTAAATTATAGCGATAAAACAGAACTTCAACTTGTTCTTTTTCTAGGAAGTTCTATAACTTAGCCAGTAATGTACAAGCTTACCCTTGGTCATCAGAGTTTGTTTATTTTAGAATTTCATAAATAGTACGAGCGTAAAGTACGAGCTGGCATAGTGGCATAGTTGGCCGAATCTCGTAGCTGGATTCGGCCAACTTCGTGCGGCGACGAATTTTTTCAAAATGGTAATTTCCGTTTCACGATAATTAACGAACAGATTAAATTGAGTAATAAATGGATTAATGCCTTAATTACGGTTGCCATGGGTACCGCCAGCTTAAACTATCGCACCGCTTGTTCTATCAGCTTCAAAAGTCTCACGCAGAGTCAAAGCTTTTTAATCAACCCTAGCGACCTGATTGATCCTGACTGATTGGCTAGCCTCCTCACTTAGTCATTTCGATTTCTAGCTATTGCAAATTTCAAACCAAAAAAAACACTAAAAGACGCTCCCTATCTTTAGGAGTGCTGTCTCCGGGAAATAAATTTATTCTCAGGTTGTCTCAATGAAAATCCCGGCGAGGTTTTTTACAAGGACACCTTAAGTAGAAGGACGGGACACTTCGTTTCTTGGAAAGTTTTTGAAGTCTAATTTTCGCGAAAAAAATACACTACGGAGATAAGAAATTTGCTGTTTTTCGACAAAAAATTAAAGATTGCACTCGATTGGAAGCAGATGCAAATCTCATCTTTTGATATGTGGTTCCTGCCTTCTTATTCTAACGAACTATGTACGTCTTAATTTGTGAAATATTGATCTTTAAATTATTTCCCTTGTGAAACATTTGTCGAAAATTATATTTTCAATAAAATTTTATCTTAGCAGCTGTGCAGGTTCAGTTCCTCTTCTAATCAAGTCTGTTTTATTTAAAGAACAATTGTATCTATCAGTATTTTGAGTAATTTGGTGGTCCAGTCACTTGGTTCACTCTCTGGATGGGCACTTTGCCATTCAGTAGTTTTTGACGAAAGTAAATCAATATCAATAAAAATAATAGGAAGATCAATTTATGACAAATTAAGACGTACATACTTCGATAGAGTAAGAAGGCAGGAACCACATATCAAAAGATTGTCTGCTCAATGGTGAGCAGACAATGGAACTCTGGTTAAAGAGGCATATAAAGAAAGTTTTTCTGTTTTTTCTCAAAGCGTGCAGTCAAGACAACATTTCTCTGCATTATTTTTTAAGAAGATTGACAGACAGTACCTAGGGAAAAATATTGACATGAAAAATGATGCGAAAATGAATGCGGAATAGTGAGTAGATGTCCGAATAAGCTGACTGACTGATGCACTAAAAGCAGTGGCTTCACAATGCCACATGGATCTTCCAGTGTTTTCAGAAGCGATTTAGATTAGCTGAGATCGACAGTGGCTGCCTAAAACAAAGGAAGAAACTGGCAAAAGAAACTTGCTTTGTTGCTAAAAATAGCTTCCGCTGCAGCAGGGAGTGTCAGTTATTCTTCGCTAAAACCATGTGCAAACTTGACACATTAACCACGTCAGTCAGTGGATGTGGATTGTATTGACAAATTCGGAATCCAGACTGCATTCGAAAGCAGCAGGTATAGTTGGATTGATCTAAGTATGTATATCTTCGAGACAATAAGAGACTGCGATCTGAAATTTTGCAGTTGGTGCATGGTTATTTCGTTGACTTACTATCAAAGTCATGATTTCCTCAGCTCGTATTTATATGAAATGCCTGCAATGCTTAGTAGGTTTTGCTAGCAACCTAAAGGGTTCGCTTTGTAAAAAATTTGCCAGTCAATCAGTCAATTCATGAACTTGAAGTGTGATCATTTACCTTTTTATTGAAATTCAGCCCTACTGGGTTATATGTTAGATTTTAATTTTCTCAGAATAAAACACAATACGAGGAGACCCGCGTTTAGAAGCCCAAGACTTAAAAATCTATTTCTAAATACGATAAAAAGCCTATTTAATCGGAGAGGCGCTGACATTTTGCATAAGGCTTTTGCCAAAAAGGTTAGTTAAAATTATGTTAGAAATTTGACTTTGAGATTCACTTCCGTGGTGCAGCCAATCAGTAGCGCTTGACCAGCTTGGTCCAGTTCGGGTCCAGCTCGATCTCGTCTCCGACGCTGGCGTCCATGAAGTCCAGCATCCGGCACCTGCCTTCAGCAGCGTTGTGGAGGGCGGCCCTGCACTGCCACCTGTCAGCGCAGCTCAGAGCGCACTCAATCTCGGTGCGCACGCCAGTCAGCTCGGTGAAGCAGTAGCTGGGGCTGATGTTGCCGAGACGCAGGAAGCTGGCCCGCCTGAACCAGTTGCTGTTTGGCGTCACCAGCGGCTGGCACAGAAACGGCCTGTCAAACTCGAAGATGCCATCAGTCAGCCGATTTTGGTTTACTATACCGAAGTCATCAGACTGATTCGTGTTAACTGGCGAGATGCTCCAGTCAGAATCCTCGAACTGGGCCAAGCTGCCGTTCGTGAGCTGCCAACCAATCTTATTTGTTCTTCTTTCGATCAGCAGGTCAGTCAATCCAACGAATAGGTAGACAGAGCTCAGCTGGCTCCTGGCAGCCCTGATCAGGTCCAGGTCGATGGCCAGCTCGCCTCCGATGCCCAGGCAGATCTCAGCAGCCCGGCACCAGTTCACCGAGTCGCTGTAATTCCAGTAGGCGCAGCGGCCGCCAGACAGCTGGGCGAAGGGGCTGGGACAGGCGGCGCTGCAGGAGTTGATGCACAAGGACAGTGCGAGAATCAGGGCAAAGAGTGATCTCATCGCAGCTTTTGACACCTTTGGGGAGCTTATCATGAGCCTTTCGCTCAACTAAAAAGCTGATCTGTCCTTTTTCTACCCAGCTCAGAGTTTT
>CATNEM010000136.1:5472500-5487500 GCA_950096795.1 Macrostomum cliftonense
GCACCTGCCTTCAGCAGCGTTGTGGAGGGCGGCCCTGCACTGCCACCTCAGAGCGCAACGGATCGCGCACTCCGACTGCAGCTTGACGCCGGTCCGCTCGGTGAAGCAGTATTTGGGGCTGATGTTGCCGAGACGCAGGAAGCTGGTCCGCCTGAACCAGCTGCTGTTGGGCGTCACCAGCGGCTGGCACAGAAACGGCCTGCTAGTTTGGAAAATGCCGTCGGTTATTCCGAATTTATTTACCACGCCCAAGTCGTCAGAAATACTCATGTTGGCTGGCCCAATGCCCCAGTCAGAATCCTCGAACTGGGCGAAGCTGCCGTTCGTGAGCTGCCAGCCGATCTTACTGGTTCTTCTCTCGATCAGCAGATCGATGAATCCAACGTATATGAAGACTGAGCTCAGATGGCTCCTGACAGCCCTGATCAGGTCCAGGTCGATGGCCAGCTCGCCTCCGATGCCCAGGCAGATCTCAGCAGCCCGGCACCAGTTCACCGAGTAGCTGTAATTCCAGTAGGCGCAGCGGCCGCCAGACAGCTGGACGAAGGGGCTGGGACAGGCGGTGCTGCAAGAGCTGATGTACAAGGACAGTGCGATGAGCTTGACAGCAAGTGATTGCATTGCAACTTCTGCGGAGATGACGGAGCTGGGGCTCGACTTTAAAGCGCGGCTTCTTTTTTATCTGTCTGTCCGTCTATTTATGCGTCTATTTATGATCTAGCTCTGAAATTTCAAGCCATGGGAGAAGAAGGCAATCGGAAAACCCAATTTTTTCAGCCAATGACAGCTCCCCAGAGCAGTGAAGCAACTAAAGCAAGTCATGAAACCCAGGAGTTTTGTACATTTCGTGCACAGGTTCACATCATCCGTGAGCATGCAAGTGTGAATTGTATTTTTCTGCTGGAAAATCAAAATTTATTCGATCGCACCCTCAATGCGTACGACTGCTCGATTGGTGAAAGGCTGTCACGTGACTTTTTCAAGGCGGAAAGAATGCAGTGAATGCAGTGCATGCGCTAAATGCGCTAGAAAAAATTTGGGCATAATGCAGATTTTTAATTGCTTGCCATAGACTTGTATGTCTAAATATTCTAGGTAAAAGGAGTCCCGTTATTTACGAGTATTACCCGTAACACGCTCTGAGGTTGGGAAAGTGCAACAATTTTGGCCGCATCTACTAAACGCCTTCCTATTGGACTGGGGATTAGCAGTGTAGACGTATTTTTAAGTAATAAAGAAGATGAAGCATCGGGAAACTGAAATTTCTTCGGTGTAAATTACAGTCGATAATGCAAATAATGTACTTGCACAAGGTACCACGGTTTCACCATTTGTTTATTCGCATTCAAAAGCTATTTATTGCTCCGCATTCTCAGAAATAAATGAGTCAATATGAAAAAAATAGTGAGCTGCAAGGCGGTAGAATGCTTTTACTATGGGCAATTAAGGGCTGATTAACTTATTTCGGTCGGTCGGTGCCTTCGAGGACGCTTCAGATTTCATCGTCGTCCCAATCAAAGCTGGTGTCCGGGGCGAATTCCTCCAGTTTGATGGAGCTGCGCAGTGTCTCCCTGAACTCGTGGACCACGGAATTGCGCGGCAGGATGTGACCAACAGCGCGCGGAATTGGCGGCGCTGTGTGCACCGCGAGCGTTGGCTGACGCGTCAGATTCTCGGCGATGTTGGCGATGATGCTGCTCCAGGCTGTGCGGTGGCCGCCAACACCGCGGCCGCTGGTAGCTTCGTAGTATTCGCGAAGTATCGGCGTGTCGTCGTCTGCGGTGTCGGGAATGAGGAATCAGAGTGGGTTGCAGCTGTCAAGAAGATTTCTGTGTGTTTATCTAATTGTTGCAATCATTTCTCAGCAAGCAGACGTGGCTTAGAGACTGCAAACGTACCTACTGAGAGGAATGTACCGCATTAATTATGTGCGCAAGTATTAAACAGAACCCCGGGATGAAGTTACTTAGCAGAATAAGCCAGGTCTCACCAAACTTAGTGAAGATGCTCATCAACCGTTTAGAAATGTCCACAATGATGTCGTTGAGGCAGCAGCGCACCCCGGCACCCGTAGGGTAGTCCAACTGCAACTGCTGGCCGTAGGCGGACTCCCAGCACTTCAGAGCCTCCAGCACCAGGTAGTTCCAAGGCAGGCTGACGATACTGGCTGATCTGGTTGGCCGGCAGCGCGAGTCCTTGACGTCGCTTTCGTCGTCATTGGCCTCCTGGCTAAGCAATCGCGAGGTGCAGCGAAGACCGTGCGGACCAAGGAAGTGCCGGGGATCGAACAGCACCTGGAGTTCAGATTGGCGGACAAACCTTTGTTATGTGGCTGAAATGACAATAAAATTTTTGATAAAAACTGCTAAACAGCAAAACTAAAATGCGACGGAAAAAGTGGGTACGCTTTTGTACCAAACAGGGCAAACAGGGGTGCTTTCACATTCCCCAAATTTCACAACCCCTAAATTTAAGAATGCCAGGCACTTTCATATTTCCTCAATTTTACATTCCCTGAATTTCCTGTTCCCTAAACTTCACATCACCAAAATGCACGAGGCTTCAAATCTGCTAAATCCACAAGAAGAGAAATACAAAAAGAGTAAAACACTAAAAAATTTTGGGAATGTGAAACGCCCCAGTCAAAAACAGCGTCTCAGGCCAGTTTTTCTCCATTTTCGAGGTCCAGCGATTTCGGAGGCTACCGGTCGGGAGCATGTAACGTAATCAGCAGCATCTATACGGGCTCGAGCAATTACTACTCGATGCAGATGACTTGGCCTACCAACTGGAGTGCCCGACTGCGTAGCAAATGTGCGGCCTTGAGCACGAATTGGTTAGGCTATGGGCCAGTTGTGCAATTTGGAGAGTGTACATTCCTGGAACCGCCGCTTGTATACCCTATGTGAGTGCGTGACTGGGTGCCGGCCTGTGTGTGTGTCTATGCCTGCATACCGTATTTAGTGTGACTGAACGCGCTTCAGGAGTCAGCGCAATGGACAGTCATAGTTGTTGGACGATGTCGCTTTAAGCTTTAAAGTGCCTACAGTCCTCTTGAAGATTTAGCTTTTTAGCGTAGCAAATGTAGCTCACAAGGATGGGACTGGCCAGTGCGGCGACAGAGTGCCTGTTGCGTGACACAAACCAAAACAACCAAACCAAAGTCAAAATTCCGATGAAACGAAAACTACGCTGCAAAAATAAACGATAACCGACAGCGCTAAACGTGAACAAAAATCTTAGGAAACCTGGCAAGTCCGCAGGAACTCGGCCTCGCCAAGCCAGCTGATCAGCATCTGGTTGTGCGTGTCCTCGCCGCGCAGAAACAGACAGGGCGTGTCGGAGTGAGACGAAGCCTCGTTGGCGAGCCAGTGCAGCCAGTTCACCAGAGTTTGCGCGTCTCCATCGGCTTCCAGCGCGTCCCAGGGCACGATGGCGCAGCCCAGCAGCGGCACCAGGCCGAACACGCAACAGCACGGAGCGCGCCTGCATGGCGGCGAGGCGCCCGCCGGAAGGTTGCCGCCGCCTGGAGCGCTCGTCGATTCTGTTTTCGTGATCATGTTCGGCCGGAACAGTCCGTCGACAAAGGCGGCTTCGTTGTGCAGCGACGCCATGGCGGCGTTGAACAGATCTAGCAGCGACTTCAGCTCCTGACGGCGTAGCACAGCCGCTAGGTGCACCATTTTCTGTTAGGATTCAAATTGCCCAATCTGGTTTTGACACTGAACACGAAACTTCATTAACGTACAAGATCCCGACTGCACTTTTCTTGAAAAAGAGCCGACGTTATTACGGCTTGAACTAATAAATAAAACCGGCCGTGATATTAAAACCGTCATCAAGTGGCACTTACAGCGCAGAAGAAGCCCGACCAGACCAGCGAGTCGTTGGACACGCCGTCGTGCTTAACGGCGTCCATCCAGCCGGCGTGTCGCAGGCCGAGGACGCCGCCGTCCAGGGTGCTTCGATTGCTCGCGTCCCGGCGCATCAGCAGCCACCAGTGCAGGTGGCGCAGCAGGTCGCAGAAGGTCACATTCGCTGCATCTGGGTCGTCGTGGTACCTGCACGATTTGGGAAACAGTAATTGAGACCACGAAGCAATAAAACGAATTTTATTGAAACGTTTTAGTGACCAGGAGTTCAGCGAACTTTTTCCCACTGACATTGAATTTAATTCCTATGTTGGATTTTTAATGTCTTTAATTTGATTAGGCAAGACATCTCTTTTGCAGGTTTTACTCGGAAAACTACCCTTGGAGACAAAAGCAATCTGTACAGAGCCATGCTTCTCAACCTGTCATAAGAATACTTTATGCACTGTTTTTTGCTGACATTAAGTTACTTTCTGGACTTTCCTACTATTGAGCTCTTTGCTTTAGAACGAAGCAACAAAGACGGCTCCTTGGCCAGCCACTCACCGAAGGAACTCCAGCAGCGCCAGCGGCCACACGGGCGGCTCGGTGCCGGCATCGGGCGCAGTGAGAATCTCGCCGCAGGCGGACATCCTGACCAGGTGGTTGCGCAGCTCGGACAAGGCCAGGTCGCGGCTGACGCGGCACAGCGCGATGGCGTGCAGGCCGTGCTCCCAGCCGCCCAGCCCCGGCCGCCTCCATTTGTCGGGCACGACAGTCAGGAACGGCAGGCTGGTTGTCGCGGCCACCGTCAAAGACGGTCCGATTGCTGTTGCCGAGGTGGAGGTGGCTGCTGACGATTCAGAGTGCGGCTCCAGGCAGCACAGCTGACGGTTCCACAACAGGCCGCAGAGAGCTCGGCGAATCACTGCGCCCAATTCCTGTTCGAGTTCAGTCGGCGGCGTCAGGGCGGCAGCAGCCAGAGCTGAGGCTCGAGACATCAGCTCGGAGATCCAGACGGCCGAGTCGGGTCCCGGGTCTTCTGCTGAGGCCAGCAGGAAGGAGAGGCTCCTGCCGCAGCTGCTGGCCGGTGGAAGCCGCAGACGGTAGATGAAGGCGACGCGGCAGCCGCTGGTCTGGTCGGAGCACAGCAGCGACGCGTCCTGATGGGCAATCAGACGCTCCAGGGCCTGGAGTGGAAGAGGTTTGACATGTCTAAATTCCCCAGTGCCTCCTGGGCTTGCATCATTCCAATCTGGCCCACTCACCAGAGGATCCGCGCAGAAGACCACCGAGTCCAACTGCTCAGACGGACAGTGCAACTTCAGATTCTCCATCTGCCTGCTTTCATCGCTGAGTAGGTCAGTGTTGCCCGACTCCAGCCTGTCCAGCAGCTGCACGCAGGCCTGACTCCGGCAGCCGTCTGTGTTTGGGGTTTGAGTTAAGGCAAATTAACTTGCTACTTTCAAGTAGTGCACGCGGCATATAGTGCAAGTCGCTTCACTTGTAGACCTCGAAGAATTAGCCAAGTTAGGGCATCGCCGCTACATGTTCTTGAGCCAATCAAAACTAGAGTAAACAGATTGGTGTAGATTGCCGGAACATGGAACAAGTTGGGCAGATGTACAATTCACTGTACAGCGTCAAAATATCTCTTCCCGTAGGGTATTGTGAAAAGATTGTTTGTACAAGAGCTGTGGCCACTGTCTTAGAAAATTCATGCCTATTTGGCTGACTCTTAAGAGCACACAGACACTGCGCATGCAAAAGCTCGCAGCAAAATGTACATCTATCTGTACAGACTGAGTGCAATGAGCTTAGATGGAGCAAAACAATCCCCGGGCAGCATTCGGTGCGAAATTCACAAACTATTATTCTGCACTACTCAAAATAAGTAGGCAGAGTCGGGAACTCACCCGCCATCCTGAGTTTCACGCAGCGAACACCGCCGCCATCGGCTTCTGATTCGTCGACCAGCTGAATGCGACCGCAGTCGGGATGGCAAACCCATAGCTGGACGGCCACAGTCAGCTCAGTGGCCGCGGTGGCGGAGGCGGGTTCTTCTATTCGGGTCTCTACTGTCAGTCTGTAATAGAGCCTGTTTGGCTGCTCTTTGGCCAGTTCGAATCTGATGTCGAACTCGGGACCGGAAGTCTGAAAGTTGTTTCGGGACTTGTTGATTGGGACTAATGGATAGGGATTAATTGGATGCAATTGATAGGTTTTGATTGATAGATAGAACTGATAAGATAGGTTTGATTGATCGGGATTGATAGATTGTTATTGATAGATTGGGATTGATAGAATAGGATTGATAATGATAGAATGGGATTGATAGAAAAGGATTGATAGATTAGGATTTATAGATTGAGATTGATAGATTGAAGTTGATAGATTGGGATTGATCGAATAGGATTGATGGATTGAGATTGATAGATCGGAATTGATAAATTGGGGTTGATAGATTTGTGTTGATAGATATGGGTTGATAGATTAGGGTTGATAGACTGGGATTGATAGATTGGAACTGATAGATTAGACAGTTCCGGAGCAGTTACGAGACCGCATTACCTGCTTGCAGCGGCACCTGCAGGCGCAGTACCTGTACAGCGGATCGATCAGTCCCGGCAGGAATTCGCAGCTGACGCCGCCGTTGCCGCCGCTAACGCTGACTTCATCGTCCAGACGATGATGCTGCAGCCGCGCCTTGGGCTGCTCGCCGCCGCCAGTCCACACGGCGATCGCTGAGCCCGCTGTGCCGCCCGAATTGCAGAAACCGAATATTCCGTCTCGATTGCAGAAATCGGCGACCGCTGCCGCGCCACCTTCGCCGTCTTCAACGCCGCCACCGCCGCCGCCGCCGCCACCGCCGCCGCCGCCTCCGCTATCTTCAGCTAGCGAACCATCGGTTATGGCCGAGCTGGCAACTTTTTCATACAGATAAGGGCCCCACTGGTCCATTGTCGATCTATTTAATTAATTAAGTTTCCAATTCAGTTCTTTGTTGCCGCACCTGCCGAAGAACAAATAAGGGTTGCATTTACTTTGGCTTTCCCGATTAAATAAAATGCAAGTTCAGCGTGATAAGCGTGCGTGGCTTGTTAGATTTGACTCAAGTTTGGGCCATAGATTAACTTTGTATTTGTAAGCTTTGTAGCTCGGGCTGGTGTGGCGCCATTGGCTAGCGCGACCCGATCTGGAGTCAACATTTCCCGGAGTTTTTTTGGTTTTCTCCCTGAGTGCAAGTCGGGGGGTGCGAGAAACCCTCCTGCGATTACTTTGATTGATAGCTTTATAGGTTGATAGTTTGAGATTAATAGCTGATTAATAGCTTGACAAATAGGTTGACGATGATTCTCGAACAGAGACTATTCTCGGTGATGATTCTCGAACAGAGAGTATTCTCGATGATTATTCTCAAACAGAGACTATTCTCGCCGATGATTCTTGAAACAGAGACTATTCTCGGTGATGATTCTCGAACAGAGAGTATTCTTGGTGATAATTCTCGAACAGAGACTATTCTCGCCGATGATGGTTCTCGAACAGAGACTATTCTTGCCGATGATTCTCGAACAGAGACTATTCTCGATGATTATTCTCAAACAGAGACTATTCTCGCCGATGATTCTTGAAACAGAGACTATTCTCGGTGATGATTCTCGAACAGAGAGTATTCTTGGTGATAATTCTCGAACAGAGACTATTCTCGCCGATGATGGTTCTCGAACAGAGACTATTCTTGCCGATGATTCTCGAACAGAGACTATTCTCGATGATTATTCTCAAACAGAGACTATTCTCGCCGATGATTCTTGAAACAGAGACTATTCTCGCCGATGATTCTTGAAACAGAGACTATTCTCGCCGATGATTCGCGAACAGAGACTATTCTCGCCGATGGTTCTCGAACAGAGACTATTCTCGATGATGATTCTCCACGGATAATTAGCTTGATAGGTTGATAGTTTGAAAAATTGATAATTTAATGGATTGATATTTATCGAGATTGATAGCTGAACAGGTGGATGGCTTGACAAACTGATAGTTTGACAGAATATTTATAATTTTGTCTCCATATTGGCATACTAAAACTAGACAAAAAGTGAAGGAATACCTGTCAATCAATCAATTGTTGAGAAAGTTTAGAAAATAATTTCTGCATTCAGTCAGCTGAAAAATCTTTGCAGATACTTCTACGCATATATTTAGTGTTTAGTGAGTTCAAAAAACGCAGGAAAGATGCGCAGTGGCACCGAAGCGCAAGTCAGCGGCAGAGATAGGTCTTACAGATTCAGGAGACAGTTTGCTCGCCATGAAGCGCTGTTTTTTTAAGTACGGTATCCAAGCACAACAGTCCCGTTGCCACGAGGCTGAGTTTGCGGCTAAAATCAGTAGCTGATGCCACGAGAAAATTTGCTTGCAGGGATTTAAGTAAGCTCGTTGGCGTTTCGCTCAGAATACGGCAGAGAAAATAGCAGAAATTTGTGCAGACCGGGCAAAATAAGGCGCAAATGTTTTTGTGGACTGCCACCGCAGAGTCCAAGCGTTGCCTTTTAGAAGCAAACAAAAGCATAATTTATAACAATTGGACATTCGTTGTGAAAGCGCTCGTGTCGGAACCGCTTGTGTCAATCGTGCAAAATAGAATTAGCTATTTTTCAAATAGAGATGCCAAAAACAGTCAGAAAACAACGTTTTTGTCTACTAGGGGCAGCTTTAAACAATTTTGTTCATTAAGCAGGCGCTATTTCTGTTCGGTTATTTCCTATTACCTTCCTGTGACATTGTGGGGAGTTATCCTTTAGGGATAGTGGGGAGTTATCCTTCAGGGATAGTGGGGAGTTATCCTTCAGGGATAGTGGGGAGTTATCCTTCAAGGATAGTGAGGAGTTATCCTTCAGGGATAGTGGGGAGTTATCCTTCAGGGATAGTGGGGAGTTATCCTTCAAGGATAGTGAGGAGTTATCCTTCAGGGATAGTGAGGAGTTATCCTTCAGGGATAGTGAGGAGTTATCCTTCAAGGATAGTGAGGAGTTATCCTTCAGGGATAGTGGGGAGTTATCCTTCAGGGATAGTGGGGAGTTATCCTTCAAGGATAGTGAGGAGTTATCCTTCAGGGATAGTGGGGAGTTATCCTTCAGGGATAGTGGGGAGTTATCCTTCAAGGATAGTGAGGAGTTATCCTTCAGGGATAGTGAGGAGTTATCCTTCAGGGATAGTGGGGAGTTATCCTTCAAGGATAGTGAGGAGTTATCCTTTAGGGATAGTGGGGAGTTATCCTTCAAGGATAGTGGGAGTTATCCTTCAAGGATAGTGAGGAGTTATCCTTCAGGGATAGTGAGGAGTTATCCTTCAGGGATAGTGGGGAGTTATCCTTCAAGGATAGTGAGGAGTTATCCTTCAGGGATAGTGGGGAGTTATCCTTCAGGGATAGTGGGGAGTTATCCTTCAGGGATAGTGGGGAGTTATCCTTCAGGGATAGTGGGGAGTTATCCTTCAAGGATAGTGGGAGTTATCCTTCAAGGATAGTGAGGAGTTATCCTTCAGGGATAGTGAGGAGTTATCCTTCAGGGATAGTGGGGAGTTATCCTTCAAGGATAGTGAGGAGTTATCCTTCAGGGATAGTGGGGAGTTATCCTTCAGGGATAGTGGGGAGTTATCCTTCAAGGATAGTGAGGAGTTATCCTTCAGGGATAGTGGGGAGTTATCCTTCACGGATACTCGCATTAGGGGCTTCCTGGACAAAGGGGAGATGATTCTTCAGGGACAGTTTGGATTTTGTTCCTCCGCTAAAGGGTAAAGATTTCATCCAAAGTAACTACGAGCTAAGAAAATTTTCTGGTCAATTGTTAACAACCGGTTTCAGTTGCTGGTCGCACTAAAGAGAAAAAAGAAGCAGCCATGACAATCATCTGGTAGGTTTATCTGGAAAAATACAATTTAGCCGTTATGAAGACAATAAAAATGAATAGCCGACTGATTAGTAAACGGGAGAGGTTAATCACAAAGGAGTTTCTAAAATCGAACAAGAAAGTGGGGACGTTGGGGAAGGGAGACCATCCGGGATCAACGGTTTGGCGACTTGGGCGACGGCCTGACGGAGACCGCCGAGCCCAGGTGCAGCGGGTGGTTGCGGCCCTGGATGGCCAGCGCATTCTCGGTCGCGTGCCGGAACGCCCTCTGCGTCTTCTGCCTGCGCCAGGCCCGCTGCAGCGTCTTGGCCGCGATGTCCTCCTTCTTGCGCCGCAGCGTGGTGGAGATCGCGGTGGTGCGCACCCTGGTGGGAAAAGTCTCCCGAAACTTCTTCTCAATCTCGGCCATGGTGTCGCGAAACTCGCCGCTGTCCTCGATGCTGCCCAGAACGTTGCGGACCAGCGCCACAAGGACGTCCAGACAGTGCAGCATGTCGCCTTCAACAATGGCGATGTCGAATGAGGTCAGCGCGATGATGTTTGGCTTCGGGATGCCCAGCGGTTCGTCTAGTTCGGCGACAAAGTCAGAGAGTTGGTCGTAGCGGATGTACTGCGTGGCGTGCGGGTCGTAGCGCTCCCAGACTATGTAGAACATGTCGAAATCGTCGTCAGTGATGCCGACCTCCTCCTGCTCGTGCGCCTGATTGAAGTTCTCCAGGATGATGGCGATGTACAGGTTGATCACGATGAGGAAGTTCACCAGCACGAAGGTGGTCATGTAGATCAGGGCGAGCTCCGGCGAGGAACAGTTGCCGTTGTTGACCTCCTTGGCGACGCCGTTGCGCACCACGTGGGTGTTGTTGCAAGCCGGCGGGGTGATCATCAGCGCGTACAGAACATCGTTCCACCCGGCGCTGGTGGTCAGCCGGAACAGCAGCACCATGGTCCGGTCGAAGGTTTCAAAGTTAACAACGTCATTAAGCGCACCGGTGTGCTTGACGTTGCCGAACAGGCTCATGCCCACGATGGCGTAGATGAACACAATCAGCAGCAGCAGAGCGCCAATGTTGAACAGCGCCGGCAGGGAGATGATCAGCGCGAACAGCAGCTTGCGGATGCCTTTGGCCGCTTTGATGAGGCGGAGGACTCGGCCAATGCGGAATACCCGGACGATACGTAGCAAAGTGGGCGTTATCACCACGTTGTTCATCACCTCGCTGAGGACCTCGCCTGCAGAGCAGAGGACAATAGGGTTGGTGTGTCTACTTAGAAAGTTCAATTTTTTACCATAAGCTGCCTCAGAAAGGTCCAAAATGATTGCTTTCGAATTGCTATAACAAATACGTAGTAACTTACCTGGCGCAAGCTTTGACGCCACGTCTGAAATTTTAAAGTGGGATTCGGTATATATTTGTTGATTTTTTGAACAAAATGCGTTCAATTTCGGGGAATCTAAACTGCACGACTTACCAAAAAGGCTGAGCACGACAATAACAAAGTCGTAGATGTTCCATGGACTTTTGAAATAGTGCCATCTGAGGCCTATGAGCTTCACCACAGCCTCCAGAGTGAATATGGTGGTAAACATCAGGTTGACAACCTCGAGGCACTGGCCAATGATTTTCGGCTGCTTGTCGTGCTCGATCATCATGGCGGCCATGTTCAGGAAGATGAGCACCACGATGATTAGCTCGAACTTGTTGCTCATGGAGAGGTCGTAGAAAAAGTCTTGAAATCGGTTCTGCGGATAGGGGATAGGGGGTTTATTGTACGTTACGAATGTACATAGCTGTGGAGCGTACATCGTATGCACACTTTACATTCAGGGGATAGGGTTGCCTTTTATGCATGCATGTAGCTCGTATGCAGATACTGATATCAATAAAAATATACTTCAAACAGTTCAATTCCAATGCATGCCGATGAATAAAATAGTACCCCCGTTAAAATTAAAGTGCATTGGGTGTTTTCAAATGATACCCTTAAAACCGCCTTAAGATTAGTCCCGATAATTTTTGACAAAAAACAACAGAAACATCCTTAAGAGTCGTCTGAAACCGTTTTTGTTCCTTTCGTAAATATGAATTTGTGACGCAACCATCAGTCAAAGTGGAACAGCAAAATCGCAATTGCACTGACGTCACCCACCTTTGGTCGCCGAATGGTCTTTTGCGGCTTCTTTTTGCCCAACTTTCGCATAGTGTTGTAATAGCTTTTCTGGCTAGGCGTTAGAAATACCTCCAGAATGTTCTCCTTCTGCAATTAAAGTGGTATAGCATGAAGTACTTGATCTATTATTGGGTGAGTGCTGTACACGTTGGAAGAAGGAAATGACGTGCACCTTTTTCTTCAAATTGTTGAAATTGTCAATGATGACACCGATAAACAGGTTCAGAATGAAGAAGGAGCCCACAACAATGAAGATCACAAAGTACAGGTAGTAAATCATGGAGTTCTCTCGCTTGGGCTGCAGATCGATGTCAGTCATGTCTATGGCGTCAGTCATCACCTCCATCCAGCCCTCGAAGGTAGCCTAAAAGTACATTTGTTTTTTATCGCAAATTAGTCGTTAGTAACTGGCGAAAAAAAATTTACGAGTTACCAGCTGCACTCACCACTTGAAACAAGGCCACCAGGCTCATCATAGCGTTGTCAAAGTGAATCAGCGAGTTCTTCCACTCGTAGCCGAGGTGAGTATTGTTCAAACAGGTGGCCTTGTCCGGCACGATTTCAGCTGACAGGCGGGACCCGCTCGAGTCCACGCATTTGTAGAACTTGCCCTTGAAGAACTGGATGCCCGTGATGCTGAAGATGAGCCAGAACACCATGCAAACCAGCAGCACGTTGCCAATTGACGGGATGGCCTTCATCAGGCAGTTCACTACGATCTGTGGCGATGGCAAGGAGGTGGATAATTACCTCTGACTTCAAAGTACAATCAGAATGATAAGATAATCCTCACCTTCATGCCCTCCCAGCGGCTGATGGTCCGCAGTGGCCGGAACGCCCTGAGCGCACGCAGCACCCGCAGCGCGCCCAAGTTTGTGCCAGTCGAAACCACAGCGTCCGAGAGCACGTCAGCAATTGAAATCTGAAGTTGAGAGTTTTTTTATCCCTAACTTAGAGGAGTTGTAGCCTAGTGCCTAGGGGCATCTGACTTATGACCGAAAGTTCTAGGTTTCAAGCCCTTGCAATAGGAGAAAATTTGTGCCCTCGGGTACCAGTGCGAGCTGCAAAAACTTAAAGGATCGTTTTGCGGCCCTAACCGAAGTTTCTCGACGTTCTCTAACCGGAGTCTATCAGTTCTTTGATAATCCTTGAAATTTCATCAACGCAGATCCTGTATTTGAGCATTTTGTTAATAACACTCACCGACACAATAAAGAAGTCCAAAAACGTCCAGAACTGGGTGAAATACCGCTTCAAACCCAAAGCGATTTGCTTGAGGATCATCTCGATTGTGAACAAAATTGTAAACGAAATGTTCAGATACTTCAGCACCAACTTTGTTGTGGGCTTTTCGTCAATGTAGACATCCTCAAAGCACTGCGGGAGTGTTTGTGGTTGTTTGACTGTAGCGTAGGTCCACAACCTACTTTCGAACTACCTTTTTTCATACATCCGTGAACAAACATCCCCAAAAAGTTCTGCCCTTCTGACTCCCATTCCACTGTCTCCCCGCCCATCAGCCTCACCAGCGAAACCGAGCTGCCCATGATGAGCAGCATAACGACGCCCTCGAACACCTTGTGCTCCGTGACCTTCAGCATGGTCTGCCGGAAAGTTGTCCACCGCCTGCCGTATCCAGTGTCCGAAGAGCAGCGGAAGCAGGCCAGGCGGGTGCCGGGCTGGCACGGCGAGTAGCAGGGCTCGCAGCAGCAGTCGTGCAGCTGCATCTTCTCCAGCTCCTCTTTGGCTTCTTCGTCGTCCTCAGCTACGGCGACGGTCTCCACCGGCTCCGTTTGAGCAGCTTCGGGCGCTTCTGCAGCTTCCGGTGGCTTGGCTTCTTCATCATCATTGTTCGGCAGAGTTGCAGCTTCTCGAACTTCGTCATCTTGCGTTGCCGGTTCAACTGGAACGGCTGGCCCGTTCGCCGGTCTGGGGGTCGCCTCGGCCACCGAGATCACCCGGCTGTCGACCAGCTGCTCGCGGCTGCCCCCGTTCACTGCGCCATTTTCAATGGCGACAATCTCCAGATCCGCCGCTGCCGCTGCCGCCGCGGGATCGTCCTCTGACACCGCCTTCTCTTTCTCTCGGCAGAGGCAGCAGCGGAGCCTCAGGCAGGGCCGGCAGATCAAAGAAAACAGGCGGCCGAATCGCTGCTTGACGACCGCGAATTTCGAGCTTTCATCGTTTTGATCATCTTTGCCAAGCTTTTCATTGCTGAATGAGTTCAATAGCAGAGCCAAAAATAGATTCAGCACCTGTGGTTTACGTTGCCAACGAAAATTGGGTAAATATTTAATTTGCAAGCATTTATTTTCATTATTTTCATCAGAAGAGAAGAAACAGAGGAATAGGGAGGGACAGTGACAGAACGAGACAAACGGATAGAGAGGAACACAAGTACAGAGAAAGACAGAGAGAGACAGAGGGAAAGAGAGGGATAGAGTGACAAAGAGTGACAGAGAGGGACAGAGAGGGATAGAAAGTGACAGAGAGTGACAGAGAGGGACAGAGAGGGGTAGAGAGGGTAGAGAGTGACAGAGAGGGACAGAGAGGGGTAGAGAGGGTAGAGAGTTACAGAGAGGGACAGAGAAGGGTAGAGAGGCGTAGAAAGGGTTAGAAAGCGGTAGAGAGGGGTAGAGGGGGTAGAGAGAGACAGAGAGGGACAGAGAGGGGTAGAGAGGGGTAGAGAAAGACAGAGAGGGACAGAGAGGGGTAGAAAGGCGTAGAGAGGGGTAGAAAGCGGTAGAGAGGGGTAGAGAGGGGTAGAGAGGGGTAGAGAGGGTAGAGAGTGACAGAGAGGGACAGAGAAGGGTAGCGAGGCGTAGAGAGGGGTAGAAAGCGGTAGAGAGGGGTAGAGAGGGGTAGAGAGGGGTAGAGAGGGGTAGAGAGGGGTAGAGAGGGACAGAGAGGGACAGAGAGGGGTAGAGAGGGGTAGAGAGGCATAGAGAGGGGTAGAGAGGGGTAGAGGTAGACAGAGAATGATTTAGCGAGACAGAAATCGCGTTTCAGTCCAGACAGTCCCTCCCAGAAGATCCGCGAGCTCACCATGAAGTGGCCCAGAATTA
>CATNEM010000136.1:5492500-5690000 GCA_950096795.1 Macrostomum cliftonense
CGCTGGCGGAGGCGCTTCTGACGCTGCTGCCGGCACATCCGTGGCCTGCGGCTCGCTAGCCTTGACAGCTTCAACGATGACTTCGCTTTTGTCTTCCTTTGAAGCGTCGCCCTCACCGGCGCCAGTTGAAGCTCCTTGAAGCCCCTCAGCCGCCTCTGCAGCGTCACCAATCTTGGCCGTCACCGCGTGCTGAGTTTTCCGCCGTTTTCGTTTCAATCGCTGCGGATCGAACTTGTAGTCCGTCTTCTGGCGCTGCTTGGCACGGCGCTTCTTGTCCAGGCTCTCGCGCTCCCGAGCCTGAAGGGTGCAGTGTGCGATGCGAGTTGGCTGGTGCTGGGCTCAAGCTGCAGTACGCAAGCCTGCAGGTAGCTCACCTTGACATCCTCGATAGCCTGCTCCTCGTAGCGCATGGTGACTACCGCCAGCATGAGGTTGATCAGGTAGAACGAGCCGAAGAATACAATTATAATGAAGAAGATAATGTTCCAGGTTCCGCTAGCCCGGATTATCTGTTGAAGGAAATTTTTTTTAGAAAATCTTGAACTCGGATCCTAAGAGGAAAACAAAAAACTACCGAACTCACCATATCATAGAGATTCTCCCAAAAATCTAGCGTAATCAACTGAAAAATGGACAGCAAGGACCAGCCGAAGTTGTCAAAATTGGTGTAGCCCCAGTTGGGGTTGATGCCGATGTCCGGCAGGCACACGTAGCCTGGCGCCACATTCTGGCACTGGCCGGAGCCGCTGGCGTTGCCGCACAATACATAGTCGCCATCCTCGTTTGCCAGCCAGTTGGTGGAGTTCCTGACCCAGCTTGCGTAGTACTGGTCGGCGCTGACTGCGTCCTCGGTGGCGTTGTCCGCCTGCAGCAGCGGGTCGGTGGTGTTGAAGCCGGACCAGTCCACCTGCAGCACGCACTTGTTGCGCAACACGCCGCGGTACACTTGCAGAGCAACTAGGGAGAAGACGCTCATGCAGAACATAGTGAGTATGATGACCTCGATCAGCATCCGGAATGAGCTCAGCAGAGCGCTGATGATGGTCTTCATGCCTGCAGGGTAACGAAATTTCAAATTATTTTTTAAGACGAGTGGCTAGTCTTAGAAAACCCGGTTGCATTGATTTTGGTTCTTAGACTGATAGCAACAACCAAACTCACCAGGGAAAATTGTAATGGTCTTGAGTACGCGAAACACGCGAAATGTTCTCAGCGAGCCAACGCTGACATTGCCCGACAGGGACACATTTTGCA
The DNA here is from genome assembly GCA_950096795.1 of Macrostomum cliftonense. Classification (NCBI taxonomy): domain Eukaryota; kingdom Metazoa; phylum Platyhelminthes; family Macrostomidae; genus Macrostomum; species Macrostomum cliftonense. Next base: position 5,493,755 of record CATNEM010000136.1, read on the forward strand.
GTATAAGCATGATGTAGCTGGAAATGAAAGCAAAGCATTTGTGAGCCCTCTCTGACAGGGTAGTTTTGCAGTAATTTTCTACAGCTAAGCGAAAGAAATCGATGGTTATTTACGAAATCAGAAGCACAAGTACGTCCAGCCAATTCCAGAGGTCTCGCAGATAGGTGTAACTGTCCAGGATGACGCCTCTTGCGCACAGCTTTATGATGAACTCCAAGGTGTAGATGGTTAGGAATACGTACCTGGAATGGTGACACACGCATGTCTATATTTGGTAATACTCTTATCTGACCCCCTTACCGCTGACACCCATCTGTCACTCACTCGGCAATGGTTACGTCATTTGGCAGGGCAAGGCACACGCAGTTGGCCAGTATGGTCAGCATGATGACGTAATCAACAAATTGATTGGTTGCCATGTAGACAAAGAACTTTCTAACCGGGTTCCACGGGGGCATGCAGTAGAATGCCGCATTGGCCGAGAATCTGTGGATGTACTTTCGACGAAACCGCGTGTTGACTACAACGAAGGACTGAAAATCGGTTTTTGTTGGGGTGAAGATAGAATTCCTGACATTTGGAGAACTTTCTCTTGTCTAATTTAAGGTCGATGATTTCCTCGATTCACAGGAACTTGGCAGTTTTTTTATCACAATTGGCTACTTGATTTTCCCGGTTTTGCCTACTGCTTTTGACAGGAAATTCAGCCATGACAATTCAGGACTATGAGAGCACTTCGGTACTCTAGCACCGGTGACAAACCTGTCAATCTAGTTGACTTTCACTGCATGCGAGCTACCCTAAGTTTATTTAGCAATTTTTTCTAAAGGAAATGGCACCCAATTTCTTAAAGCAATTTTGTGGCTTGGACTTCACCCGACTCTTTCGCTCTCTCTTTCTAGGTCTCATTTCAACTACCACTCAAATTGGACTTGGTTTTAACTCTACCTAAATGTAAGATAAATTAGATAACTATTTTAGTTGCTATGCAACCCGGAATCTCTCGTTAGCTGTGCAGCGCATCAAAATGGCTGTGTCAGTTAAAGGGGTTAAAACATCCACCATTGATTTACCTAGCTGGATTGCACCTAGACTTAGCGCTCGAACTCGGGACCTCCCATTGATAATTCTGACTCCCTAAGCCCCTCAAGGCTTCAACTATACGAAAATCAAGGCTCAAAGGTCACAGTCCTTTGAAGTCTCCGCGCTCACCCGCTTCCTGATGTGCCGGTCGATCTCCTGAATCGGCTTGGCCAGCAGGTCGTCCGGGAAGTCGCCGAATCTGGCGGGCAGCACGCAGCCGTCGGCCAGCTCGGGATCGGCCTTGGCTTTGTCCTCCTCGGCGTCCGGGTCGTCGTCGAATTTGATTTCGCCCTCGACTAGGCGGCCCTCGCCGGCGTTGAGGCGGCGCTCCTCCACGCGGCGCTGGTACTCCAGCTCGCGCCGGATCAGCGCGTCGAAGCTCCGTCGGTCGAACAGGCGGTACTCGGGCGGCGAGTCGGCGTCATTCTCACCCGTCAGGCTGCCCGGCTTCGAGTGCCGATGGTTCTTCGGCGTCAGGATTGACGCCAGCGAGCCTTGGACTGTGTTGTTGCTGCGGTTTTCCGGCTGGTGCTGCTGCTGCTGCTGCGGGTCCGGCGGCCCCGGAAGCTGCTGGTCCGCCTGCTCCGTGGTGGACTCGCAGCCGCCGGAGTCGTGCGCGCCCGTCAGGGTGATCTTCGGCGGCTCCATCCGCTGCGCGAGTTCTCTGTCAGGGAAAATGGGATTTGCGTTCAAATGCTGGGGAACTGCTGGCAGAAGGTTTTACAGGCCTTTACCGATTTCGGCTGCCTTTCCTGTCTCGTAAAGAGATGGACATGCAGACTGATGTACCGACAGACAGACAGATAGACAGAGAGACTGGCAGACAGACAGAACGAAAGACAAACAGACAGACAGACAGACAGACAGACAGACAGACAGACAGACAGACAGACAGACAGACAGACAGACAGACAGACAGACAGACAGACAGACAGACAGACAGACAGACAGACAGACAGACAGACAGACAGACAAGACAGACAGACAGTGGCATGTCAGGGGCAGAGGCAGCTGAAAAGCCCGCTCAGCTTTTGGCCGGAACTCACAACTTTGCCTGTCTCGATTTGCCCAGCCGAGTCTCGGTGGGGCCCCTGAAGAGCTTGCTTCCAGTCTTTGTAGCTGGACAAAGATTCGTATTGAGGAGCGGCTTTCTTTAGCCGCTTGGCTTCAACTCTGCCATGCGTTGACGGCAGGCAAGTTTTGATGTCTTTCACTCCCCGTTTCTGCCTTCCGACTATCCTGGCTTCTTGTGCAACTTGATGCAACCCTGCCGCACCTGTTGTTGCAGATGTCTGCTTCTCCTGCTGCTGCCGCTGTTGCTGCTGTTTCTCTGCTCAGAACTCTTCTGCAAATTACACGGGGCTTCTAGGCGCTGGGGAGGCAGGTTGGAGGGGAGCCACTGGCTGAGGCGGTTGGTCGCCCTGAAGGATAATGAGAGAATGGGAGAAACAGAGGGGGGCTGAAAGAATGGCTTTGCTGGGAACCCTCCCGCCGGCTCTGCTTGACAACAGACACTGTCTCCGCCGTTGCCCCACCTTTCCCTCCGGGCTCTCCCACCCCCTCGTTCTCGTGCAGGCGGACTTGGCTGTGGCGCACAATGGGCCTTCCAATCAGCTGCCTCGGCCTGAGTTCCCACCGTCTCCAGCAGAGCTCCTAAAAATATCCCCCCCCCCTCCGCCATTCCGCGTGCCGTCTTCTCTCCTGCAGCCCGCTTTCTGGACGCAGTTTGGAGACGTCGCGAGGGGAGGGAAGTGGGCAGGTGGCAGAAGCCAGCGTGTTTTCCACGGTTAAATTGTGAAAAACACGCAGAGACGAGTGAGGGACGAAGGTTAAAGGAGGTTCTGAAGGCGCGCTGAGACAATGGGCCGGGCTCTGGGCCCCGATATTGGGGGAGGAGCGTCGGTGCGGGAGTCCGGAAGAATCCAAATTTCCCTCTTTTCTCCCGGCGCCAGCAGCAGCAATGCCGCACTTTTCCTGCCCGCATCCTTCTCAGCTGTGGGGGAGGGCCGCGCGCTCTCAACCCTTAACTCAGTTTCTTGATTTTCGTTCGCCAAAAGTGTCAGGCTGAAGTGACACTTAGCAATTTTGAAAATTTCTTCTAACTAATGAACTAGTGCGAAAAATGGCAACATCAGTTTAGGCTAGAGTTAGACGCAAAGAATTGTACTTTCAACAAAAAATTTATGAAAGAATTTAACCCTAATCAGTGACGGAGAGAATGGCAGTATCAGTGACGGAGAGAATGGCAGTATTAGTGACGGAGAGAATGGCACTATCAGTGACGGAGAGAATGGCAGTATTAGTGACGGAGAGAATGGCAGTATTAGTGACGGAGAGAATGGCACTATCAGTGACGGAGAGAATGGCATTATCAGTGACGGAGAGAATGGCATTATCAGTGACGGAGAGAATGGCATTATCAGTGACGGAGGGAATGGCAGTATTAGTGACGGAGAGAATGGCACTATCAGTGACGGAGAGAATGGCACTATCAGTGACGGAGAGAATGGCACTATCAGTGACGGAGAGAATGGCACTATCAGTGACGGAGAGAATGGCACTATCAGTGACAGAGAGAATGGCACTATCAGTGACGGAGAGAATGGCATTATCAGTGACGGAGAGAATGGCACTATCAGTGACGGAGAGAATGGCACTATCAGTGACGGAGAGAATGGCAGTATTAGTGACGGAGAGAATGGCATTATCAGTGACGGAGAGAATGGCACTATCAGTGACGGAGAGAATGGCAGTATTAGTGACGGAGAGAATGGCAGTATTAGTGACGGAGAGAATGGCACTATCAGTGACAGAGAGAATGGCAGTATTAGTGACGGAGAGAATGGCACTATCAGTGACGGAGAGAATGGCAGTATTAGTGACGGAGAGAATGGCATTATCAGTGACGGAGAGAATGGCATTATCAGTGACGGAGAGAATGGCAGTATTAGTGACGGAGAGAATGGCACTATCAGTGACGGAGAGAATGGCAGTATTAGTGACGGAGAGAATGGCATTATCAGTGACGGAGAGAATGGCATTATCAGTGACGGAGAGAATGGCACTATCAGTGACGGAGAGAATGGCAGTATTAGTGACGGAGAGAATGGCAGTATAAGTGACGGAGAGAATGGCAGTATTAGTGACGGAGAAAATGGCACTATCAGTGACGGAGAGAATGGCATTATCAGTGACGGAGAGAATGGCACTATCAGTGACGGAGAGAATGGCAGTATTAGTGACGGAGAGAATGGCATTATCAGTGACGGAGAGAATGGCATTATCAGTGACGGAGAGAATGGCACTATCAGTGACGGAGAGAATGGCAGTATTAGTGACGGAGAGAATGGCAGTATTAGTGACGGAGAGAATGGCAGAATTAGTGACGGAGAGAATGGCACTATCAGTGACGGAGAGAATGGCAGTATTAGTGACGGAGAGAATGGCAGTATTAGTGACGGAGAGAATGGCACTATCAGTGACGGAGAGAATGGCACTATCAGTGACAGAGAGAATGGCACTATCAGTGACGGAGAGAATGGCACTATCAGTGACGGAGAGAATGGCACTATCAGTGACGGAGAGAATGGCACTATCAGTGACGGAGAGAATGGCACTATCAGTGACGGAGAGAATGGCATTATCAGTAACGGAGAGAATGGCAGTATCAGTGACGGAGAGAATGGCAGTATCAGTGACGGAGAGAATGGCAGTATTAGTGACGGAGAGAATGGCAGTATTAGTGACGGAGAGAATGGCACTATCAGTGACGGAGAGAATGGCATTATCAGTGACGGAGAGAATGGCACTATCAGTGACGGAGAGAATGGCAGTATTAGTGACGGAGAGAATGGCACTATCAGTGACGGAGAGAATGGCAGTATTAGTGACGGAGAGAATGGCATTATCAGTGACGGAGAGAATGGCATTATCAGTGACGGAGAGAATGGCACTATCAGTGACGGAGAGAATGGCAGTATTAGTGACGGAGAGAATGGCAGTATTAGTGACGGAGAGAATGGCAGTATTAGTGACGGAGAGAATGGCACTATCAGTGACGGAGAGAATGGCAGTATTAGTGACGGAGAGAATGGCAGTATTAGTGACGGAGAGAATGGCACTATCAGTGACGGAGAGAATGGCATTATCAGTGACGGAGAGAATGGCATTATCAGTGACGGAGAGAATGGCATTATCAGTGACGGAGGGAATGGCAGTATTAGTGACGGAGAGAATGGCACTATCAGTGACGGAGAGAATGGCACTATCAGTGACGGAGAGAATGGCACTATCAGTGACGGAGAGAATGGCACTATCAGTGACGGAGAGAATGGCACTATCAGTGACGGAGAGAATGGCACTATCAGTGACGGAGAGAATGGCATTATCAGTGACGGAGAGAATGGCACTATCAGTGACGGAGAGAATGGCAGTATCAGTGACGGAGAGAATGGCAGTATCAGTGACGGAGAGAATGGCAGTATCAGTGACGGAGAGAATGGCAGTATTAGTGATTCATTCGTGCCAAAATTCCTTTTTAAAAGTATTTGATGACAGGGAAAACAAGCACACAAAGGTTGATAAAGAAGCTGCACTGAAGGCGACGGCTACACATGTTTGAGACGGGGAAGGTAAAAAAATTAAGCGGGAAGGCGAGTACTGTGGCTTTCGTGAGCCGTGTGGATGCAGAGACACAAAAGCCAGGGTGAGCACCTGTTCTGGGCGTGTACAGAAAGCAAGCTAAATTCTTCTTTTTGCATCGCAAATATCGCATTTTGTCAAAACGGACGGCTGCTGCCTTTCCCTCTCACGGATGACAAAGCTTTCGCGCGTATGCTGGATCTGAGTGCCTGTGGAAACTTCATCGCCATTGTGAGGCGGGGGTGTGAGAGTGGGATAGATTGACAACTTTGGAATGATGTGGGAGCGGCAATGTTTCCGGCTAAAGTCAAACAACCTGCGGTCGGTGAGCTTTTCAAAAAGCATTTAACTGCTCAGGGTAAAGAATTGTTTGATGACAAGTCTTTGTCTCGGCTATTTGGTACAATTTGTGGGATAAGGTGTGCAACTAAGGTACTAGTGCGCAATTCAAACCAAGTGATGCCCTATTTTCAGCTGCAGAAGCAACGTTTTAGTGCAAAGCGAGGTACCCCTATATTTTTGTCGAGGGTGTATCGGCATGATTTTGTCAAGATTCAGTAGGATTTAATGTTTAGTGTCAGCAGAGCGCAATTTAGTGTCCGTAGGGCTGAATATTTAGTGTCAGCAGGGCTGAATATTTAGTGTCAGCAGGGCTGAATATTTAGTGTCAGCAGAGCGCAATTTAGTGTCCGTAGGGCTGAATATTTAGTGTCAGCAGAGCGCAATTTAGTGTCAGTAGGGCTGAATATTTAGTGTCAGAAGGGCTGAATATTTAGTGTCAGTAGGGCTGAATATTTAGTGTCAGTAGGGCTGAATATTTAGTGTCAGCAGAGCGCAATTTAGTGTCCGTAGGGCTGAATATTTAGTGTCAGCAGAGCGCAATTTAGTGTCAGTAGGGCTGAATATTTAGTGTCATTAGGGCTGAATATTTAGTGTCCGTAGGGCTGAATATTTAGTGTCAGTAGGGCTGAATATTTAGTGTCAGTAGGGCTCAATATTTAGTGTCCGTAGGGCTCAATATTTAGTGTCAGTAGGGCTGAATATTTAGTGTCAGCAGAGCGCAATTTAGTGTCCGTAGGGCTCAATATTTAGTGTCAGTAGGGCTGAATTTTTAGTGTCAGTAGGGCTCAATATTTAGTGTCAGTAGGGCTCAATATTTAGTGTCAGTAGGGCTGAATATTTAGTGTCAGCAGAGCGCAATTTAGTGTCCGTAGGGCTCAATATTTAGTGTCAGTAGGGCTCAATATTTAGTGTCAGTAGGGCTGAATATTTAGTGTCAGTAGGGCTGAATATTTAGTGTCAGTAGGGCTGAATATTTAGTGTCAGTAGGGCTGAATATTTAGTGTCAGTAGGGCTGAATATTTAGTGTCAGTAGGGCTCAATATTTAGTGTCCGTAGGGCTCAATATTTAGTGTCAGTAGGGCTGAATATTTAGTGTCAGTAGGGCTGAATATTTAGTGTCAGTAGGGCTCAATATTTAGTGTCAGTAGGGCTGAATATTTAGTGTCAGTAGGGCTGAATATTTAGTGTCAGTAGGGCTCAATGTTTAGCGTAAGTAGGGCTCAATATTTAGTGTCCGTAGGGCTGAATATTTAGTGTCCGTAGGGCTCAATATTTAGTGTCAGTAGGGCTGATTATTTAGTGTCAGTAGGGCTGAATATTTAGTGTCAGTAGGGCTGAATATTTAGTGTCCGTAGGGCTCAATATTTAGTGTCAGTAGGGCTGAATATTTAGTGTCAGTAGGGCTGAATATTTAGTGTCAGTAGGGCTCAATATTTAGTGTCAGTAGGGCTGAATATTTAGTGTCCGTAGGGCTCAATATTTAGTGTCCGTAGGGCTGAATATTTAGTGTCCGTAGGGCTCAATATTTAGTGTCAGTAGGGCTGAATATTTAGTGTCAGTAGGGCTGAATATTTAGTGTCAGTAGGGCTGAATATTTAGTGTCAGTAGGGCTGAATATTTAGGGTCAGTAGGGCTCAATATTTAGTGTCCGTAGGGCTCAATATTTAGTGTCAGTAGGGCTGAATATTTAGTGTCAGTAGGGCTGAATATTTAGTGTCAGTAGGGCTGAATATTTAGTGTCAGTAGGGCTGAATATTTAGTGTCAGTAGGGCTCAATATTTAGTGTCAGTAGGGCTGAATATTTAGTGTCAGTAGGGCTGAATATTGAGTGTCAGTAGGGCTCAATATTTAGTGTCAGTAGGGCTCAATATTTAGTGTCCGTAGGGCTCAATATTTAGTGTCAGTAGGGCTGAATATTTAGTGTCAGCAGAGCGCAATTTAGTGTCCGTAGGGCTCAATATTTAGTGTCAGTAGGGCTGAATATTTAGTGTCAGTAGGGCTCAATATTTAGTGTCAGTAGGGCTGAATATTTAGTGTCAGTAGGGCTGAATATTTAGTGTCAGTAGGGCTCAATATTTAGTGTCCGTAGGGCTCAATATTTAGTGTCAGTAGGGCTGAATATTTAGTGTCAGTAGGGCTGAATATTTAGTGTCAGTAGGGCTGAATATTTAGTGTCAGTAGGGCTGAATATTTAGTGTCAGTAGGGCTCAATATTTAGTGTCCGTGGGGCTCAATATTTAGTGTCAGTAGGGCTGAATATTTAGTGTCAGCAGAGCGCAATTTAGTGTCCGTAGGGCTCAATATTTAGTGTCAGTAGGGCTGAATTTTTAGTGTCAGTAGGGCTCAATATTTAGTGTCAGTAGGGCTGAATATTTAGTGTCAGTAGGGCTGAATATTTAGTGTCAGCAGAGCGCAATTTAGTGTCCGTAGGGCTCAATATTTAGTGTCAGTAGGGCTCAATATTTAGTGTCAGTAGGGCTGAATATTTAGTGTCAGTAGGGCTGAATATTTAGTGTCAGTAGGGCTGAATATTTAGTGTCAGTAGGGCTGAATATTTAGTGTCAGTAGGGCTGAATATTTAGTGTCAGTAGGGCTCAATATTTAGTGTCCGTAGGGCTCAATATTTAGTGTCAGTAGGGCTGAATATTTAGTGTCAGTAGGGCTGAATATTTAGTGTCAGTAGGGCTCAATATTTAGTGTCAGTAGGGCTGAATATTTAGTGTCAGTAGGGCTGAATATTTAGTGTCAGTAGGGCTCAATGTTTAGCGTAAGTAGGGCTCAATATTTAGTGTCCGTAGGGCTGAATATTTAGTGTCCGTAGGGCTCAATATTTAGTGTCAGTAGGGCTGATTATTTAGTGTCAGTAGGGCTGAATATTTAGTGTCAGTAGGGCTGAATATTTAGTGTCCGTAGGGCTCAATATTTAGTGTCAGTAGGGCTGAATATTTAGTGTCAGTAGGGCTGAATATTTAGTGTCAGTAGGGCTCAATATTTAGTGTCAGTAGGGCTGAATATTTAGTGTCAGTAGGGCTGAATATTTAGTGTCCGTAGGGCTGAATATTTAGTGTCAGTAGGGCTGAATATTTAGTGTCCGTAGGGCTCAATATTTAGTGTCCGTAGGGCTGAATATTTAGTGTCCGTAGGGCTCAATATTTAGTGTCAGTAGGGCTGAATATTTAGTGTCAGTAGGGCTGAATATTTAGTGTCAGTAGGGCTGAATATTTAGTGTCAGTAGGGCTGAATATTTAGTGTCAGTAGGGCTCAATATTTAGTGTCCGTAGGGCTCAATATTTAGTGTCAGTAGGGCTGAATATTTAGTGTCAGTAGGGCTGAATATTTAGTGTCAGTAGGGCTGAATATTTAGTGTCAGTAGGGCTGAATATTTAGTGTCAGTAGGGCTCAATATTTAGTGTCAGTAGGGCTGAATATTTAGTGTCAGTAGGGCTGAATATTGAGTGTCAGTAGGGCTCAATATTTAGTGTCAGTAGGGCTCAATATTTAGTGTCCGTAGGGCTCAATATTTAGTGTCAGTAGGGCTGAATATTTAGTGTCAGCAGAGCGCAATTTAGTGTCCGTAGGGCTCAATATTTAGTGTCAGTAGGGCTGAATATTTAGTGTCAGTAGGGCTCAATATTTAGTGTCAGTAGGGCTGAATATTTAGTGTCAGTAGGGCTGAATATTTAGTGTCAGTAGGGCTCAATATTTAGTGTCCGTAGGGCTCAATATTTAGTGTCAGTAGGGCTGAATATTTAGTGTCAGTAGGGCTGAATATTTAGTGTCAGTAGGGCTGAATATTTAGTGTCAGTAGGGCTGAATATTTAGTGTCAGTAGGGCTCAATATTTAGTGTCCGTGGGGCTCAATATTTAGTGTCAGTAGGGCTGAATATTTAGTGTCAGCAGAGCGCAATTTAGTGTCCGTAGGGCTCAATATTTAGTGTCAGTAGGGCTGAATTTTTAGTGTCAGTAGGGCTCAATATTTAGTGTCAGTAGGGCTGAATATTTAGTGTCAGTAGGGCTGAATATTTAGTGTCAGCAGAGCGCAATTTAGTGTCCGTAGGGCTCAATATTTAGTGTCAGTAGGGCTCAATATTTAGTGTCAGTAGGGCTGAATATTTAGTGTCAGTAGGGCTGAATATTTAGTGTCAGTAGGGCTGAATATTTAGTGTCAGTAGGGCTGAATATTTAGTGTCAGTAGGGCTGAATATTTAGTGTCAGTAGGGCTCAATATTTAGTGTCCGTAGGGCTCAATATTTAGTGTCAGTAGGGCTGAATATTTAGTGTCAGTAGGGCTCAATATTTAGTGTCAGTAGGGCTGAATATTTAGTGTCAGTAGGGCTGAATATTTAGTGTCAGTAGGGCTCAATGTTTAGCGTAAGTAGGGCTCAATATTTAGTGTCCGTAGGGCTGAATATTTAGTGTCCGTAGGGCTCAATATTTAGTGTCAGTAGGGCTGATTATTTAGTGTCAGTAGGGCTGAATATTTAGTGTCAGTAGGGCTCAATATTTAGTGTCCGTAGGGCTCAATATTTAGTGTCAGTAGGGCTGAATATTTAGTGTCAGTAGGGCTGAATATTTAGTGTCAGTAGGGCTCAATATTTAGTGTCAGTAGGGCTGAATATTTAGTGTCAGTAGGGCTGAATATTTAGTGTCCGTAGGGCTCAATATTTAGTGTCCGTAGGGCTGAATATTTAGTGTCCGTAGGGCTCAATATTTAGTGTCAGTAGGGCTGAATATTTAGTGTCAGTAGGGCTGAATATTTAGTGTCAGTAGGGCTGAATATTTAGTGTCCGTAGGGCTCAATATTTAGTGTCAGTAGGGCTGAATATTTAGTGTCAGTAGGGCTGAATATTTAGTGTCAGCAGAGCGCAATTTAGTGTCCGTAGGGCTCAATATTTAGTGTCAGTAGGGCTCAATATTTAGTGTCAGTAGGGCTGAATATTTAGTGTCAGTAGGGCTGAATATTTAGTGTCAGTAGGGCTGAATATTTAGTGTCAGTAGGGCTGAATATTTAGTGTCAGTAGGGCTGAATATTTAGTGTCAGTAGGGCTCAATATTTAGTGTCCGTAGGGCTCAATATTTAGTGTCAGTAGGGCTGAATATTTAGTGTCAGTAGGGCTCAATATTTAGTGTCAGTAGGGCTGAATATTTAGTGTCAGTAGGGCTGAATATTTAGTGTCAGTAGGGCTCAATGTTTAGCGTAAGTAGGGCTCAATATTTAGTGTCCGTAGGGCTGAATATTTAGTGTCCGTAGGGCTCAATATTTAGTGTCAGTAGGGCTGATTATTTAGTGTCAGTAGGGCTGAATATTTAGTGTCAGTAGGGCTCAATATTTAGTGTCCGTAGGGCTCAATATTTAGTGTCAGTAGGGCTGAATATTTAGTGTCAGTAGGGCTGAATATTTAGTGTCAGTAGGGCTCAATATTTAGTGTCAGTAGGGCTGAATATTTAGTGTCAGTAGGGCTGAATATTTAGTGTCCGTAGGGCTCAATATTTAGTGTCCGTAGGGCTGAATATTTAGTGTCCGTAGGGCTCAATATTTAGTGTCAGTAGGGCTGAATATTTAGTGTCAGTAGGGCTGAATATTTAGTGTCAGTAGGGCTGAATATTTAGTGTCCGTAGGGCTCAATATTTAGTGTCAGTAGGGCTGAATATTCAGTGTCAGTAGGGCTGAATATTTAGTGTCAGTAGGGCTGAATATTTAGTGTCAGTAGGGCTGAATATTTAGTGTCAGTAGGGCTCAATGTTTAGCGTAAGTAGGGCTCAATATTTAGTGTCCGTAGGGCTGAATATTTAGTGTCCGTAGGGCTCAATATTTAGTGTCAGTAGGGCTGAATATTTAGTGTCAGTAGGGCTGAATATTTAGTGTCAGTAGGGCTGAATATTTAGTGTCCGTAGGGCTCAATATTTAGTGTCAGTAGGGCTCAATATTTAGTGTCCGTAGGGCTGAATATTTAGTGTCAGTAGGGCTCAATATTTAGTGTCAGTAGGGCTGAATATTTAGTGTCAGTAGGGCTGAATATTTAGTGTCAGTAGGGCTGAATATTTAGTGTCAGTAGGGCTGAATATTTAGTGTCCGTAGGGCTCAATATTTAGTGTCCGTAGGGCTGAATATTTAGTGTCCGTAGGGCTCAATATTTAGTGTCAGTAGGGCTGAATATTTAGTGTCAGTAGGGCTGAATATTTAGTGTCAGTAGGGCTGAATATTTAGTGTCCGTAGGGCTCAATATTTAGTGTCAGTAGGGCTGAATATTTAGTGTCAGTAGGGCTGAATATTTAGTGTCAGTAGGGCTGAATATTTAGTGTCAGTAGGGCTGAATATTTAGTGTCAGTAGGGCTGAATATTTAGTGTCAGTAGGGCTGAATATTTAGTGTCAGTAGGGCTGAATATTTAGTGTCAGTAGGGCTCAATGTTTAGCGTAAGTAGGGCTTAATGCTTAGAATCAGAAGGTTTTGAAAACTTCGAGTGATGAGGTCAAATATGAATAGTAGATACAACTATCTGCATGATTGGGACAAATTACTAGAGAAATATTTGGATCTAAATTTAGTTTCATTAAAAAGCACCAAAATACCAGGTGACTCATTCAGTAAAAACGAATAGCAAAAAATCGCTAGGAGGTTAGCTTCAGGGAAAAATTGTTACGTTTTTGCTTCTCAGGCAACCGGGTCGGCCGCATGGATCATCTTTATTGCTGATTAAACACTACCAGGAAGAACTGGAGGGTTGGCCATGGCTGGCCAGCTGAGCTTAGCTCTGTTACAATGCACTTTTAAAGGCATGAAGACAGCTGGTTCTGAACAAGCCTGTTGTTTCTATCCAGCCGACACTCGTCACCCCACCAGAGAGCGGCTTGCTGCAGCTGCTCCTGCTGCTGAGAGGCAGCTTCCCCATCGCGGGGAGTTGGGCGGGAAGGCCAGAGCAATAGCCTGCAGCCCGCGCATTGTCAGGTGAAGCATAATTGCAGCTGAGCGAGCCGAGAGCACTGCCCGCCGGCATCAGGACCTGTTGCCAGGGACGCACTCTGCAGCATCGATAAGGAGAGGAGCTGGGCAGGGGAGAAGGTCCAGGTGGAGTCTCGCTGGCTGATTGTTTATTCCAGCGTGACACTTATAGGCAAAGGGGATCCATAAATTCCAGCTGCCAAAGGAGCTGGGCCTGGCAAGGGGGAGGCAAAACCTTGCTATGCCCAGGAGGCAAAGAGCAAACTTCTAGTTATATATTTTAGCTTCATTTTTTGCTGCTGAATAGCAGCATTGTTATCATTATTTTTTCAATTAGATTTTTCTATCATTCCTAGTCATTTCTGCCAGCCATGTAACAATTTTCTGTTGTTTTTGTCGTTCTTATAACAAATTTGTAAAGAAATTAAATAAGTGCAGTTGTACATAAAATTAGTACAGAGACACATAAAAATCTGCATGGCTTATGTCGTAACCTGGTTAATCAGACTTCGTCATTAATTTTGTTTTGGAGCACAGAGCTCAGTCCAGATCAATTTGTCGGTTCTTTAGAATTTGTATTAACTGTAGATTACTTGTACAGTGTGTCCTGCATATGTCTCTCAGCATCATACTGTACACTGTTCATTATAAAGCAATTTGAATTGGCTTTGAGTTCATAAAAATAATTTTAAAACTGCACAAGTACTTTAAAGTATTTCTTCGACTGTTTAGAAAGGGTGAACTGAAGACTTTTACAGGCAAATACATGTAGATGTACCATAAGCTTTCGTATTTAGATTTTTACTATATCTAAGGACAAAGAATATTGAAATTTTTTCGAACAGTGTTTTGCACATAATTTTCGTTAACCATTCAATTCTGGCATAAATTTCGTCCTTTTAACTGAGCTCTAGTTGGAAAAGACTTTATTAATCCAAAAATTCCTGAATAATAATGTTTCTTATAGATGATCTAAATTTATCGTTTGTTCGTGCCTTCATCTCCAATTAGATTCCTTAGTTAGTTTAGTTTAGACATTCGCTCGTGCTGCCCTAACAGTCAAATTTTCATTTAATTTTATCAGTTTGAATCAGTTGAATTAATTAAATCAGTTTTAATTTTAATTTCTTTAGAAATAAAATAGAGTATAAAGGATATCAAATCATGCAAGCCTTTTTTAATAGGTAACGATACCCAGTATACAATTGAGTTTATTGCTAAAAAATTTATGAATAAAAACCAAAAGGATAAACTAAGACTAGAAAACAAATAATTGTTGCACATTTATCAGAAAATACGAAGCTGCTAGGCCTATCTTAAGGATTGCTTGACAATGACGAGGCACTTAAAGTTATCGCGTTTAAATAGCGTAAATGCACAACAAAACAAACCAAAGGTTGAATTTGATCATAAAAAATACTTTTAGCCTTAAATTTACATTACATTATTTGATATTTGTAATTAAACTTGTATATAACTCACTAAGATTTTTGCTTTCAAATGCATTTTCCCAAAATTTATGCCGTTTCAAATTTTTCTTGACCACGAACAGGCTTCTTATCTAATCGTGTCGTTGCGACCACACTTATTAATTAATAGCTTGGCCTACTTAAGATTCGGTGGCATTCCTCAGAATCGACTCTAGCCTAACCACAGTAAAAAGTTAAATTGAGAGTATTTTTAATGACTAGCAGTGCAAATATTTCGTTTTTGTGCGGAGTAATTGAAGGTAATTATTTTTTTTTTGATTTAATGCATATATATGAACCTTTACCATAAATTTTTGTAGTGCTTGCAGGCGCCGCGGAACGATTTTTTGTCAGGGGGGGCAGGTTTTCCTGAAACTCATTTTATTTCCCGGTTTCAAGCACTGACCAAAAATATAAGCAATAACATTGAATATAAACGTACTGTTTATCCCGTGAATATTATTACTTATTGCTACAGTATTGCAGATGGGCAGCAAGGCAGAATTATTAGGTAACATAATAGTTAGTTGCTCATTGCAATTTTGTTTTACTTGAATGTTTGTAAATATTGTACATTATCTTATAAAGCCATAGAAAGCATGGAACAACATCTAAAAGTTACATGAAATGACTACTTCGAAAAAATATAAAATTGTGCGGATACCCCACACCAGAGAAAAGAGGAGAGCAGTCAATCATTATGACTCACTTTTTATTCAAATGATTAAAAAATCAAATGGGTTTATTTCAGTAAAACTAACAAAAAAAATTTCACAGATTTTCATACACTTTCCATTATCTTTTCTGTGTTTTAAGTTTACAAATTGCATGTAAATTTACATCAACTCGATAGGAACTTCTTAACAATAACAATTTATTAAAGTATTAGCTTACCAACAAGATATTTTAACATATTTCATTTCATATTGCCTTTTTGACGCAAACAGTACATTCAATTAGGTTGATAAACTGGCAACGAACGCATGTGTTTATTATTGCTTTTGCGCTTGTACTCCAAAGACGGCACGGCGCTCAGGTGTACGATCAGCAAAGTTCCGAGAAAGAGCCAGAAAATCCAGTCCCTTTACAACATCTCTATGCATGTGACCTACTGATAGATCTGAGAGTCGATGCTGTGTCATTGTTGAACGCATCCAAGTCTTGATTCTACGAAGAGCGCTAAATGTCCTCTCAACTGCTGCTACTGAGTAAGGCAGAGTCAAGATAAGCTTGAGAAGCTTCACTGATTGAGGAACAAACTCCAAGGCCGATGGGCTCGCAGTTCGAAAAATAGCAACGACATCGCTGAAGCTCTTGACCTGCTGTTGTCCCGTCTGCCGTACAACAATTGGAAGCAGTGAACGAAGCTCAGAATGAAGGTCATCAAGACAAAAGTCTTCTGAGTAGACTTGCAAATTGTTTGCATCGGCCAGAATTTCTCCATTTGGATCAGGATAATTGCCTTTTGCTGCTTGCAGAAGGAGGGTTTCCATCTGCCTTGCTATCCTGATTCCAGGCTGGTTGAACCTAAATCCAAATATTTGGTTGAATAGTTACAATTTGTCAATTTAAAGAAAATTTGTTTCAGATTTTGCAACAGCAACATCATTTGTACAAAGTACATTTGTAGGCCTATGTACATTTGATTCCAATGATTCTTACTCTATCCATTTCAGAAATTCTCTATAAACAGAATAATATCAACTTATGTCATGCAACTAACTATATACTCATAAATAAAAAAGTTAAGCAACTTTAACTGACCGATCATTGATGCATTGTAGTAGCCTGTCAGCAGCGGCAAAGAATTCTACTCGAAGTGCCTCGTCTGGTGAAAAGTTGTACTGCGTTTGTCAATTGCTATCTAACCTGGTCGACAAATTTCTGGGCCTACTAGTAGTGCTCGGAATGATTCCCTTCTGTTCGGCAGCTTGCTGGAATTCATTCCAGAAAGCATTATAGGTCTCATCTTCGCGCATAGCAGCCACCAGAGCAGTCAAAGTATCGAGACCAGTTGTTATGTTCATTGCTGCAGAGTTGGAACCTTGCAGTATTGTCGCAAACTTTTCCGCTCCTGTGAAGAGAGCAATGGAAGCGTGAACGCCAAAGAAGATTCGATACTTCTGCATGTCTTTTAGCAGGCCTCTTGCTTTGGCCCGGACATCCGGCGTGAATGATTTGTCTTCCACTATAGACTCAATAGAGTGCTTGAGCACTTGCCAGTTTTGCAACCAGCACTTAAGTGCACGCACTCGCACTGTCCACCGAGTAGGGCAAAGTGATTGTATTTTTGAGAAGCTGTTGCTTTCACTTGAATCAGATGAGTCCTCATATTCAACTTGCAGCGCTGCCTTAACGTCAGAATAAATCTTAAGTCTTTTTCCTGACTCGCGAATGAAGTTGGCCATGCACTTAACATGCTCTAAAGCATCATAGATCACCCGTTCCTCCTTGCAGGCCTCTTGAATGCACAGATCTAGGGCATGGTTGATGCAATGATAATAGAGTGCACTTGGATGTTTTTCCTGCAAAATAGCTCTTGCACCTTTAATCGCTCCACTCATGTTGCTGGCTCCATCAAACCCACATCCACGACAATTTGCTAGGTTGATTTGCAGACAAATGCAGACATCCATAAGTGCATTGGCCATTGTAGAACCTTTTGAATCAGGTAGGCAGTAGAACCCAACAAACGTGTCATGAACAGTGAAGCTATCGTCAACAGCACGGAAAACGATACTTAGCTGTTCAGAGCCACCGATATCCTGGGTGGAATCAGCGAGAAGAGAAAAAAAACTTGCACTTTGAATACGGTTCGTCACTAGTTTCACAACAGCATTTGCAATATCGGAGATTATCTCATTCTGCACATCGTGTGATAGCCAATTGTCCCGACGAATAAGCCAACTTTTCAATGCGGGTATTTCCTTTGATCGCAAGTGTAGAAGTTCGATGTAATTCCCATTGCTAGACTCATGGCCTTGAAATGCTAGACCCTGTGAAATCAGAAAGCCAGCAGTGTCGAACATTGTCTGCAATGCCAAAAAGTTTTGCTCTAGCTGAACTTGGTGGTATGTCTGAAGCTGCTCACAAATTGATGCATCTCTCTGACCCAAGAGTAACCTCGCAGACTGTCGGTGTTGTTCACTTCTTTCATGCCATGAAAACTTTTCTGGCTTTTTCCAGTTTGAGAAGCCATCAATAAAAGCCATCTCGACTTTCGTTCCTGGCAGAAACAAGCCTCGCTTGTAAGCAGTCAGACAAGAAAAACATTGCACACAATCATTCGATGTAACATAGTGCATCCAGGGGTGCTTTTCAAACCAAGATGATTGAAAGCTTCTTGATGAACCGCTTGTGATTTTAATTGGAAAAACAAATTGCTTTGGCTGAAAAGGCTGTTCAGGCAGAGATGTACAGCTGCCTTTTGCACCCATCTGTTGCAGTTGCGTGACAGTGTCAGTGTCAGTGACATTAGATTTGTTACTCACAGACGGTTGAAGCATTGTTGGAACTAGCTCAGAAGGCTTACTGATTGGCTGCTGATTTGCTGTAGACTCGGCATTTTCAGCTACTGATGTCAAAGCATTGTCTTTGACTGGACCGGTCCCTGCAGACTCTGCAGTCCCAGTGGCAGATGTAGAGCTAGTAGTACATTGCAAAAAACAGAGCTTTGTCTGCTTGAATCGCTTGCTTGATGGTGGATTGCTCATTAGTACAATAGAATCAATGAATTCAAAATTGAATTGGATGTGGGACTGGGAGTGAGGACTAGGACTAATTGCTTGTAAGTATCTAAAATAGCATAGTCAAGAGACCTTTCATTAAATGTACGAAATCTGCCCTCACTTTCCTTTCCTTTCAACCCCACACCCCCTAAAACAGTTTTCTTATCTAAATTCCTATCCTAGTCATTCAGCCCAGCCCAGGAGGGAAGGAGGGACGCCGAGAGGATGGGCGTCTGGTCTGGCCCTTGTACACTTTGAGTTAAGGGTTAAGTTTAGGCTTGTTTTGAGGACGACCCCTTGTGGCCCTTCCCTGCCCTCTGTTCGTGTTAGAATGGGTGTTGGAATAGTGTCATGTTATTATTCGTGTTGCGTGCCTCCTGCTACTTGCTTTTTTGTTTGTTCACAATTGCTGTAATCAGCAACAATTGACTTATTTAAACCTTTTGAAATGTAAGAAAATTAAAGAAAAATTATGCTGCTGAATGATATTTTAGGGGGGGCAATGCCCCCCCAACTCGATGTCAGGGGGGCCAGCTGCCCCCCCTGTTCCGCGGCGCCTGAGTGCTTGTAACACATTTTATGTTTTGCTAATAAAATTTTAGGAGATTATTAAGGTTAACCTCAATATAATTATAAGTATGACCTGTAGTCAAGAAATTTTTCATCACAAACATTTATGCATAATGCATATTGATTTTTTTGGTATTTGCAACATGCAGGCCTAATATGGTATGAAAATATACTATTTATCCTTGTAATATAATTTTTGAGGTCTTAAAACAGTATTTATGTAACTTTACTTAAGTAACATAAATATTATATGCTATGTTAATTAAGAAAGTACTTAAAATTGAAAAAATATTAAATTGTTAATTTTTATTTAAATAGCTACAAGAGTCAAGATAAGTTTTCAAAGCTAAAAAATCTATATTTGCAGGAAGGCTACAGGCACTTTGATGCTTGTAGCAATATTGACTAACAACCAGCAATAGGGCATTATTTTCCATTATAGTATTTAACTTCAGTACTTTTGAAATACTTTTAGTTATACTAAAGATAATCTGTATAAAGATATTTATATAAATGCATAGACTTAACATAAATTGTTGAATTTTAGCTTAGCAACCTATTCATGTTTTCACTAAGGATATATAAGGGCTGGTTTCAGGAATTTATGTTCTTTATGCCTTAGGGAATTGTTCTCATAGGTTAAAATAATATATATTTGACCCATTGTCCAACTAATTTATGCACAAGTTAATGTGACTACAAAAACCATGCTTCTTATAATTCTTAAACTAGAGTGAGGGTCAAACCTAGACTAGTTGAATACAATTAAGATGTACTAGACTACCAAGCCTCTTGCCTTTAGTAAAAGCTATAGCTATTTATTACATTTTTCTAGGTATGTTATGTTGTAGGGCTCCTTCTCTGCTGATGTTAATTTAGCGTTCTTCTCTAAAATACTTCCCCTATAATATTACTTTATATTGACTATACTACTGACATATATCTGGTAGCGTTTCACACAGTGCCAAGCGGCAAGCACTGATCTCCAGCCGGAAAGGCATACCGTGGATCAGAGGATCACGGCCTTTCACTCTAGCTTCACTCTACTATCACTCGTCTTTTCACTCCTATTTTATGCACCTAATGTGCGAGATCTGAGTATCAATCTGAGTATCAATCTGAGTATCAATCTGAGAATCAATCTGAGAACAAATTTGCAAATGCTTCCAACACTCTTACTCCTCGAGCCTCTGCTCAAATAACTAAGGCTTTTACTTGCCAAAACACTAGATAGGTTTTGCTTGTAAAGCTCTTTTATTATAAAGGGCTGAAACCTTATGCCTTTCTTGGCTCACAAATCGCTTGTATTTATAGTAATTTTAAGTTTTTGTTTTAATTGATACAATATACTAATATTATTTATCACATTTAAACAAAGTTATTGACAATAATATGGTTTTATTAGATGCATTCAAACAAAGTATTACCATAATAATATGATATTATTGGCACAGATTATAACAAAATTTCGCGCAGATTTAAATTTTACATTGACTATTACAGTTATATATTTATATATTAATTTTTAGTAAATTGTAAAAAATTATATAAAAACTTATCTTTGCAAGTGTGCAAATAAAACAATATTACCTAGTTAAACGTATATAAAGCTAACTTTTATTGCTTTCTCTAACTTATTTTGTCTGCTTTTTCTTTTTTTTCAAATATATTTACCATTCTAGAAAAATATTAGCATAATTATATTTTTTGATGAAAATACATTATTTCCTTGTATACAATTGTTAAGTTTTTAAAAAAATTCTATTAGTACTAGGCTTAAACCTTTTAGTTATAAACCATAGATATTGTGCTTTCCAAGACAATATTCCAGGAAATATTTTTTCATACAGCACAATAATTAAATGTTTTTTAGGGTTATATTTTGCCTATTGGCCATAGAAATTTCTTTTAGGGCTTTTGAAATTATAGAATTAAGTCAAGAATTAAGTAAGTCTTGGATTAAGGCAATTTGTCACTTGAAAAGTTACCAATTTTTGCTGGAAAATGTTTTCATCACTGCCTATAAACAGCTTTTATCTCTCGCTCTGCCAGGCTTCTATGGCCGACCCTGGTCAGGCAAGGAGAGGCGCTGCCTGTTCAAGCGAATGCAATCAATGCAGCTCAATGCTTACCTATACGCGCCTAAAGATGACAACAAGCACAGGTGCGATTGGCGAGTGCTGTACACTGCGAAGGAGTGCGGTGAGTTGAATGCTCTGTCTGAGTTGTGATTTGCGGCATTGTATTCTTATTAATATTTGTTTAAAACGTTGCCCCTTACAGAGAAGCTGCGCTCCCTCATCCAAGCAGCCGAAGCCGCAGGCGTGACCTTTATCTACGCCCTGTCGCCAGGCCTAGACATGATCTATTCGCGTCAGCTGCCAATGCTGCTGCGCAAGCTCAGTCAGGTGCGCGACCTCGGCTGTCGGGCCTTCGCCCTGCTATTTGACGATATCGAGCCGCGACTGCGCGGACCAGACAGGTCGGCATTCAGATCGCCCGCTCAAGCGCAGGTGAGAAAATCACCGGTTGCTGAATATGTAAATTGTCTAAGAAGGCAATTTGTGCCAACTAAGTTAGTCGAAATGTAAATTATGTTTAATATGTTTAATTTGCTACTTACTAGGTGCCAGTAGCATGTTGAAGACAAGTACCAAATATTTTTATTCAAAGTGTGCAGTAACCAACGCGGCCTACGAGCACCTCGGCCGGCCTGACACCTTCCTGTTCTGCCCCACTGAGTACTGCGGCAGCCGGGCCAGACCGTGCGTGTCCGAGTCGCCCTACCTGGCAACTGTTGGCGCCCGACTGGCCCCGGAGATTGGCGTCATGTGGACCGGACCGCGGGTCGTGTCTAAGACTATCACGGTTGAGTCTATTAAAGAGGTTTGTTTTTACAGCAAGTATTTTTTTTCTAAATACGATACATATCGGCAATTTGACACATTACCATCTCTTGATTACTTTTTTGCCCTTGTTTAGGTTGGAGCTGCACTAAAACGCAAGCCGGTGATCTGGGACAACCTGCACGCCAATGACTACGACATGTCGCGCCTCTTTCTTGGGCCCTTCAGCGGCCGCGGCCTCGAACTGGCGCCTCTGCTTGGCGGCGTGCTGACCAACCCCAACTGCCAGTACGAGGTGAGTGAGCGAGCCTGCCAGATCCCCAGGTTGTTGCTGAGGCAGCCAGCCTCCCAGATCCCCAGGTTGTTGCTAGGGCAGCCAGCCTCCCAGATCCCCAGGTTGTTGCTAGGGCAGCCAGCCCCCCAGATCCCCAGGTTGTCGCTGGGCAGCCAGCCTCCCAGATCCTCAAGTTGTTGCTGGGCAGCCAGCCTCCCAGATCCTCAGGTTGTTGCTGGGCAGGCAGCCTCCCAGATCCCCAGGTTGTTGCTGGGCCACCAGTCTCCCAGATCCTTGGGTTGCCTACCTTCCATTTCCTCAGGTTCCGCCAGCCCCCATATCCTCAGCTTTTTGTTGGGTTGCCTTCCCAAAATCCTGTTTCTCAGCAACGTGAGCCTAGCAACCAACCAACCTGCTTGCCAATTGCTCAGGCCAACTTCATCGCCATGAGCACCCTGGCGCAGTGGAATCAGGCGGCCATCGGCCTGATCAACAGCGGCAGTAGCAACGATGAAGGCTCAAGTGGAAGCGGTGTCAGCTACAGTCCTGAGGCAGCCCTGGAGCGGGCGGTGCAGGACTGGCTGCCGAGTTTCGTGGTTGCCGGTGGTTGTGGCGGCGACGGTGGCGCCGATGCGGTGCCGAGCGTCAAAACTGCCCAGCCAGATCAGCCAACTCAGAGCCCAGCGTCGGCTACAAATGCTGCTGAGGTAAGCTGTGGCTGAATTCTGGGCTTTTTTAGCCACCGCCTAAATAGATTTTCTTTCCTTGGGCCAACAAACTTGCCTAATTCTGCCACTCTCCTGAACTACTGAACTGAGTTAGCCACCTCCTGATGCTTCAGCTACATTCAGGCACCATTGCTCTCCCGTCTCATATCGTCCTACTGAAGCCACTCTCCCAGATCCTCAAAGCGGAGCCGCCCCTCTGCCAGATCCTCAAAGCAGAGCCTCCACTCTCCCAGATCCCATAGCGGAGCCGCCCCTTTCCCAGATCCCATAGCGAAGCCGCCACTCTCCCAGATCCCATAGCGGAGCCGCCCCTTTCCCAGATCCCATAGCGAAGCCGCCACTCTCCCAGATCCCATAGCGGAGCCGCCACCCACCCACCCAGATCCTCAAAGCGGAGCCGCCACTCTCCCAGATCCTCATATCGGAGCCGCCACCCACCCAGATCCTCATATCGGAGCCGCCACCCACCCAGATCCTCATAGCGGAGCCGCCACTCTCCCAGATCCTCATATCGGAGCCGCCACCTACCCAGATCCTCAAAGCGAAGCTGCCACTCTCCCAGATCCTCAAAGCGGAGCCGCCCCTCTCCCAGATCCCATATCGGAGCCTCCACCTACCCAGATCCTCATAGCAGAGCTGCCACCCACCCAGATCCCATATCGGAGCCGCCACCCACCCAGATCCTCAAAGCGGAGCCGCCACTCTCCCAGATCCTCATATCGGAGCCGCCACCCACCCAGATCCTCATATCGGAGCCGCCACCCACCCAGATCCTCAAAGCGGAGCCGCCACTCTCCCAGATCCTCATATCGGAGCCGCCACCCACCCAGATCCTCATATCGGAGCCGCCACCCACCCAGATCCTCATAGCGGAGCCGCCACTCTCCCAGATCCTCATATCGGAGCCGCCACCTACCCAGATCCTCAAAGCGAAGCTGCCACTCTCCCAGATCCTCAAAGCGGAGCCGCCCCTCTCCCAGATCCCATATCGGAGCCTCCACCCACCCAGATCCCATATCGGAGCCGCCACCTACCCAGATCCTCATAGCGGAGCTGCCACCCACCCAGATCCCATATCGGAGCCGCCACCTACCCAGATCCTCATAGCGGAGCTGCCACCCACCCAGATCCCATAGCGGAGCCGCCACTCTCCCAGATCCCATAGCGGAGCCGCTACCCACCCAGATCCCATAGCGGAGCCGCTACCCACCCAGATCCCATAGCGGAGCTGCCACTCTCCCAGATCCTCAAAGGGGAGCTGCCACTCTCCCAGATCCTCATAGCGGAGCCGCCACCCACCCAGATCCTCATTGTGGAGCTGTATCAAAATCAACTGAGCCCTCCCCAACCCCAGCAGAAGTCGGCAGACGCCAATGGCGGCACTTCCGACAGCAACGCCGAGTCCGACGGCGTCTATTCCGACAGCCGCAGCAGCGACAGCGTCTCAGACGACGAGTCGGTGTGCCGCGCGCCGCTCACGGCCGACGAGCTGGTTCGGGTGTGCCACCTGTTCTACCTGCCCTACAGGCACGGCGACTGGGCCATCCGCCTGCTGGACGAGTTCCACTGGCTGCGCGTCGGCTCGGCGGCGGCTGCCTCAACCGACGCCGTCGACCTGCCCGCCGATTGGTCCGACCGGGCCGCGGCGTTCGAGCGCGAGCTGGCCAGCCTGCGGCTGGTGCGGCGCAAGCTCAACACCCTGGCTAATCGGCGCCTGGCGCTGGAGCTGCTGCCCTACATTGGCAACGTGTGCCACATGCTCGGCACGCTCAACGCCTACCTCAGCAGCCGCGCCGCCGACAGTGAGTGCCGCTTATAGTTGGGTTATAAAAGTTCCTCTTTAAATTAACAAAAATGCCGCCGTTTAATTTTCCTAGAAACCGCCGAGTCGCGCCAGCATCCCGCGCTCTCTCCATCGTCCGCCTCCCTGTGCCGCGGCGGCCTGGCAGCTGAACTGCAGCGCCTGCTGCCGCCAGACGCGTCGCGCAGCCTCCTGCTGCACCGGGTGTTCGCCGTGCGCCGCTGCTGCTCGGATATCGACAGGGGCGCCCTGGCCGAGCTGGCCTGCTGCACCGAGCCAAAAGCTCCGGCCGACCGCCTGCTGGAGCTGCTGTGTGGCCGCCCGCCTGACACCGCGCCCGACTCGGCCGGCTTCGTGCTGGAGGACGCGTTCGGCGTCTGCGCCTTCGCCTGCGTGCTGCCCTGCCGGCTGGCCAGCGATAAGCTGGTGAGACCTGACTGACTGGCTGACCTGACTCACTGACTCACTGACTCACTGACTGACTGACTCACTGACTGACTCACTGACTGACTGACTCACTGACTGACTCACTGACTCACTGGCTCACTGACTGACTGACCGACTGACTGACTGACTGACTCACTGACTCACTGACTGACTCACTGACTGACTGACTGACTCACTGACTGACTGACTGACTCACTGACTGACTGACTGACTCACTGACTGACTGACTGACTCACTGACTGACTGACTGACTCACTGACTGACTGACTGACTCACTGACTGACTGACTGACTGGCTGACTGACTGGCTGACTGACTGACTGACTGACTGGCTGACTGACTGACTGACTGACTCACTGACTGACTCACTGACTCACTGACTGACTGACTGACTGACTGACTGACTGACTGACTGACTGACATACATTTAGCTAGCTAAAAGTTCCAATTCTGGCGCGGCCCACGCAGGACTTTCTACCGGCGCCTCCAGTCCGCCTGCCACCCTCGGCGCCGCCGCCGCCGCCACCCGCGCTGCTGCACTTCGCCGTGTCGCCCGGCGGCCGCTGCGACCTGTCGCTGGATTCAAAATCCCGGCCGCTGCGCCGCCTGCTGGCGCGCTGCCTCAACGTTCTGACCGACATTGGCGGCGTCTGGCTGCACTGTCTGCTGCCGGCGGAGAGCCAGGACTGCCTCGCTGGCGAGCTGCAAGATTGCCTCGGCTTTCAACGCTGCGAATGTCCGGAGGCGGCTAAGCGCGGCTGGCAGCTGCTGGGCAGGTCGCTGCTCTGCGATTGACAGGTTCAATGAGAGCTCGATTGCTGGTGGCGGGACTGTTGAAAACCTTGCTTACACACTACATATTTTGTATTAGCCAGCTTTTCTGGCACTATTAGGGCCTCTGGAAAACCCTGCAAGGCTTAAATGTGAGGCCCTCTCCCAATTCCCGCATAAAAAAACATCTAAGAGCTGCCACAATTGAGCAATAACGTTTAAAAAATATCAACTTTCTTGCTTTTGTGCTGCATTTTTGCCTCGAAAGCAAAGTTTGACCGGGCAACTTTGCATACCTTTTCCCAGGCTTTCCGGTGGGAGACAGGTATACAGAGGTTCGCTGGTTATTGATACTTTTGTCCGTTTTATCTGTTTATCTACTATATCTATTGTGTAATTCGTTGCCCTATTGATCGCTTCTTTTTTGTATTAATTTATTTATTTAACACTTGTTCAATTAAGTGATCAGTTTTTTTAAATATACTTATTGTTTTAAGCCAGTTTTTTCGCAAAAAATTGTATTAAAGGTAAATCGTACGCTCTGTCATTTTTTTATTCGTATTTACCATACCTTAAGGTGTGGCTCAAAAACAAGGCAAGGCCAGGAATTTTACGATGTCACAATATGTACTTATTGATAATTACACTTATCCAATCTAGTAAATAATCCGTGGATTAGCAGCCGAGTAGACCGCGACGCGATCACTAGCACAGCAGAAGGACGCCTTACGTAGGGGGACGGGACGCTCCTTTTTCCTGGAATATTTGAAGTCTCTTTCGCGAAAAAATAACCGTCCTTCAGTTAGCACAACGAAGCAAAAATATTTTTTTATAAAAATTTTTATGAAGTGTGCCAGAGCTGATTTTTTTGTAGGAGGTTGTGCCACTGCTGAATTGAATGTGCCAGGTGCTTTTGAAGTAAATGCGATTGATTACAGTGATTTATATAGGTTTTAATTGCTCGATTTTTGTGCTAGATTTTGTGCTAGTAGATTGTGGCCTCATTATTAGTGTGCCACGTTTCTTGTGCGTGTTTTCCTGAATATAAGATAATTGTCTCGAGCTTTAATTCTATTAACACAAAATTAATACAACACCTTTACCGCAGGTCAGTTTTCTTTGTTATACTTTTTATATTTTTTTCCGCGCGCCAAATTAAATATCACGTGGCATACCGTGTCATAAAGTAATTATAATATCATTGCATTAGAAAAAGTCTGTCTTGAGCTAAACAGTGACGAATCAAATTCAATTCGTGCTATACAGGCATCTACTCTACATGAGTTAATGTAACGAAGCAAAATAATTATGAAATGAAATTTAGATATAAAACATTAGCATTGCAGAAGCATATGCTTTGTTCTATTTACAAAATACAAAATACAAAATATACAAATATACAAAATACAAAAATATACAAAAAATGTATATTCATGCACACATTCAATACACTACGGAGATAAGAAAATTGCTGATATTTTACAGGAAACCAAAGGTCACTAAGGCGTCCTTGGTACAGCACTGGCTTTGTCAGACATTTACACTAGCCGCGCAACTAAACCATGTCAAAAACTTGTCATACTCTGTTGACTTGAAAACCGGTTGAGAGTTTTTATTAATTTTAGATAGTATATATTTGTTTTAGCGATATTAGGTTCTAACAACCTGCGCACGAATTCAACACAATAATCATGTCCTAATTTCGATTTTTGGCGGTCCGCGTTTTTAAAGTTGCCTGTTTTCGTGTGCGTTATTATTGAATTTCACTTTTGCTCCCTTTTTGAAGTATTTAAGGCAAGAACTCTAGCATTGCATTTTCTTCACAGAAACTAACATGATGCGCCTATACCATACGTTCTGCCATGCGACATCATATCATATCTATTGCAGTATTGGTACAAAGATACAAAGAATTAAAAACGAAAGAAGATTTAATTTGGCACGCATTTTTAGTATTAGTAGTAGTATTAGTATTAGTATTTTTGGCTCGGGCAAAATCAAGTAGCCAGTAGGCAGTAGCCTAGTTTAAGAAGAGCTAGAGACTAAAATTTGAGCACTCATAGTTTAAATTTAATTGCTAAGTAGCTTAGGAAGCAATGTCTATATTTACGAGCATAAATTTAAATGAATTAAAAAAGAAATGTATATTGGAGCTATTACAATAGGCCTATGGCAACTATGTATTTAAGTAAATCAAATAAAAAGTAATAGTTATTTATAAATTTTTTTAATCCATTTTATTCAAAGTCTTTAGTAAACCAAGTCTAATGAAAATGTAGCTAATGTGAATAGTAACTTTAGTTAATTAGTCCAGGTATTATTGCAAGGCTTTTTACTTTTAATATTTTATTTTTAAGAGATCATACATCAATTAAATTTTGGATTGGCCTATTGAAATTTAAAAAATAATAGGTACACTGTTGTTTTGTACATATTGAATCTTTATAAAAATAATGCTACACTTAGAGACATGGGGGCTGTGTCCCTAAATTGTCCATGTTAATCATACATGCCCAACACCCGTCTGACCCATCCAAACTAGACAGGTAAAATGGCTGCCAGCCAAGGTAAGTCACAAAATCGCAGATGGAAGTTGCAAAATTGTTGATAAAAATTGCAAAATCGGCAATGTTAAGTCACAAAATCAATGAAAATTGAGGAGGTAAATCACAAAAAGGAGGGGGTAAGTTGCAAAAAGGAGGGGGTAAGTTGCAAATAGGAGGGGGTAAGTCACAAAAAGGAGGGGTTAAGTTGCAAAAAGGAGAAGAATTGAGAAAATTAAGGCAAAAGTGGTGCGCGGGACCTTTTTTTGGTCCTTCAAACTTTTGCCCAAAGTTGCAAAATTGGTCAAAATTAGGGAGGTAAGTCACAAAATTTTGCTAAAACTAAGTCACGCTGGATGGGTGAAATTTTTAGGTTGGGCATGTATAATGTTAATAAGCTCCAATAGCACATTAGACATGGCTGCTGTGTCTTTAAGCTGACTATATTATCAAAATGGCCACCGTGTCTTTAAGCTGCCACATTATCAGCATAGCCGCCATGCCTATAAGTACTCTGCAAAAATAAATACATGCATATATACATTGATCTAATTTAAATAGTAGTAGTTTTAAAATCATGCCATAGTTAGGGACATGGTGGCCATATATACTACGCACCAAAAAAATGGATGCTCTCTTGCCCTGTCTCAATTTTTACACTTAAATTCAAGAGGCGGGCTGGCTTTTGGTAGATGGGGTTGGTGGGTAGTGGGGTGACTGGCCGAGATGATTTTCACTATTCCTTTGCTTCCTTGTTTTGCTTTGTTATTTACTTTGTTAGTTATGTGACCATATGGTAGAAAAATTTTTGAATGGCTGCTTTCTAAAAGGGGTATCTGTTTTTTGGCACATAGTGTATGCAATTTATTAATTGGGGGCACAGCAACGGCATTCTTTTTTAATCATTTCTTAAACTGTTTTTCTGAACTATTTCATTTCAAATCAATATGGCAACATTGGAAACAATGGGAAACAATGAAACAATTGGAAACAATAATATGATAAGTGTCAAATGTTGGGTCCAAATTCTGCAGGATTGCTTGTCAAAATTCAGCAGGGGTAATAATGGGCAATCAAGTATAACATGTGGCCAAAGGCATTGATAGGGTGATGTTGGCGCCAAAGAAATTCTTCCAGATATTAATAGACTTTAAGTGTGTGTGTTAGTTGACAGTAGAAAATTATTAGTATGTTTGCAGAATAGGGAAGATGTGCAAATATATGCCTCCCCTCGCACTAACCAGCTTATCCCTTTTGGCCATAGATACTTCCAAGCATGTCAACCATTTTGCTTTATTTCCCCCCAGCTGAACATTTGCTACGGACAAGTTCTGTATCCCAGAAGCAGTCCCAGTTTGTTAAGTTCAAAAAGCAACCTTAACAATCAAAATCCCAAATTGTTGCATCAATTTGAAATGAAACAGTTCAGAAAAACAGTTTAACAAATGATTCAAAAAGAATGCCCATAGCAACTGTATATGTAATTTGTCACTTATGGGCAGGATGGAAAAGGCTTAGATTTTAATACAATTGGCCATCTATGTAATATATAGAAAGCTTAGGATTAGGAGCAGGTTAGCTAAGATATTGAAGAGAAAAAGATTGAAGTAAACCCCAATGCACTTTTAAGGTCAAACTGTTGGCTTTCAAATCTGACAGGAAAAAAGTGAAAAGAGAACCATAGAAGGGGAAGTCATAAATTATTCAGCTATCAAATATATTGAAATAAACCCCCACCTAGTCACATGGCTTCCCAGAGGACATCTGGCACCATAAACCTAAGGGCACAAGATATGAAAATAACCCTGGATATCTCAAGGTCAAGATATTATAGCTTACTAGATTAATTTGGTAATGTCAGAAAAAATTATAGGAGAATCCCCTAAAATGGAAATATACTACTTATTAGAGCACAGTAGCACACAAAGACCCTCAGTGCCAGGCTAATGAATGAAAAAAGTGCATCTTGATCATAATTATATTTCTGAACATGAAATGTTTGTTAAAAAATTGCTTCAGTCAAGTAAATTTTAGGTCTTGTAATAAAAAATCATAGATCACAACCAATTTTGTGCTGAAAAATTATACTTTGAAAAATGGTTCTGGTTCTTGCAATCTAGAATTGAGGAAATGAAAAGTCCCTGCATGGCACATCTGTAAATTGTATAGTAGTTTGAAGAGCATGTTGAACCTTTATTTTTTAGTTATTTCTGCCCTTTTTTGCACCTGCCCACGGCACATGTGTCATGCCAATTAGAGCCTAGCCCCCCTCATTTATTTATTGCGTACATTGTAAGCCTTGCTAATGTACTTTCTTCCCCCTGTGTGACAACCTCTCCTTTTCATCGATCTAAATAAATAAGTCCAGTTAGAGCATGTTTTGAATTCACATTCATCGTTTTCATTTGCCAGTTTTTGCTAAATCACTTCGTTTAAGAGTTCGTCTCGTAAACAGTATAGTAAAACAAAAGAGACTTGGTGGGAACAATATTATAATATATATTTTAAATTAGTGCCCAAGCTAATTTATTTTAGGTTAGAAATAATTTATTCAAATTCGGTGTCTACATATATTATAGAGGGAAGGTGCCTTGCCCCTAAGTGACAAATTATGTATATGGCCACCATGCCCCTAAGTATGGTGTTACATGCCTTACAATTATACTTGAGTAAAAATTAAAATGAATATATGTGATAAATTATTATCATTGATATTATCAATCTTAGGTGTATGTTTTATTTTGTCATTTTGATTAGCTTTCTTTGATAGCAATTATCCGTATGATCTAATTTATTGCAAATTTTATTATCTAAAGTCTATCTAAAGTGCAAAAAATAGATACCCCTTTTGGAAATCATAAGTTGATTATGCCAATTCTGATTCAGATACCAGATACATACCAGACTGGATCTAAAAGTAACCATTTTCAATTTAGGGAATTGGGCAATATGAAATAGAATTGTTTCTTAGAAATGACCCAATGGAAAATTTGATAAATATTATGAATTATCACAAAATTACTTTTAAAATATGTGCTAATTATTTTGTCTGCTGGCCTCAACCAATGGGAGTTGGAGCAAGCAGATTTTTTGAGCTTCTTCTATCATTTGACGTGGAATTTCAAAGATGATCTTCAATAAATGCGAAAAAGGAATGATAATGGTATTGCTAATGATGGCATGAAGTCCAGGTGTTCCAGTGCACCTGTCAAAATATTGAATCTAAAGACAAGAGTCACTTGAGAAATAGGCCTAACATTATTAAACAGATGAAAAAGTTTGCATTTATCTTCTAAAAAACAGTCTCTTTCATTCTAGTTCAGGTCAATGCTACATACTGGAAACATTTTGAAACCAAAAGATTGCATTTTCAGAACTTGAAATTGTTTCAACTTAAAAAAAATATTATATTGTATTTTTTGTCCTCCTATTTTTTGCTTCATTAAAACATTTATTAGAACTTTTCATCCCAATATTGTAGGTCCTTATGTACTTATGTAATCTCACGAGCTCAAAGTGCTCAAAATGATGCCTACATCAACTATTGATTCCAGCTAACTGGCACTCCAGCCAATCAGCCAGCGGATCCCACGGAGCCATGAGTTACCTGCATCAGCAGCCAAAACGCAACGGCAGGCCGGGCAGCGCCGCCAGCAAAGCCGACAAAGAACAGGAGCTGCTGCAGCAGGCGCTGGCGGCGCTACTAAAGCAGGAGGACAACAAATACTGCGCCGACTGCGAGGCCAAGAGTCCCCGTTGGGCCAGCTGGAATATCGGCGTCTTCGTGTGCATCCGCTGCGCCGGCATTCACAGAAAACTGGGAGTTCACATCTCCAAGGTGAAGTCTGTCAATCTGGACTCGTGGACCCTGGACCAGGTGGCCTCCGTGGCAGCCATGGGCAACACGCTGGCTAGGGAGGCCTACGAGGCCAACTTGCCCGGTGGCTTCCGTCGGCCCAACAGCGATGCCGGTGCGTGATAGTGCACGGTTTCTTAGAAAAACTTTTGCTTCCTGTACAGTCAGTATTGGAGCTGTCAGATCGGGGTTTGGAGCTTTGAGATTGGGGATTGGAGCTGTCAGATCGGGGATTGGAGCTGTCAGATCGGGGGATCGGAGCTGTCAGATCGGGGATTGGAGCTGTCAGATCGGGGATAGGAGCTGTCAGATCGGGGATTGGAGCTGTCAGATCGGGGATTGGAGCTGTCAGATCGGGTATCGGAGCTGTCAGATCGGGGATCGTAGCTGTCAGATCGGGGATTGGAGCTGTCAGATCGGGGATTGGAGCTGTCAGATCGGGGGATTGGAGCTGTCAGATCGGGGATTGGAGCTGTCAGATCGGGGATAGGAGCTGTCAGATCGGGGATCGGAGCTGTCAGATCTGGGATCGGAGCTGTCAGATCGGGGATCGTAGCTGTCAGATCGGGGATTGGAGCTGTCAGATCGGGGATCGGAGCTGTCAGATCGGGGATCGGAGCTGTCAGATCGGGGATTGGAGCTGTCAGATCGGGGATCGTAGCTGTCAGATCGGGGATCGTAGCTGTCAGATCGGGGATCGGAGCTGTCAGATCGGGGATTGGAGCTGTCAGATCGGGGATTGGAGCTGTCAGCTCGGTGGATTGGAGCTGTCAGATCGGGGATTGGAGCTGTCAGATCGGGGGATTGGAGCTGTCAGATCGGGGATTGGAGCTGTCAGATCGGGGATTGGAGCTGTCAGATCGGGGATTGGAGCTGTCAGATCGGGGGATTGGAGCTGTCAGATCGGGGATTGGAGCTGTCAGATCGGGGATTGGAGCTGTCAGATCGGGGGATTGGAGCTGTCAGATCGGGGATTGGAGCTGTCAGATCGGGGGATTGGAGCTGTCAGATCGGGGGATTGGAGCTGTCAGATCGGGGGATTGGAGCTGTCAGATCGGGGATTGGAGCTTACTGATAGGAGATTTAGTTGGAGTGATGTGTCGAAGAGGCCCTAACTTAGCTGTCCTTGATCCCGCGCCGCCGCCGCAGGCATGGAGCAGTTCATCAGGGCCAAGTACGAGGACCGGCGCTACCTGATGGCCAACTTCAAGCCGCCCAGGCCCGACACGGCCTCCGTGTACAGCCTAGTGAAGTCGCCTGCCGCCCCCAGCCAGCAGACTGCGCCGGCTGCTGTCGGCCTGGGTTCGATTCCGCGACCGCCGCCAGCAGCGACCGCAGCCGTCAGCTCAGGCTCAGCGTCAGCTGCGGCTCCTGTCCCGGTGCAGGCCGCCGCTAAGCCCCCGCCGCCGCCAGCGCCACCGCAGCCGCCGCAAGATTTGCTGCTGATTGGGGACGAGGACCTGCCGTCCTCAGCGCCTCAGAGCGGTTCGAAGAGCGCCGCCTCGCCAGACTCCGACTTCGGCAGCTTCATCGTCGCTCCCGCAGCCAACGGAGTATCCGATAAGCCGCAGCCGGCAGCGCAGCCTCGCGTCAATCCCGACCTCATCCTTGATGACGCCGGTGGCTGGCCAGCAGCGGCTCCGGATGCTTCGCCGGCTGCCGCTGTCCAGGCGCCGAAACTGTCGACCAAGGAGTCGATCATGGCTCTGTACGGCTCTCAGCCGGCGATGCTGCAGAACCAGCAGCAGCAGCATCTGCAGGTGTCGGCGGCCAGCGGAATGCACCATTCGGCTAGCAGCCCCATGCTGTCTGCCAGGCAGCCGGCCATGTACCCGCAGCAGCAGCAGCAGTTCTACCAACAGCAGTCTGGGCTGTACAATCAGGCTGCTGGCACTTTGCTCTACTCTTCTTCTCAGCAGCAGCAGCCGCAGCAGCAATATTACCAATATGGCGCTAACTTCCCCGTGTATCAGCATCAGCAGCAGCAGCATCAACTGCCTCCTAATCAGCAGTTTTATTGGCCAGCAACAAAAACTCAGCCGGATTATCTTCAGCAGGTGAGTTTGGCCCCTAATTAGTTTTTTTTACCTTTTAGTGGCGAATGCGCTCGGTCTACAGAATGCAGAGGGTTTTAGGGTGGGATAGAGCGGCCCAGTTGGAGGTCCTGAGGTGGGATAGAGCGGCACAGCTGAATGTCCTGAGGTGGGATAGAGCGGCACAGATGAATGTCCTGAGGTGGGATAGAGCGGCACAGCTGAAGGTCCTGGGGTGGGATAGAGCGGCACAGCTGAAGGTCCTGAGGCCAGGTGGGATAGAGCGGCACAACTGAAGGTCCTGAGGCCAGGTGGGATAGAGCGGCACAGCTGAATGTCCTGAGGTGGGATAGAGCGGCACAGATGAATGTCCTGAGGTGGGATAGAGCGGCACAGCTGAAGGTCCTGAGGTGGGATAGAGCGGCACAGCTGAAGGTCCTGAGGCCAGGTGGGATAGAGCGGCACAACTGAAGGTCCTGAGGCCAGGTGGGATAGAGCGGCACAGCTGAATGTCCTGAGGTGGGATAGAGCGGCACAGATGAATGTCCTGAGGTGGGATAGAGCGGCACAACTGAAAGTGTATGTTAAGGCAGAAAATGCACTATAAGACCCACTGATCAGAGTGAGCAAGTGCCTCATTCTCTGGCCTGCGCAGGTCCAGGGCCAGATGGCCAGCATGGGACTCGCTGCCAAGAAGCAGCCGCAGCAGCAGCCGCAGCCAACAGACGGAGGCTTCCCGGCTGACATCTGGAACTGAGCGGGACGGGCTGTTGGACTTGAAAGAAGTCTCAGAACTGAGCAGCAGAAAATCATAAGGAAAAATTGTTCTCACTGGACTTATTTGCTTGTTTTGTTTGTTTTTAATCAGCTATTTTTGTCAAATTGATTCTAATTGATTAATTATTGAAGCCCTACAGGAATTTTTGCTGCTATTCAGGCTGTCTAAAGTTGCCAATCAAAGCTCTGATGGCTGTTTAATTTTCTTATTTTTTTTAAATAAAAAAACTGTCCTCTTGTTTACTTAAAAGTGCACTCCAATGAAACACGATTTGTTGCCGTCATGTTCGCAGATTCTGCCGCTGTGAAAGCGGGATTTATCTTACTTGTAAACAAGTAGGGATTTAAACGGTATGATAATCGCTATAACAGGATTCTTATTGAAATGGATGATCTGAAATGAACCTGTAACAAATCCATAGATAACGGGCGCTGCTCTACACTGCGAATAATATATTGTTTTTTTGAGTTGATCTATATTGGTGCAGCCGAGTTTCTAGCGG
Organism: Macrostomum cliftonense; assembly: GCA_950096795.1. Lineage (NCBI taxonomy): Eukaryota > Metazoa > Platyhelminthes > Macrostomidae > Macrostomum > Macrostomum cliftonense. Next base: position 5,529,108 of record CATNEM010000136.1, read on the forward strand.
AAAATGTTGTTTTTGTCTTGCTGTTACTGTTTTCTTTATTCGTTGCGTGAAGTGAGTTAGAAGAATATTAAACTACAAGATTAATTGTAGCTTTAATGGACTGGCAACGAGGCCAATATTGATTTTAATAAGTCCGATTTGGATTCTGATGATTTCAAGTTAAAAAATTAATAGTCAAAGACAAAAAGATTTTGGTTAATATTAAATCAAGAGAAAACAATTTATTTCCATAGAGAGAGCAACTGTGCATTTGTTGCAGTCGGTGCAGATGATGACGCTATTACAAATTCTGTCTTAGCGCCGGTACGGGTAGCCGGATTTTACTTGCTTGCCTTTGCCATTGCCACGCACTTTGCCGCCGTGTCCGTAGCCATATCCGAAGCCGGTGTCAAAGAATTCCCCTTTGCCATATCCGAAGCCGGTGTCAAAGAATTCCCCTTTGCCATATCCGTAGCCGTTGTCGAGGAAGTCCCCTTTGCCATATCCGAAGCCTTTGTCGAGGAAGTCCCCTTTGCCATATCCGAAGCCTTTGTCGAGGAAGTCCCCTTTGCCATATCCGTAGCCGTTGTCGAGGAAGTCCCCTTTGCCATATCCGAAGCCTTTGTCGAGGAAGTCCCCTTTGCCATATCCGTAGCCGTTGTCGAGGAAGTCCCCTTTGCCATATCCGAAGCCTTTGTCGAGGAAGTCCCCTTTGCCATATCCGTAGCCGGGCTCGGAGTCATAGAAGCCATAGAAGTCAAAGCCAGGCGAGACACCGCGACCTTTGCCGAGTCCTGACTTTGGGTTGCTGTCACCCCACCAATAGGGGTCGGTACCGTATTCTTCTTCGCCGTAGTCGCCTTTAGTATTCCACAAGTTAGAAAAACCACCGCCGGCCATAGCCACGGCGAACAGAGCAGCGGACACTAATAGTATCTTCATGCTGAACGATTGCTAGAAGCTTCGATTGTTGTTAGAGAGTTGTTTTTTCTTGTTATGGTTTTGGGTAATTCGCGATCGTTGCTCTGTATTTATAGATTTTTTCGATAGAATCATTGCCGTAAGCCACCAGACTTTGCAACCCTTTGGCTAATTCTCTTCTCTAGTCAATCCAAGCCTCCTATTTGCTAAGCGGCGATGCCCAGCCAATCGGATTCCCTAGGGGTGTGAAGTGAAATTAGCTAGGCGTACAGCCACCCCAGTCACGTGAGTAAATTTATCGACCCCATGCAAGCTTATCTTCAAACTGAAATTGAATAACACTGAAATGACCTTCAACTTGTAACTAGAGATTTATTCTAATAAATTATGACATTTATTTGCGCTATTTTTGTTTTGAAGCTTGCTAAAGAGTAGCTGAAAGGTTTTACAGGTCCTATGAAAATTTTGACCTATAATTGCTGTTTACCTGCCTAACTGACTTACAGTCATCCATATTTAAAATCTTATTTAATTTTCTAATTAGTTTATTTCACTTAACTTTACGTCTAAATGCATTAAAAAATTATGCGATTTATATATTTATTAGTAATATAAAACTGGATGAAGCACAATAGAGGAATTCAGTCGGGATCTTCACGAAATATTTTGTAAATTTATAGTTATTCGTGGTGGCGCTCTGAAATGCCCAAGCATCCTGAGATGGGATAGAGCGGCCCAACTGAAGGTCCTGAGGTGGGATAGAGCGGTCCAACTGAAGGTCCTGAGGTGGGATAGAGCGGCCCAACTGAAGGTCCTGAGGTAGGATAGAGCGGCCCAACTGAAGGTCCTGAGGTGGGATAGAGCGGTCCAACTGAAGGTCCTGAGGTGGGATAGAGCGGCCCAACTGAAGGTCCTGAGGTGGGATAGAGCGGCCCAACTAAAGGTCCTGAGGTGGGATAGAGCGGTCCAACTGAAGGTCCTGAGGTGGGATAGAGCGGCCCAACTAAAGGTCCTGAGGTGGGATAGAGCGGCCTAACTGAAGGTCCTGAGGTGGGATAGAGCGGTCCAACTGAAGGTCCTGAGGTGGGATAGAGCGGCCCAACTGAAGGTCCTGAGGTGGGATAGAGCGGCCCAACTGAAGGTCCTGAGGTGGGATAGAGCGGCACAGCTGAAAGTCCTGAGGTGGGATAGAGCGGCACAGCTGAAGGTCCTGAGGTGGGATAGAGCGGCACAAATGAAGGTCCTGAGGTGGGATAGAGCGGCCCAACTGAAGGTCCTGAGGTGGGATAGAGCGGCACAGCTGAAGGTCCTGAGATGGGATAGAGCGGCCAAACTAAAGGTCCTGATGTGGGATAGAGCGGCACAGCTGAAGGTCCTGAGGTGGGATAGAGCGGCACAGCTGAAGATCCTGAGGTGGGATAGAGCGGCACAGCTGAATGTCCTGAGGTGGGATAGAGCGGCACAGCTGAAGGTCCTGAGGTGGGATAGAGCGGCACAACTGAATGTCCTGAGATGGGATAGAGCGGCACAACTGAATGTCCTGAGATGGGATAGAGCGGCACAGCTGAAGATAATTGAAAGGACGGATGATGCTGGCTGGTTGAGGACGTCAAAATGCGAAAATGTAAAGAACGAGTAGCAACATGAGAAAATGGGGAGGTGACGCAGTCTGCAGGGCAGTGTGTGAAGGGATAATTTGGGGCGAATATGAAAAGCGACATGCAGAACAACGGAAACTATAGTAAATAAATTAAGAAAAATGGGTGAGTAATCAGTCGACGGGAATTGACTATCAATTGAGATTGCTTTGTGCATCGCTTAATTCTCCGTATCATATTTGCACGATTCTTGCGTAAAACTCGTTGTGACGCTGTGCTAATTAAATAGTCTTAGAAGACATTATTTTATTGACAATAATTTTATGCATGTTTATTAAAATCTTCAACTATTCTTAAGCATTGAGGCAATCGGTATAATTATAGCTTTTTATGGAAATAATGAAGAAAAACCATGCAGCTAGGATTTATAAATTAATTGAGAACTTTTATTTCGAAAACAAACAACAGTGTCATTGTGCTCTTCAGCATGCGTGTATGCTGAAAATGGGAATTGTTCATGCACTCTTCCTTTTCCTTTGATGCTCTTGTGCAGGAGGCCGGCGCCTGAACAGGACTTAAAGAACAGATTTTTTTAGCCCTTGCCCTTGAAAAATCACGCCATTAGCCTTTTCTTCAGCATCAAATCAGAGCCATGGCACCTCTAATGACGTTGTGAGCACGCTATCGTGCCCAGCCAATCAGATTTGTGCTGGGTGCGACTTGAAATCAGCTAAGCGCTCAGCCACCTTGAATCCTGCGTACGCATGTAGCAATGGACATGGTCAATAACCAACCCCATGCCAGCTTATCTCTAAACTAGTTAGAACTGGAATTCACTTGCGTGACCTTTAACTTTTTGAATTGGAAAACATCACCTACCCCAGTTATCAAATTTTATAGTTCAAGCGAAAAAGCTGAGTCAACTCTTGCACAAAAAGTGCAAATGTTGTTTTGATGCAGCTAAAAACTAGATCAGATAATAAATGGTGCCCATGTTAAAAGCTATCGCAGATAAAAATTTGTCCCGATCATTCATGGATTCATTATTTAAGTCTAATTCCAGATTAAACCTAAGAGGATCCAATTAGCTATTTGATGTAGTGGTATCAAGCAAGAAGTACTGAGCACTTTATTCGGGCATCTATCTATATACAGGATTGCTCGCTCTAAAATTAGCCGTATAGCATCATTTAAATAAATTGTTGAAAAGCCATGTTTCATTCTTGCAATATCACCCGAGTCTTATATTCCTAATAGAGACTAGCAGATCTTTAACCAAACTTTTATCGCAAAATTTCCTCCTTGAAGAGCAATTTTATTCTCGTCTGAAAAGAAAGTTTAGCCTTCAAAAGACCGAAGTCACTCAAAATGTTTACTTTGACAGCACCATCAACTCGCATCGAAATGTATCTGAAGTCCCTATAAACAAAAAAATCAGAGGAAATAAATCAGAGATATCTGAGGGATAAAGCAGATATCAGAGGGATAAAGCAGATATCAGAGGGATAAAGCAGATATCAGAGGGATAAAGCAGATATCAGAGGGATAAAGCAGATATCAGAGGGATAAAGCAGATATCAGAGGGATAAAGCAGATATCAGAGGGATAAAGCAGATATCAGAGGTATAAAGCAGATATCAGAGGTATAAAGCAGATATCAGAGGGATAAAGCAGATATCAGAGGGATAAAGCAGATATCAGAGGGATAAAGCAGATATCAGAGGGATAAAGCAGATATCAGAGGGATAAAGCAGATATCAGAGGGATAAAGCAGATATCAGAGGGATAAAGCAGATATCCGAGGGATAAAGCAGATATCAGAGGGATAAAGCAGATATCTGAGGGATAAAGCAGATATCAGAGGGATAAAGCAGATATCAGAGGGATAAAGCAGATATCAGAGGGATAAAGCAGATATCAGAGGTATAAAGCAGATATCACAGGGATAAAGCAGATATCAGAGGTATAAAGCAGATATCAGAGGGATAAAGCAGATATCAGAGGGATAAAGCAAATATCAGAGGAATCAAGCAGATATCAGAGGTATAAATGCTCAACCATAATCGAGACATCATATATAGGGAATTAATTATATGTTCGAGCCGAATAAGAGATTGAAGAGTATCGATTAACAATCGAAGAATGCAATCAAATTAATATTAAATATCAACAATCAATCAGACATTAGATCCGAGGCAATTAATAAGAGGTTTGAGAATCAGTCAGATATTATCGGAAATTATAATTAGCTATTTGTGTGTAACAAAAAAATTTCAATGGTAAAAATCCGAGCCATTGAAAGGTCATAAAAGTAAATGAACTGTGAAATGATTAATTTGATTTGCATCAATAGAAATAATAACTTAAGACGTCAAAAAAGAAATTTGCTAAGACATCCCCCTGAAGACGTGCTTAAAAGGGGAGAGGTGAGTGCATTCGAATATGCCTGCCGAGAGGAAGGATTTCACTAACTTATAGCTATCACTATCACTCCCAGTAATGGAACCTCTTGAGACTCAACTTAGTTAAAAATGGCGAAAAATTTCAAGCAATTAAAACTATCCGTCGAAGTCGGACATGTTACTGGGCACACGGTTCGTTACAGAAGGCCCTTGTATAGTTACAGCTAGCTACGTACGGTAAACAATGTGCCGAATTGATTAAGTGAAGAAACAAAATGATTTAATAATTGTGAAGCATTTATATTTCAAAACAAATTGAAAATAGCCGATTTTCTTTCATTAAAGATCCTCAGTCCTCAGTCAGAGTCGCAAATAATTGCTGCCTAACGACGTTAAAATAAACCATAGTCGTTGTGACCGTACTTGGGACCGTACTTGTGACCAAACGTGGGGAACTTTTTGAACTCATCGTCGAAGTCATGGATCCCGTCAGCGAAGCACTCGTAGCCGTAACAATCAAAACCGTCGTAATCAACGCATGGGTAGCCCTCGCCACAGCCAAACTTGTCGTCGAAGTCCCAAGTACCGTAGCCGTGGAAGCCACCCTTGTAGGGCGGGTAGCCATCAAAGTCTTTCGGGTAGCCATCAAAGCCTTTCGGGTAGCCATCAAAGTCTTTCGGGTAGCCACCAAAGTCTTTCGGGTAGCCACCAAAGCTTTTCGGGTAGCCATCAAAGTCTTTCGGGTAGCCACCAAAGCTTTTCGGGTAGCCATCAAAGACTTTCTTAGAAGGAAAACTTTTCTTCTTGAATGTCAACCAAGCCTTGTCATCCCATCCGCCAGCCACTGCAACAGCAACAAGAGCAGCAAATACGAGCAGAAGCTTCATAATTAAGGAAATGTCGTATTCCAATCGATTTAGCAGGATGATTGATTGCAGAAATTCAGATGCTGGATCACGCTGCTAATTGGGTCTATATTTATAGTTTTTTCACACCCAAAAAGGAAAGCTAAATCCAAAGAGCTAAACCGCATTTGAGCAGATTATAACCTTACAAACCAAAACATTTTTAAAGCTTTTTCAACTTATAAACCAGCCAATATGCATAGCAATTGGATGCACAAAACTGCGCGCTTACAAAAACCAGCCAATCAGACAGCCCAGCCAATTAGGTGACCCGATGGGTGAGAGCTGGATTTGGCGATAGCCAAACACGGCCACTTACTCACTCACCCAACCACTGCACTGCCTGAACGGCCTGCATCGTGAGAATTTTTTAACTAACAAAAAACTTGTAAACAATATTTAATAATTTTAAAAGGTCGCACTGTAACTAAAATTGTCACACTGAATAGCACTAATTGATCATACGGCATGATTTTTAATTCTTAACTTGATCACTAAAACTCAATATATTTAATAGACTAAAGAAGTTGACATGCTCCTCAGTTACCGGCCTCAGCTTAGCCGTAGGCAATTTCGTTAAATGATTTTAGACAATGTCACCTTTTTCTAGTTTAAAGTATATCAGTTTTTAATTCATTTAGTGCACCAATTCGAATTAAGTGAAATATTAAGTGGCTCGGATCAAAAATATTATATCAGTTCACGCTATACGGCAGCCCAGCTCTCTCTCTCAACGAACTGATGTGAATGCGGTCGAGAGCGCGGAATTTTTCCGAAGTCTTCCTTGCTGCTAGGGTGTCGAATTGGGATTTTCATTTAATTTATCCCCTTTCCGGCCTCCACTCGACCACTCTAGCCAGGTTCACTCCTATCTGCCTTACCTCCGTCTCATCCTGGCCTTGGGATGCGCCATCTGGAGCCCTCTTCTCACCCTCTTTGCCCTCTTTTGCCCTGCGCGCGCCGTCTACTTATAGTATAATGCGTCTCTGTGCTCACTATAACTGACTCAAACGTTCTATTTCTAGCCCTAAATCATGCTAATTACATGTGCAGTATCTTCTGCGCGTTTTACAAACTTTCTTGTCAATTCTTCCCTTTGTTCTGTCCCCGCCTGCTCACACCCCTGTTAGCTCCCAACCCCATTTCTCATGTCTTCTAACCCACCTTCCGCTTCGACTGTTGTTTCCTTTAATTTTTTCCTTTTTATTGTCCCCAATTGTCCCCAACATGGAGACAAAGGAAAATTTTTGTACAAATAGACAATTCTTTTGAAATATCTTATTCCGAAGGGAAATAGTCATCACGATAAATGATCTTGGGATCAATTTTACTGTTGTTTTTACAAGTAAAATAAAAAACAATAGAGTGCGAACATTGAGCTATATTAGGGAGACGCTTTCGGAAGAGTTCAATTATAGTTAGTTTTATCGCTTAAAATCCTTGATTTAATACTAAAGTGTATAAAAGGTTAGCTAAGTTTTTCCCCAACTCGGCAATTATTTTTTTATATTTTTTAATCCGTTTGAAATTCCATCGTGCTGCCTCTTTTTAAAATATCGAGTTGACAAACTACATTCATTTTTATTGAACAATAGACATCAATCAATAAAACAATAGGCATTCGATAAGTGCCTTTATGGATCAGCTTGCAACGCCAGATCTACAGCAGCAGCCGAGGCTCCGGCCTCGCCCTCTCTCTCTCTCCGTACGGTTCCCGATATTGTCCGTATTTTGCATGGGATCTTTGGATTTCACTGCTATTACTTTTATTATATTACTTTTAGATTTAAAACACAAAAAATGCGTTTAAAAGTAAAAAATGCATCTGTTTAAAAGTAATAATAGATTCACTCGATATTATATTTCAATACACAAGCTCTATTCAGTTATAATTTGAATTTCAGTTATAATCAAGTCAGTTATTGCAAAAATGGATATCAATTTAGTCTTTAGATATACGGTAAAAAACGATTTCGTTCTTTAGAGGTTAAAAAAACTCTAAAACCAAGTGATGCAAATACCTTTTTTTCTTAATGTTCTGCCGTCTGAGGGTCATGCAAATGCAGTGCGCACCTAACTGATAACTCACTAGTGATATATACTTTGTGCTCAGGATTTGGAGACCGCTATATTATATCAACGTATTTAAAAAGTATTGCAGCACAAAATTACAAAACTTTAATTTAATTGTTGTTGAAACCAATGTGGCCTTAGTTGCTGGCGAAGTTTATTAATTTCGGACAAGTAGAATGCAAGACGGGGCTTTCAGGACAGTAAGAATCGCCCTTTTCTATATGCGCCTATAACTAAATTAAATATCCCCAGGCACTTCAGAAAAAATAGGGTACCTCCCCTTTTTGACCAAAAGTCACCAGATCCCATTCACTAGCCTAAATTTAATATGTCCCCATAGATTCGTACCTTTTTCCCAATGGGTCCTCTGGGACAAAGAAAAAAACCTGGGTCAGTCACAAAAACCTCGTAACATGCAAAAAAAAAATCATAATCCATAATCCATAATTTTGTTTATCCTGGCGAGTTCAATGCACCTCCCGCTTTCATCCGGAGACACTGAACCTAAGCCTCATTCTAGCAACCTAAAGACATTCAAGCATCAACGCAGGGTACTCACCCCGAAAAAAATTATAAATTTTCAATAAAAATGCTTCCAACTGTCTCTCCAGGATCTTACTATGTTAAGCCTCATCCCAATTACAAATCTAAGTACCAATGCAAGAAGGAATGCAAAGAATATATGAAAAAATTCTGGCCTAACATTGAACCAACCATCCCGAATCTTAATCAAGCGGTTAAGATTCACTGGCATTATTTGCATGGAGTAACTATTAAAGATTACGACAGCTACTATAACTTTTCAGAAATTATTAAGCAACTGTAATTTATTTCATATTATTTTTTTTCTCACATTCTTTCAATAATAATTGTCATTGCGAACTCTTCACCGTTAAAATCAACAGCTTCTCCATCTTCTGTCTCAAACTGTAGCACTATCTCATTAATTTCTTTGTTACAGAGCACAACTCTTTTTACTGGATTGGGTTTCTCAACAATCATCTGTCCACCAGCAACTGAGTTAGAAATGTTGTACAAAATATTTGATCGCTTTCCCTTGAAGACCCAGTCCAGACTGAGATTGCTTCGGATCAAAATGTTCAAACTTTTAACAATATCCGCGATATTTTCAGCCATGAATAAACCGCGTGCTGGCTGGCGGCTCAACATAACCGCCCCCGGCGAAGGAGTTGCGGGTGGTGCTGCGGTTTCAGCCTTGTAAACTTTCTTTTCAAATCCCAACTCCCGATACCAAGTGCCATCTTTAAACTCTACCTCTGCGTCTTTATGAACTTGCATGACCACTCTCATTACAGTGAGATCATAGGACAATTTAACAGGAAAAAGTTTATTCTCGGGTTTGCTAGCATCAGGAGTTTCAAAATGCCCCCTTTTGGTAAAAACGTTCTCCAGAAAGTAGTTATAAGTGTCCACGCTCTGTGTGCTCACAGGGAATTTAACCGGAAATTCTTTCACTTCGCCTCCACTTTGTTTCCATTTGTAATAAAACATGTTATTCTTTTCTGTCACGTTGGGGACATTTGACCAGCCAGTAAAGTCATTAAGATAAACATGGTAATTTGCCTCTGGGTCCAGACGAATGGGTTGCTCAAGTTTTTCAATAAAAGTTCCACTTGAATCTGTAAGTCGACCAGTTATTGTAATTGGGATACTTTCCTTCGAATGCGACACGATATTGTTTAGTCTTTCAGCAATCGCTTCCATTTTTTTACAAAAAAAAAATATTTTAAACCTTACTCGAAGAATTATTAATCATGTTCAGCTTAATTTTCCTCTCAAATGCATAGATGATAAAAAGGTCAACGGGTGTAGCCTCACTTCTGTCGATAGTGGTCACAATATTCACCGGACTGTTGTCAGTAGGCATTTGCCTGGCCGACACGTCTGCACCGAAAATGGGGAAAAGAGTCTTGAACTGCCATGCCGTAATAGCGATTCCGTTGTTCTCCTTAACGGCTAAGTCAACCAGCTCGCAGTAAAATTTACTAATTTTGTTTGCTGCAAAATCTCCATTCTGTGGCATTGCCGGGTAAAGATTATCACTGATTTCATGCTGAATTGTTCGCACATTTCCATGTTCATAACGACTAATAGTTAATGGATCTCTCAAACTGACAATAATGTACCTTGGGTTGCTGCAAGAACCCTCCTTAATACAAATCTGTTGCCTTCTTTCATTGCGTTCATCCCTGCACATGTAAGCTGTGTAAGCAACATCAATATCTTTTTCAATAGCCTTCAAATATTCAGCTTTCAGTGCTGTCTTTGGTTCAATGAGTTCCAAGTACAACTCAACTCCCGCTAGCTTAACTTCCATTCTAGTATGCTCAGCTCCTGTCCAAACACTCCTGTTGCGATCGTCCCTGGTAAGCCTAAATGTGTAACTAAAGTTGCTGGTCAGGCGATTAAAAGTATTGCAGAACCCGCTCATGAATCTCAAAGGTACAAATATATCTACATTTCTATACTGAGGATTCTTTGCGCCATCATCAGCACCCGTCAATGCATAGTTATATCTCCCCTTTCTTTTTGCAAAACCTGAATCATTTACGTCTCCTTTCTCCTCATTAGGGATGAAGCCAGCGCCGCTACCAAGTTGAATAAAATCTGGGTTTTCAATGAGACAATGAGTGTCATACACTACACCAAAGTTGGCAATTCTCTCCAGCTCTGTACTCCCGTTCGACACGCTAAACTCCTTAAACATGTAGGCCCAGAAGTTGCTGATTAGCGTGACATCAGCGTCATGCTTGTCAGTATTAGCACCAGCAGCATTTGTACCACCTTTAGTCTTGTATTGGAATGTCATGTAAAACCCGCTCCTTAGACTGTGAACGCTGACCAGAGATGAACACCCAGTGTAAGTGAATGTTAGCGTTTGACCGGGGCCCAAATTAGTTTCATTCTGATTTTCATGACTGGGGACTCTTACTTGAGTCGCTTTGATTGTGCTGTCATCACTCAAGATAGGCTTGTTGATTTTATAGAAAACTGGCGTCAGAGGATCGTTCATTTTTTAACTTAAAAAATTAAAATAAAAAAATGAAGCGAAAAAATTCTCATTACATCTCTGACTTGGAGAAGCTTGCAGAAGCTGAAAAACGAGTCACTGGGTTAATTAACAAAGAGCAGCAGTCCTACAATGAGTTTATCCAAGCCGCCACTGAGTTTCACAAACCGGGATACACCGAAGCAAAGAAATCAATTGAAACAGTTAAGGAAGCTGTTGATGAGATTCAAGAGAGCCAGTTTCAGAATACGCTGAATAAAATTCCACCTGGCGATTCATCTCAGCAAAAAATTGAAAGTAACAGATAACTTCTTTGGGCCAGTAGAATATGAAGGCAAACTCGTCTTTGGTGTTAGTGTCTGGCGTAAAAATATTTCTAATGATCCTGTGGATTATCATCTTGAGATAACGAAAGAAAGTATTGGAGTCATCAAAGAAGGCGCGGCCGGGGAAGGAGAAAACACCTCAAAGAAAGTTGCTTTCACCCAAGTATTGCTCAACTTCATGACTAAAAATCAAGAAACTATTTCTGCGAAACAGCTAAACAATTATAAAGATCTGGTGACTTTTGCTTTACAAAGAGACATAGACATCCTTAAAGTCCCTGACATACTCAAATTTTTACATGTCAATGGGGTCGACCTGAACAGCTTTAGAAAGTATAAGCACTTTAAACAATGGTTTGACCTGCCAGATCAGCTAGAAGTCATAAATTACCAGGAACAGCAAAAACAACTCTCTCAGCAACAAGAGATACCTCAGCAACAAGAGACCCCTCAGCAACAAGAGATGCCTCAGCAACAACAAAGCCCTCAAAAATTAACAGAAGAAGATGTACTCTCTCGACTTGGGACAGCAGATCCAACTCAAGTAGCTAATTACAAAACAGCAAATCCACAAGTATGGAGGCATCTAGAGCAATTCTCACCAGATAGAATGCAGCGAATTTCAAACAGAGTTTTCACACCAAGGCAAGACATTAGATCACCAGAAACATCACCAGAGACATCACCAGAGACATCACCAGATACATCAGCTGCAAGTACCGGCACAGGGATGCCTGAAGTCTACAAGCGACTAGTCGTTCTCCTAGGAGCAGCAAAGACAGGTTTAAAGGACGAGAATAGAAAAGAGTTTGTTCATATTCTTGATAAAATGCTAGAAAAGAAGTACATCGATAAAAGAGCAAGAGAACTTTTACTTTCAAGGTTCAATAAAAAATAATTTTTTTTCACATAAAAAATGCCACTAATCTTCGAAAAAGACGTCCCTAAATACTACGATGAGAACGAATTAAAGCTCATTAAAAGAGGATCTGGACTTTTTCCAGCAGGTCATTATCCAAGAAAAGAGCGATCGGGTAACGGTATTGCTGATTTGATCGCCCAGGGGGCAAAGATTTTCAAAGTCATCAGTGAGAACAAAGAAAATATAAAAAATGCTGCCGAGGCGGCGGGAAGTGTAGTCACAGCTGCGAAGAAGATCAAGGACACTATAAATGATGTTCAACAAAATGTTCAACCACTCGCACCAAATTCATTGGCACCAAGCGCTGATAGCATTGATCCATCTGTTTATGCTAAGATGAGAGCCGATCTTAAAAAAGGCAGCGGTTTTAAATACGACTAAGGTGCTTTCTGGGGGTACAAGACGTGTGGGGGTACAAGACTAATAGCAAAAGACATATATAAGTAAAAAACCACACACACACACACACACACACGCACCGGTTATGGACCCAGTGCCAGAGACACTAACGTTGTTAAAGTAAATTTGGGAAGGTTTGTGTTCGAATCGCAAGACGGTCTGCCACGGTTGCCTCGTTTCAAATTTTTTATTTCGTGTAACAAAGTTGTCCAGGATTGTTTTTCATGACCATATGTCTTGATCTGTAGCGCCGATATTGCGTCCATAAGTGCAGAAAATATAAAGGCCGAATGTATTTTTACACAGTTGCTTTCTACTGCCGCGTCGGCGATGCCCTTACGGTCCGCGGCCGTGAACTCAAGGCGATTTGCCATTCGGCGTTCCAAGGCGATTGTCTTTGATTCTAGGGCATTTGTCTGCGGTTCCAGGGTATTTGTCCTTATTTCCAGGAGATTTGTCTCCGATTCTAGTGCAGCGACTCTTGATTTTAATGCAGAATTCTCCGATTCTAGGGCTTGTATACGTTTTGATAGGTCACTAAGTTTTGCGTTTTGCGAGGTGTCTTGTCTTGTGATTTCGTCTGTGTTGATGTACCTAGAGTCTAGGAACGACAGCTTGTAAGTGTTGGAAGGTTGATTTACGACGCCAGCGAAATTCATGTTGTTTTTTTTATTTTAATTTTTACTTTAAAATGGATTTTTCAAATGACTTCAACCCTCATTGGACTCGGAACCAAATCAAATTTACTCATAACGAGGCAATTCCTAGTCACTTCAGATGTATTGTTGTTGGAGAATCAGGCTCAGGGAAGACATTCAGAATCTTTAACATGCTTCTCAGACCAGGATTTCTTGACTATGACACACTGCACATCTACTCACCCACTCTGTATCAAGATGAGTATAAGATGTTGATTGCAGGTCTACAGAACAAACTAAAAAAGGAGCATATCATTCAGTGTTTTAATAACCAATCCAAGCTGCCCAGTGATCCAGAAATTGTCGCCAGTGAATATGCTAGCCATATCCCAGATAATGAAAAGTGGCACGACATTAAAGTGTTCACATATGGGGACCCGCAAATTGATCCTAAAACTAAACTTCTCCCTCAGCCTGATGAACTGGAAAAGGGAAGGAAGCACTTGATTGTCTTTGATGACTGCATGACAGGGCCCCAGAAACAAATTGAAAACTATTTCACCAGGGGTCGACACAACAACTGTAATGTAATCTATATTACCCAAAACTGGTTTGAGTTGCCAAACAAAACTATTCGTGGGAACTGCAATCTGATCCTCTTGTTCCCAACCATACCGCAAGACCGACTGAAGAGGTTAAGTAACGAGGTGATTGCTCCTGCCCATTTTACTAAGCCTGCATTTGATCGAAAGAACGATGGCCGAAAGGTATCGCAGGAAGAATTTGTTAACCTATGCTTTGAGAAGTGGAGTAAACCTTATCAATTCGTGATGATTAACAAAGAGAAAAGAACAGTAGCGTAATTTAAAAAAAAACAAACAAAAATGTCCATAAACTTTGCTGGTGAATCTACTAGTGGCTCCACTGCACACTCGCTTGCTTTCCTTGACAGGCGCTACATTAACGTTGAAGAAAAGATCCCAGAGATCGGACCGATTAGAGACCGCTTAAAACCATTGGAAAGGTCAGCACACCATCATCAAATAAACATTGAAGACTTGCGGGCAAAAATAGCAAAGCTGACCGCCATCGTTGAGACTCTAGCTCAAACTCTCAGATCGGAAATCAATGCAAAAGACATTACTATAAGAACAGCGATTAATAAAAAGCGAGACATCCTTGATTCCTATTCAAAAGCTGAGACTGATGCCTTATTTACCGCTTGGAGAACAACCATTAATCAAAATGTAGCAAAAATAAAAAAGATAGAAAGAGATGTTGCCACGCACACAAGCTATCTGGATAGAATTTATAACAAGTGGGGGAAAACTTTGAGACGAATTAGTCGCCTAGAGCGACAGCACAATCTCCCTGACATTGACATTGAAGACGCCCGATCGTAAAATAGAAAAAAAAATTTTTTACCTATAAAAAATGGCCGAAAATGATTCTCTGTATGACCCGCAACCAAATATAGCACCTAGTGCGCCTCTCTATCCTACAATCAATACTTTTACCTGCAACTCTCAACAGTTCCGACTTGTAGAGATTCAGAAAATGCGAAATGACATTGAAACCGCTCTTATGAAAAACTCTAACAAACTGAAACGCTTCAACAAACAGTGCCAAGCTTTCGAATATATTAATATGGTTCTCGGGTCAGTGTCAATTCTAAGCGGATCTGCAGCTGCTGTTTCTACACTTCCCATTTTCACCGCACCAATCGCCATTCCACTTGGAGTTATTGGGGCCTCGTGTGGTCTCATTTCAGCGGTTACAGGAGCTCTAACTCGAAGCAGACGCCAGAAGCTAAAGCATCTGCAGGAAATGCAAGCAAAACAGAAAAGCATCCAGTCTTCTATCACCGGGTATATTTCAAAAGCAATAGAAGACAAGTTCATTTCAGAAGACGAGTTTCAAAGCATTCAAAAACTTTATGAGCAGCTCAATGAGCAACATGTACATCTGAATAGCATTGATGACATGAGCCAATTGAGAAATGATATCGAAACTGTCTTCAAAAACTATGCGAAAAACTATGCAAAAACTAAACATTTAAACTTAAAATGATTTCCCTATAGCTTTTTCGAGTCTTAGTCATTGCATATAAAACAGTCATACACAGCTCTCCACAAATATCACTGCTAAGCCCCTGCAGAATAAAGTCTGAGCGGTAGATTTTTGGAGCTCCCATATATTCCCTTAGCTCATCAGGAACGCCCGTCCCATAGCTATCAAAGTAGTAGTACCTATGCTTTCTGTTTGGATCAATCACCCAGCAAACCCAGTGAGACCCTGGTTTCTCGGCAGTGTCAAAGTTCATGATGCCACATTCTTCGATGCCACATTCTTTCAGTGCGTGGGATTCAGGTAATGTATCCTTCATAAAGACGCCTCTAAAGTTTGGGATTTCTAGTTCTTTTGCCAACTGTTCCAGAAAAATATTTGTCGTCATTTTTTTGTCAAATTTTTTAACTTTAGTCTACGTTTTAAACCTTATACTTCAGTCTACGTTTTTAACCTCCAGTGCCCAAATGGAAGACTCGTAACATTGTCTTGAAAGACAACCCTCTTATTATCTGCCCCTGACAGGCCAATCTTTTTCTGGTTTATGGTAAAAATATTATGGTTCTTCGACTGAAGCTTTACAAATTCATGTGTAGTTTTCTTATTATGTAACAGGGCATCTCTGTAGGCTTCTTCATGCAGAGAGTTCTTAACTACATGCTTTGGAATTCCCTTGGACTTCTTAATTACTTTTCCTGATTCATTGCTTTCATTGCTTTCATCGCTTTCACTGCATTTAACAAAATACGATTTTGATCTCAAACCAATGAACTCGGAGATAACATCACCTGCCTCTACATCTTTCATTTTACCAATTACTTTTTTATTGGATGGGTCGAACACTTGATCCCCTTTCAAAGTTTTAAATGACTCTGGGTACTCTGACAAATCGTAAGGGTTTTGGGGGAGGTGTTTTTGTTCAAGCATGTCCTGATAGATGTCCTTAGTCTGAATGTCTAGAATTAGAGAGTCGGTGTCAGTGTAAAGAAGTTTTAACCGAGTGTCGTATTGTCGTTTCATGTCATAGAAGAAACTGTACATAAGACGCTTCGATTCATCAAGCACAGTGACACCTGTAAAGATAGGTTTGCAGAGTGTTGCTTTTGTCTTATAGAATAGAACAGCCCCTAAGTAATCGTTGAAGACGTGAAGTTCCTTAAAAGTCGGTTTAGAAATATTTCTCTGAATGATGTCACGCTCATGAACGGTGACGAGTTTTAGATTCGTGCGGTTGCGCTCATTTTCAAGAGTCTTGCCGTATACAGAGTTGTTTGCCAGCTTGAACAGATCCTTGTCAAAGTTGTTGGTTGCTTTGGCCCTGAACTGGGTGTTCTTTTCTATGTAGGGTTTCATCCACGCTTCTTCTGTGAATTTGAGGGCCCTATGTACATTTGTGACCCTACAGCCTAAGGATATGAAGTACTGTAGCAGCTTATAATGAATTTTGTAGCGAGTCTTGTTGTGTAGGTTTTGGGTGAGTTTAGCTGTGTGTTCGTTTTCTGTAGACAGGTTCCATGAGCCATCTGGGTGCTCGATAATCTTTGGGCAGTTAATATTCTCCGGGAATGGCGCAAAGTCAGAGAAATGATCATGGAGTTCATAGGGAATTTCTACGTCAACCTCGTAAATCGCAGGTATCGAAAACGCTGGGTTTATTTGTGATACGGGGAGCCACTGGAAGTCTCTCACAGGTAAGTCTTGACTCATTGCCCAGCCATAGAGATTGTTGGCATCTAAGTAAACTATATAATTTGAGGGTTTCGTTGGGTCATAAGATTCGAGATATGGATTGTTCGCCTTTCCATATCTGTTCACGCAGATTGATATGCCGCCTCTTTTCGCTGTGTCTATAAAATTGTACATGTCAATGTCGGTTAGAAGTTCAACATACCAGTCTGGGTTTTCATCCCATTTCATTTTAAGTAGAGATTCCCAGCTGGTGGCGGGCAAACTTACATAATGTGCGGGATCAAGACCATATGCTGTGTACCAGGTGTTTCTAAAGGTTTGAAACACGTCGGCCAAAAGAAAAACATCAGTGTAAAGATAAATCATGTGGTATTGAAAAAAGTTTTGGCAGTTGAAATGTTTGTAGACTGCTTGTGCGTGCTCATAGTCTTTGTCAGAAATTCCTGAGTTTTTTAGCTGCGAGAAGAACTTTTCTTTTGGTGGAAGTTCACCTTCAAAGATGTGTGAGATGTGCGAACCGGTCACATACTCATAAGGGTAGAAACCTTTCTTTCTGAGTAGCTTGAAAGATTCGGGATCTTGGTTTGCTAGTATTTTTTGCCAGGATTTTTGTATAAGTGCATTGCTCATCTGTTAGATTTTTACTTAATGCGCGTAGACGGGCTTGTAGGAACTGGTAAGAATCCTTGATTTTAACCAAACCAGAACAACCACTTAGTGAACCGGACGCCCCCACCTCTGTTATGTTGAGGCATTTAAACTTTTCCTTGTTCTCAGCTATGCAGTCGAGGTGAATGCCCTCTATTTCACCTATTCTTTCAACGATTAGGTGCAGGTCGTATGAACGAGCGTTATGTAGAAAAATATTTAAATCGTGGATGTTATTTTTTAGCTTTAGGTTGCAGGTTTTGTGTGCGGCACCTCTGAAGCAGCCGTCGAAGTGCGAATGGTCTCTAACTTTCGGATTCTTTAAACTGTCTTCAAATGCTTTTCTGCATATGTAGCAACGGGTCGCTGATTGAAAATTGATCTCATCCTGTTCGGTCATATTGATTGGCACAGGTGGGATTGAGCTAAATGTTCTACGTAACTCTAGCATTCTAAATATAAACTGTTTAACACAGTCTTCCCCGAAGAAGTGGTTATACTCGATGACATCAGAATTTCCAATGCAAACGTATGCTACTGAATTTGGGACGTGTTTGCCGTTAACATTTGAACATTCAAAGTCGGCAAATACAATAAAGGGAAGTTTCTCCATCTTGTGATAATTTTTAAACCGTAAATACTTCTGGTTACCGAAAGGAAGAGAGCAGTTAGTTGGATGGTCCTCACAGGTGAGTTCATGCTCTGTGAGTTTTGCCTCCCGACTTTCTTTACCACCACAATAATACTTAAGACACAATCTGCAGATAAATACGGCTTCTTTGTGGTTTGTCATTTGCTTGTGGAGAAGCCTAGAAAGATCTTTAATCCAAACATAATGGGCCTCAGACTGTAAGTTTCCAATTATGAGAAGATCGACTTCTATGCGCCTGGCTGCTGGGTGTCGGGTCGGGTCTTCGTCTAGAATATTCTTGCTACTCCTAACAATTTCAACTTTCTCTTTGCTTTCATTCCACTCGAAGACGGTGATTCTGATTTTATTATTAAACACTTCTTCTAGTTTGGGGATTTGAGAGACTGCTAAACCTC
Source organism: Macrostomum cliftonense (assembly GCA_950096795.1). Taxonomy (NCBI): domain Eukaryota; kingdom Metazoa; phylum Platyhelminthes; family Macrostomidae; genus Macrostomum; species Macrostomum cliftonense. The sequence continues at coordinate 5,547,753 of CATNEM010000136.1, forward strand.
CTTTCTCAAATAATATTCCTTTGCTGATACACTTGGTAAAATACTTGTCAAAGTACGTCTTATAATGTGAAGTTCTTTCAGGATGGGCTCGATCCTTGTCGTACAATAATGCTGACAAAACCGCCCACAAAGCGCAGCAGTTGTCATAGTTCTTCACGTTGATACAAGCCTTTTTATTGGCGAGCTTTGTTGGCAGCTCCAGGTAAGAAGAAGCTTTAAGAGGATCGAATTTGAAAATCATAGCTGAAACTTTTCGAATCCCAGTAACAACCCAACCAGAACCTCTTGATGTAAAGGCGTCAATCTTTTTACTAACTTCTTGTAGAAAAGGGTCTGGTGAATCGGTTGGACTAAAGGGTGAAGCCTTAGTGGTCATGTAATATTCAAGATGTTCGGTGGGTTTCGTAGGCATATAAAATTCCAATAAAAACGAGAGCTGAAGCTTGAAGGTTTTGCGAGTTTTAAGTGTGTGATTGATAACTGATTGAATGTCATCTCTGAAGTCATTTATGTCAGGTGTCGTTGTGTTGGATGTTGTTGTGTTGTGTTTGGCGGGAATGGTGTACTCTATGTAGTGGTCTGTAAAAGTTCTCTTTGCAAATTGAATGTCTTCTTGGTTCATCTCTGACTCAATTTGGTGGATTGTTCTTTCCAGGTCATCCTGTTCCTGTTTATTCTGTGGGTATTTAGGTACATTTTGCCCTGTGAGAGTTTGGTACTTGTTAACTAGGTTGCGGCTCTTCTGTTGGTGTTCAACTGCTGGGTTTTTTACTGGGGTGTACTGATTTGATGACTGTAGCTGCTTTATTACTTCTAATTGTTTCTCATAGCTGCCTAGGTATCCTGGGTCTGTATTGAACTTTTGCTTACAGAGTTCTTGAAGATATTTGCTTTTGTCCTGAAATGAAAGATTTTGGCTTCGCGAAAAATCTTTAGAAAAATAAGAGTTTACAGAATCTTTTGCTGGATTTGCTTTCGGCATGTTTTTTCTATCAGTTTAAAAAAAATTTTTGGGTGGTCACCCTTAGCTTTTGCTTGAACTTCTCTGGACTAACAACTTTTGATTAATTTTAGTATTACTGATCAGATCCCTGCTTTTATCTTTTCACATCCGGAGCATTGTAAATCCTGCTTTATGCAATGTCATTATAGCTTTTATGACGTCGGATTTTGAAATGTTTTCGTTTTCCCAAAGGCAGCCTTCACCCGCTTTAATTGTGACTCCCTTTTCTCTCGCGATTTTCTGCATCTCTAACTGGTGAGCTCTGTCATTGCCCGCTTTCACAGCCGTTGCAACACCTCCAGCTACACCGCCTGCTGCACCAACTGCACCCGCAATGATTGGAATCAGTGCAGCGAGAGGCAGGATTCCACCTGTCTTTTCATCTGTAATGCTGTGATTGCAATCTTTACAATGGATTTGCTGCTGTAACGGATCGACTTTCACTTTCATACCCTTAATAGTTACAGAACCGGGTTTTTTAGAGTCGATGATTTTGCTGATTTTATTAACTGTTCTGGTTTCGATCATTTTGTGTACATTTTTATTTTTTAATTTATTTTTCAATTTATTTCTGTGTCACTTGGAATGACGAGAAGTTCTGCTCTGGCGAACGATTTTGTAGGGGATTTAGGATTAAAGGCGTGAGAAAGAAAGTAGTAGTCACCGGTTGCTGTTTTAAAGTGCCTCTCTATTTTATGTACGTCTAGACTGAAGTATGGGTCAGTCGCCCTTCTCTTTGTGTCCTTTTCTAATTCTCCCGGCAAATAAAGATAGCGGAGAAACTCTGAGTCAGTGAGAATTTCTGGAGAGTGTACACTGGGCAGTTTAGGGTAGTTGGCGACAGCTGGTTTGTGCACGGTATTTACGATTTCTTTCTTAATCGCCTCGGAGGGTTTTTGTCCGGTTAAGCGCGTTACTTCATTGTTCAGCCGATCAATAACTGCGGGGAGTTGGTCTTTCCATTTTGTGTAATATTGTCCCGACTTGAGTTTAAGCTCCTCTGCTGTTTGCTTAGTAAATAGTCTCCGAGACAGGGTTAAATTAAACCGTTCAACAAATGCCTGATCCCTGTGCAACTCTGTCCGCCCATATCTCATTCTTGTATTATTTTTTGCATAAGTGTTTTTACTGCGCCATAAAATTCCTTCCCTGGGTCTGTCATAAGAACCGTGGGAAAATTCAGGGGTGAATTTTCATATATGTCTTGCAGAGCGTCTGCTACAGCCTGTGACTGTTTTGTTTTAAGCGGCCTTGCTTCTTTATATCGCGAAGCTACATCAATGACAGTGAGAGCGTACTTATACCCAGAATCGTTTGGCAGAAACAAAAGATCAGCTTGGTGCGCCTCGTTAGGTTTATAGATGTTGAAGTGGGGTCTTGTAAATTTAACAGGCGGGAAATAGACTTGATAAACAGCCTGTTTAGACAGCCATTTTTCTACTATTTGTTTTGGTTCTTTACTGAGTTCTGTTAATTTGGAGACGGCATTTTTACCAACAAAATAACCGTTGTCACGGTAATAGATTGCTTGTAATTTGTTCTCAGTCATTATTTTTTAATTTAATTTTAAATAAAAATGCCAGACATTCACGGAATAATCGAAAAGCTTCCTCGCCCAAGCCAAGGTTGGACAATCCCTGGATATAAGTATTGCGGACCTTTGAACCCTCTTGAAATACAATTAGATTCCAACAATGTGCCTAATCCGGGTCATGAGCCTGTAAATGAGCTTGATGAGGTATGTATGGAACATGATATTAAGTATCGCGACTTCCCAAATGAGAAACACCGATGGGACAAGGAAATGCTTAGAAGTCTAGACAGTATGGGGGCATCGAGTGGTTGGAGAGAGAGTATGGCGAGGAAATTAGTTAAAGGAGTTATAGCTGGAAAGACTAAGTTAGGGCTGGGGGTTGGCGGTTGCATGGGAAAAGAGAGATTCGCGGGGGTAGGGTTTATACTACACGCGCCAAATAAGGAAATGGGAAGGCTACTGAAAGAGCTTGGGCTAGAGGTTGCGTTTTAATCTCCCCGTCTTCTAAGCAGTAGATGCAGAAACTGAAGCAGTCAATGATACACGAGGAACCGGGCCAGACGATCAAGGGAGAGACAGACAGCCCGCGCAATTTTTTTTGTACACTCCTGCGCAAGTCAGGAAATGAGCTGTATAGTTTTGGGCAGGAACGGAGGCAGGGGCAGGGAGGTAGTTCCTTGTAGCCATGGGATTCCCTTTAGAAAGGGGCTGGGAGTTGCGGCGAGGGGGTGACAAGGTTGGCTGTTGCATGGACTGTGGGTTAGCTTCGCATGATTTTGGCGAAAATTGGCCAGATTAATGCAGCCAATGAGAGCGGCTCTTAGCTTCGCATGATTTTGGCGAAAATTGGCCAGATTAATGCAGCCAATGAGAGCGGTTCTTAGCTTCGCATGATTTTGGCGAAAATTCGCCAGATTAATGCAGCCAATGAGAGCGGCTCTTAGCTTCGCATGATTTTGGCGAAAATTGGCCAGATTAATGCAGCCAATGAGAGCGGCTCTTAGCTTCGCATGATTTTGGCGAAAATTGGCCAGATTAATGCAGCCAATGAGAGCGGCTCTTAGCTTCGCATGATTTTGGCGAAAATTCGCCAGATTAATGCAGCCAATGAGAGCGGTTTTTAGCTTCGCATGATTTTGGCGAAAATTCGCCAGATTAATGCAGCCAATGAGAGCGGCTCTTAGCTTCGCATGATTTTGGCGAAAATTGGCCAGATTAATGCAGCCAATGAGAGCGGCTCTTAGCTTCGCATGATTTTGGCGAAAATTGGCCAGATTAATGCAGCCAATGAGAGCGGCTCTTAGCTTCGCATGATTTTGGCGAAAATTGGCCAGATTAATGCAGCCAATGAGAGCGGCTCTTAGCTTCGCATGATTTTGGCGAAAATTGGCCAGATTAATGCAGCCAATGAGAAACATTTCCATGCTTTGGAGGAATGGCCATATGCTATTTTTATTTTAACCTATAGGAAAGCAATTTTAAGCACAAATATTAGTTGCTGGTTAGTACGAACTTATTGTGCGACTTACTGAATATAACAGGAAAGCACACATGCAAGTTCTCTCCGTCATTTAGTCAATCACTCAGAAGCCAATATCATTCTCCGTCTCTCCGACTTCACCATTATTGGGCTTCCATGGCAGCGGCTTCGTCTTCTTCTTCTTCTTCCACAGCTAAAAGTGTAAAATAAAAGAGTACAAACGAAAGGTATTAAGAATAATATTTTGAACTAGAAAACGTAAGGTGCTCACCGTCTTCATACCAGCACCTTACTTCCTTTTCAGGAAGTGCGGCTCCGTCTGGTGAAGTAAGGGAAATGCCTTCAATTTGCATTTTCAGCACGTTGGAGAAGCGCTCATCAACCTTTGCTTTACGAAGCTCTCACAAATGATACTGGACTTCTATTATATTCGGGTGAAGACGGTATTGCGGAAAGTGGTGATAAAGTATTGGCGAGGGAACTAAGTTAAAGAGGATAAGTTGATGCCAAGCGCTTGTTGTAATGGCGTGGAAATGTGAGATTCTCTGCTTCATGCAGGCTTGGTTTTATATACTCAATACGAAAGAAAATTCTAGAATTTTCTTCGCCCGTCGGGAATACGAACTTATGGTTTGGGAAAAAAATAGAAATTGGGACGAGAGTACAGCGTTAGATAAGCTGTACTCTCGTCCCAAGAAGCGACCAAATCGTTTGCGTGTTATCTGCCTTTCGTGTCTAGCCTTTTCTTCCTTGTCTGCCCGCCGGCCCATACGTAATGAAGTGCTCATGGCTGGGGTTTTACAACATATGTACAAATACAGTACTCCCTTTATACTTTATACGAGTACGACTTGATACTTTATACGAGTACTTTATACGAGGTTTTTGTGGCTGTCCCAGGTTTTTTTCTTTGTCCCAGAGGACCCATTGGGGAAAAGAAACGAATCTATGGGGACATATTAAATTTAGGCTAGTGAATGGGATCTGGTGACTTTTGGTCAAAAAGGGGAGGTACCCTATTTTTGCTGAAGTGCCTGGGGATATTTAATTTAGTTATAGGCGCATATAGAAAAGGGCGATTCTTACTGTCCTGAAAGCCCCGTCTTGCATTCTACTCGGACACTATATTTAGAAATAACATCAACATTTAAAACTTAGTTTTACCTGCATGCATGCATGTATGTTGAGTTTAAATAAGTACTTCTATACTAAACTAGCGTAAATGACACTAGCCTAAGTTGCTTTAGCACGGAACACAACGAGCTGAAGTAAATAAGTCAGAATGAAGGCACATAAAATTTTTGTAATGATAAAGAAATTTTATTTCAAAAACAATTTATATCCAGTACTCGGTGGTGCACAGGCCAGGCAGAAACACGCGCGATTGCTGCTGACTAGCGACGGTAGTACAAGTCATTGACGAAGCGACCGAATTTCTTACCACGATTGCCAAAGAAATCGTTGCCGCGCTTGCCTTTAGAGCATGGATAATAGTCACAGTAGTCATAGTCTTTGTCGAAATCATCACACGGGTAGCCATCGTTGTCATAGCCATCAATACAATCGAACTTATCCTTGTGGTCCCAACCGCCGTAGCCTCGATAATACGGATATTTGGAGTCGGGCGCCGGGTACTCGTACAACGGATACTCGTACTCGCCAGAGCCGTACTTAATCCCGTAAGGATAACCGTCTCCCTTCGACCAAACTGCCTCGTCCTTCCAGCCAGCGATAGCAACAGCAACCAGAGCAGCAAAGACGAGCAGAACCTTCATGCTTGACGATGAACCGTTTACCAAATTTATTAGGCAGGGGAATTTTACAGTCAATTGAATGAATGATTCGGGTGTTGATGAGCTCCACATTTATAGTTTTTTTTCAAACGATGGCAAAACAAAAGCTAAAGGGCTAAGCCGCATTTGGAGGCAGATTAGGATTAGCCACTTTGCCTGCCTAGCCAACTAATAAGCCAGCCACACTATGCAAAGAAATAGGAGACGCAAAACTTCACATGCTCATTTGTTTGTTCCAAGTCAGCCAATCAGACATCGCCCAGCCAATCAGGTTGAGGCAAGGGTGAGGGGTGAGGGTTAGAGATTTAGCGATAACCCACCACTTACTCACGCCGTGCGCCACCCAACCCCACTTCATGTCTGCATCGTGGACTCATGGGCCGTAAAAGTATTTTTGTACTTATAAAAACTTGCCGACAAGATTGAGTCAATTTATCAAAGGGTAGAACTTAAACAAGCACTGCAGTCATGATTAATTGATGAAAATGCAGTATTTGCAAGTAAAACTAAAAAAAGCTCAATAATCTCTAAAAGAAGGGTCCGTATTGCTGATGGACCTTTTTGTTCGGGCTTTATCGTTTAAAGTTGTTTATTCATAGTTTTTATTCTTGGCTTCTATACTTCACTGCTGAATTGGCGAATCGAGATTCGGCGAAATGAATTTCGGCGAAATGAGAGGCTTGCGTTCACCATACTTAAAAATCGTATATTTTACACTTTCAGTAAAAGTGGCGCAAGTAGGGGGGGGGCGATTGGCCCCTTCCAGCTATATAGATCTTGAAGTATGAATAAATCTTATAAATGATATATTTTACATATAGCTATACTTTCCAAAGATGAAGAAGCTTTGCTTGTCTGGAGGATATCGACGCTCAGGTGGGCAGCTATACGTTCTCCTACATAATACTTCAGCTGCTGACCAAAAAATCAAAAGCATTGATTGAAACTGGTTTGTTAACCGGTTTTCCAATGTATCTGATTTACTTTCAATTATCAAACTAGCACGCAATGCATATATTAAATTATAAATACAATTTTCGAATAGATTCTTGGGCAATGTTTACTAATTATTAAACTTTAACCATACCATGCAGTGATAAAAATCATTTCGCCTTCATACCCATATAGTTTTTAAGCCCATTGCGTTTGTTATTGTGGATTAAACCAGCTTATCCAAACACGCTGCCGCCTCAAGAAGCCCCCAACTGAACGTCTTTAGATTATTTTTAACGAGTGACCTTTCGCTGCTAAGAATTGCCATCTTTCAGATTTGTCCCATCAGCCTCAAGATTCAGAGATTGGATGGGATCAGTTAGAGATTAGAGGGAATCAGTAAAAGATTGGAGGGGATCAATCAGAGATTGGAAGGGATCAATCAGAGATTGGATGGGATTAATCAGAGATTGGATGGGATCAATCAAAGACTGGAGGGGATCGATTAGAAATTGGAGGGAATCAGTCAGAGATTGGAGGGGATCAGTCAGAGATTGGAGGGAATCAGTCAGAGATTGGAGGGGATCAGTCAGATATTTGAGGGGATCAGTCAGAGATTGGAGGGGATCAGTCAGATATTTGAGGGGATCAGTCAGAGATTGGAGGGAATCAGTCAGATTCCCTTAAATTGAACCAAATTCTTGTTCTTACTAATTGTCCTTACAACAACAAAAACAAAAACAAAATATGCTCTCAGATCGAAAAAAACAGCGTCACAGGTTAATTGTCCTTAATACGAGTCAGAATGTGAATTACTATCAAGTCACTTATTGAAAAAAATTATATCGGCAGCAAAAAATCTGACCGAGCTGGCTGAACTGACAATGTAGACAGGAAAATTTTTTTGCGACGCATTAAATTTGAACTAGAAATGATACGAGCGTATGGTAGGGTACTATAGGAACGATTTGGAAATGAGGATAAATGCCAGTAATGCTAAGTCTTACTGCATTGAATACGCCTCAGTCATAATAAATAATCGGGTTGGATACCCAACGCGTCATCAAATGAGACTTTTTTAAGTGCATTTGCAATACGCTTGTTTACGTATCTGAAAAGCTAAACAAAAAATAAAATGCACTTTTATTATTTCACTCTGATCTGTTTGATGGTGGAGCAACTGGATTGGTGTGAAGGAATTTAGCGATTGGCTAAGACACATTGGCTGGGCTGCGCTCTTTGATGGACTTACGCGGTGCTAAAGGGAATAGAACTGTAGAACAGACTGTTTGATAGTGGCAATAAAACACCTAAAGCCTAAAACGAGTAAAACGCGATTGGGTGAGCTTTAATTCTCTGTCCGTACAATAAAACCGGCACAAGCACTCTGAATGCACAATGTACATAGGGACAGAGAAATAGAAAGAGAGAGCGTTACACTAACCACCGACCAACCAACCAACCTCCTGAGCTGCCGACAAATTGGCGTGAACTTTGCGCTCATATTCCTCATAAAAACATGATTAAGCATATTTTTTACAGTTCGGCTGCAAATATTGAACTTATTAGTGAATCTTTGATGCTCTATTTTCATCGCTATCAAACAAATTAATTTCTTCAGTATATTTATTAGCATATTGGTTTAAAGCACTGAAAAGATTATGAGGTGCCAATGACATGAAAAACAAGATTCTGATATGCATAGAAAAAATATTTATATAAAAAAAAGATTTTGTTGTAGGAGAAAGCTCACGGGCGGAGAACGGACCCAAAGGGGATAAAATTGCTTTTTTGTAAGGATTGGAAAAACACTTTCGTACTGCTACTTTTGGAGCAATTGCTACATCCCATAATTTAATTTTCTACTACGAGTATGCCTTACTCGTTCAACCTATTCATTCTACATGATATCATGCAATAGTTTATACATGTAAAAGCGCCAATAAAATGGGCAATACTCGTACATATGCGATATTCCTATAGGATGTTTAAAGAAAATTAGCGGGGCTTGAGGCCGTAAAGTACAAGCAACTGATGCTCTACTGCACGGCTATAATAGAAAGCATATTTCTCTACGCATGTCACTATACCTAATACTCGTAAATTTCTGGGCATTTTGCTTTTAGTCAAGGCCAAAGTATCAATCGATATCAGATGAAAGCAGGGCTTCAGCAATAAAACATCTTCGAAAAAATCAAATTGCGTTTTTTAAGTGGTAGAAAACAGTTCGTGTATTTCGGAAAACAAGCAATACAACTAAGCAGAAGACCAATCGAATCGCATTTGCCAGCGATGGACGCTTCACACATTCTGCTGTCCGACACCGTGAGCGCAGGGCTACGCTGATTGCTCGGAGCCAAAATAAACTAGCGCCGACGGTATAGCCACCAGCGGAAATAAATGGTAGAGCGTTCAATTTATGTACCGGATGTCTATTGAACTTTGGATTGTAATCCTCGGGGTACGGATTGTATTCCTCGGGATACGGATTGTATTCCTCGGGATACGGATTGTATTCCTCGGGATACGGATTGTATTCCTCGGGATACGGATTGTATTCCTCGGGATACGGATTGTATTCCTCGGGATACGGATTGTATTCCTCGGGATACGGATTGTATTTCTGGGGGTACGGATTGTATTCATCGTCGAACTTCGATGTTCCGAAGAATGGATGGCCAGGATATTGGTAGATCGAGTAGCGTTTGTCGATCGCCTTAGAGTCTTGCTTGAAATGGTTGAACGGATGATACTTGCTGTTTCTAACGCCTCCTCCGTAGACGGTCGAGAATACAGCAATCAGGACGGCAGAAACGAGCAGACACTTCATGCTAGAGCTGATATATGAATCGTAAACTTGTCAGTCAGGTTCTGATCAATAGTATGATGCCTCGTTGCCAATTTCGGATAAATTTCTTTCAATTATTTATATTGCCCAATTCTGGCCTGTGGGGGTTAGTCAGCAGAATCTCCACCCCGGATTAAACCAGCTTATCCAAACACGCTGCCGCCTCAAAAAGCCCCCAACTGAACCCCTTTAGATTATTTTTAACGAGTGACCTTTCGCTGCGAAGAATTACCATCTTTCAGATTTGTCCAGTCAGCGTCAAGATTGAATAGGAGTTAAAGTTTGTGCAGGTTTGTCTGCAGGAGCCACGCTTTCTTCCACCCCTTCCCCGACTCAAAGTTTCTCCCGCGTATCGAGGATTTACTTTTAATGTATAAATTAAACGTATAAAGGACATTTTAAAAATCATTGTTAACTTCTGGATGAAAATGTAGATTAGTTAAAGAGATTATTAATGTTGGATAAGGTGACAGAAAGTGGTTTAATCAATTAATCAAACTTGCAGATGATCATAAAAGTGACAGTACGAGTATGTTTATTCAAATGAGAGTGAAAAGCGATAAAAATAGATGAAAAAATTGGTGACAAAAATGTACTTTTGTCTATGCCCGACTAAAAAAGCCGTAGAATTTAAACAATAGGTGTTCTGCTTACGTAATATCTAGCTGTCGCTTCAGAATCTTGCGTTTATCCACAAACTCCTACTAACTATTCTCTATACGCATGCGTACCGTGGGATCGCTAATGGAATTTGGGATTTCGCCGAAACTAACTATTAATGTCAGCATTTCATGGGGACAAGATGATCGAAATTGAAAAAAAACCGAATCTTTCCTCTCAGTTGCACAAAGGGATTCAACTGGATTAAAATTGTAGACTAAAGAAATGCACAACTTTTCTAACGAGATTAGAGAGGGAATCAATCAGAGATTCGAGGGAATCAGTCAGTTATTGGAGGGGATCAGTCACAGATTGGATGGGATCAATCAAAGATTGGAGGGGATCAGTCAAAGATTGGATGGGATCAGTCAAAGATTGGAGGGGATCAGTAAAAGATTGGAGGGGATAAGTAAAAGATTGGAGGGGATCAGTAAAAGATTGGAGGGGATCAGTCAGAGATTGGATGGGATCAGTCAGAGATTGGAGGGGATCAGTCAGAGATTGGAGGGGATAAGTAAAAGATTGGAGGGGATCAGTATAAGATTGGAGGGGATCAGTCAGAGATTGGATGGGATCAGTCAGAGATTGGAGGGGATCAGTCAGAGATTGGATGGGATCAGTCAGAGATTGGAGGGGATCAGTTAGAGATAGGAGGGGATCAATCAGAGATTGGAAGGGATCAGTCACAGATTGGAGGGGATCAGTCAGAGATTGGAGGGGATCAGTCAGAGATTGGATGGGATCAGTCAGAGATTGGAGGGGATCAGTTAGAGATAGGAGGGGATCAATCAGAGATTGGAAGGGATCAGTCAGAAATTGGAGGGGATCAGTCAGAGATTGGAAGGTATTAATTAGAGATTGGGGGAAATCAATCAGAGATTTGCGGGGATCTTGCAATCAGGGATTGGAGGGGATCAGTAAAACATTGGAGGGGATCAGTCAGAAATTGGATGGGATCAGTCAGAGATTGGAGGGAATCAGTCGCAGATTGGAGGGAATCAATCAGAGATTGGTGGGGATGAGTAAAAGATTGGATGATCATATATTGTAACAGAGACTTTACGAATTTGATCGATACAAAGAAATTTTTTTCTGCCTTTAATTTATAATTTGGGTTTACTGAAATTTTTTACTCATTTTCCTCTTGATACGTTTAAGCATCTGATTTCATTTATTTATAAAATACATCTAAATTGAAAATAACGAATTGAAAATATGCTTGTATGTGCGAATATAAACTTAAAACTACGGTTAACATGCTAGGGAAGATTAAGAAATGAGGATAAATGCCCGTCTAAGCCTTGCTACATTACATATGCATGCGCCTCATTTAACAAAAATAATATAGTTGGATTGATTACGTCATCATATAAGACTGGTTTAAGGTGCATTTCATGCATTTCTTAAATAGTTGTTTACGCATCTGAAAAGCTGAAGAAAAAATAAGCTGCACTTTTATGATTTCGCTTCGTTTGATGGTAGAGCAACTAGATTGATTGGTGTAAAGGAGCTTAGCGATTGGCTAAGACACATTGGCTGGGCTGCCTCTTTGATGGACTTACGGTGCTAATGGGAATAGAACAGACTGTTTGATAGTGACAATAAAACACCTGAAGTCTAAAACCAGTAAAACGCGATTGGGTGAGCTTTAATTCTCTGTCCGTACAATAAAACCGGCACAAGCACTCTGAATGCACAATGTACATAGGGACAGAGAAGTAGAAAGAGAGAGCGTTACACTAACCACCGATCAACCAACCAACCCCCTGAGCTGCCGACAAATTGGCGTGAACTTTGCGCTCATAAAAACATGATTAAACATATTTTTTTACAGTTCGGCTGCAAATATTGAACTTATCAGTAAATATCGTATGGTATATTGTCATCGCAATAAAAAATTATTTATTTAGTACATTCAATAACGCAGTGGTACAAAAACAGTAAATAATGCAGGTTTATTTAGTTTTGAGCTACGCTCGTACATAAAAATTATGGGCTGCCATGACATGACAATCAGCTTTTGATTTACGTAGAGGAAAATCTGTGTCTAAATAAGATTATTGAGTTGTAGGTGAAAGCTCACCGGGAGAATGGACCCAATGGGGATAAAATTGTTCTTTTTGTTAGAATTGGAAAAATACGCTCGTACTTTGACTTTTGAAGCAATTGCTACGTCTCATAATTTTTTTTCTACTGTGCCTTACTCGTTTTACTTATTCATTCTACATGATATCATGTATTAGTTCATATATGTAAAAGCGCCATTAAAATGGGCAAAATATATTCGATATTCCCATTGGATTTTAAATCAAAATTAGCGAGCCCAAGATGTAAATCAGACGCATAGAAAAGGAAGTTTACTTTCGATTTAGGTGTCACTAGAATGAGTGCAGAGCCCCAGGGGAGAACTTTATCAAGGAAGTGTATCTAAACAAAATGCCGAACTTTACATGCTGAACTTAGCGAAAAAATTAGTCTCATAGTCGTACATCCACGAAATTAGCAAAACTGCAGGCTGCCGCTATTCTGGGCTTACAAAAAATGTATGCTTCTTCATATATACTAAAATCCAAAAGTATAAATATATGTAAATGGGGTTTGTAACGCGTTAACTTTGGAACGGTTGAACCGATTTTGGTGGGATTTGATTTGATTGATTCAGGATCAATTGGGGATGTTACACGTTAAATTTGACTTGATTTGCTTAATTCTAAAGGGATTAAATATTCGAAAAACGAGAATTTTACCCGTGGCATCAAAGGTCAAACTTGCCAGCTGATTTTTCGGTACCGAGAATTGAAAATGAATAAAGTTATGTCATACACTGCTCCATACTTTCTCTCTCCCTCTAACTGTAATTTTTTTCGTCTATTTTTTGTCTATGCACTGTATGCTTCGATGTACACTGCGTGGGGAAGGGACGGACCTGAGTGCGTGCAAAATTTAATTTTCTCTGTGGTTGCAGCACACTATGGAGGCCAACTTTTTTATTAGGGGCCGCATGACGGGTGAAAGATATAAGGCTGATTTTTGCGTGCTCCGATCAACAGGCGGAGTAGCCGCGTAGGTTTAGGCTAGGATAGGTTAGGATAGGCTAGGCCAATTGACAATGGTTCGAATCCGGGCTGCGTCTGGTCACTTAAGCAAGTAAACTATGCTGCTTATTTGGCCACCTTTATGGTATTATGTACAGTAGGATTTGAGTGCACTTTATTTTAATTTTTTAAATTAATTGTGACACTTTTTGCACACTGAAAGGAAATCTAATCTATTGAGATTCAATGTTTAGGATACATATTGGGAAGAAAAGTTATTTCCATACTTTAAGATGAACAGTTCCGATAATTTTTTTAGCTGCTGCTGCTTCTGCTTTAGCCCTTAAATGGGAGGGAGACAGCACAAGATGGAGATTTCCATTAGTTAATGAAGTACTTTTTTAGTTATGAGGAGCCCTATTTGCAGTAAATATGGGGATTTTCTCAAGTCATTTACTCGTAGGTTCCATTTTGTAATGAAAACTTTCTTTGAAATGCTACGGGGATTATCTTCGATAAGGGGGGTACTTAGGGAGTTCAGTATCCCTACTAGCTAATTGGTGAATGGATTTTTAAGAAAACTGGTGATCTTACGGGAGGTAATACTATTCTACGTTTATTCTTTTTCATTTGATTGGGAATCGAGAATAATTCGAGTTATGATTTTAGTTGACGATAAAACTAACCGAATGATTTGGTGCCCTGTTTGTTCCAACGTACACTACCAGGTTTTTTGTTGCAACTTACTGTTGAGATCTATTTGTATTTGTGCCTGGCAGACAGATAAAACTTCTAAGGCTGGTAATTAAATTTTAAATGGATTTATTACTTTGATCAGGGGGGTTTTCAAATAATGCTATAATGGAGGGGTATTTAATTGAATGAGAGGTTTCAAAATTTGCTTACAATTAGGAAGTCGTTAATTTGAGAAAGGGGGTCTTTAAGCAGAATATGGGCCGTTTACTTGAACTGTAGCGTTTTTAATTCAATAGCAGATTCCGGGTTTGTTTAATAAAATTAGGCAGTTGGTTATTCGCACCTAAATAATAAGTGGTGGAGTTGTACAAGTGTTTGTTAGCATGAAGGTAAGGTTCACTTCTTGGAGTTTGAATAAGGAGGTTTGTAAGCTTGCAGAAGAGGTGATCATTCATTTTAAACAGGGGTGGATTTTAGCTGACGGGGTTCGTTCGCTTCCTCAAATTCGAATGCTTATTGTCTAAGCTTATTTGCTTGTGTTTGTTTGGTTGCTAATAGGGAATTGTACAAGAAAAGAAAAGGAAGGGGTTTTCACTTAAATAACTGATACGCAAGCTAATATACAGTGGTGTGTAAATTGCTGAGGAAAAAATCTTAAGGGGTTTCGTTACTTAAAATATGAAGAATATGTAAAATTCCAACAAAGGGGAAAACTTTTGATTAGGTCTGGCCCACAAAGGGGGCTGGTGGTGGCTGAGGGTGGTTTTACTTTCTGTAATTGCTCAAGTGTGTTTACCTGTAAAATGGGATTTGGTACTTGTTGAAAAAAGTCTGATAAAAACCATATGGAGGACTTAAAGGAGGAATAATGTTTTGATGCGATTAAAGCTGTAAAAAACTTTGGATAGAAACCACGAGGGGGCGCCTGAGGGGGCTGGAATTGGCTAGGGGGTATTATAAACTTCTTTATAATAGAATATATAGGGGGATTTCTTGCTGTTTAGGGAAATAACTTTGTGATTGGGGATTTTTAACAGCTCGAACGGCACTTTCTAACTGCTTGGGAGATTGGGAGGGAACTTTTCTGTCTACTTGGGAATTTCTGACTGCTCGAAGAAAATTTTCTAAATGCTCGGGGGACATTTTCCGTCTGCCTGGAGATTTTCTACCTCTTCGGTGGGGGGGGGGCTGTTCCGTTAGGGTTATGATCTTACGTGAGGTAATACTACTGTACGTTTATTCTTTTTCCTTTGATTGGGAATCGAGAATAATTCGAGTTATGATTTTAGTTGACGATAAAACTAACCGAATGAATTGGTGCCCTGTTTGTTCCAACGTACACTACCACACTAGCAAGCTAATATACAGTGGTATGTAAATCTCTGAAGATAAAATTTTAAGGGGTTTCGTTACTTAAAATATGAAGATTCGTTAGGGATAAATTCCAACAAAGGGGAAAACTTTTGATTAGGTCTGGCCCACGAAGGGGGCTGGTGGTTGCGGAGGGTGGTTTTACTTTCTGTAATTGCTCAAGTTTGTTTACCTGTAAAATGGGATTTGGTACTTGTTGAAAAAATTCTGATAAAAACCATATGGAGGACTTGAAGGGGGAATAATGTTTTGATGGGATTAAAGCTGGTGCAAAAAACTTTGGATAGAAACCACGAGGGGGCGCCTGAGGGGGCTGGAATTGGCTAGGGGGTATTATAAACTTCTTCATAATATAAAATATAGGGGGGATTTCTTGCTGTTTGGGGAAATTATCTTTGTGACTAGGGATTTTTAACAGCTCGAACGGCACTTTCTAACTGCTTGGGAGATTTTCTAACGGCTAGGGAACTTTTCTGTCTACTTGGGAATTTCTGACTGCTCGAAGAAAATTTTCTAAATGCTCGGGGGGACATTTTCCGTCTGCCTGGAGATTTTCTACCTCTTCGATTTCTTGCTTCTCGGGGAAATTTTCTATGTGAATGGGGGATTTCTAACAGTTTGAAAGGGACTTTCTAACTGCTTAGGAGATTCCTGACTGCTTTAAAGGTATTTTCAAACTTTTTCGGAAGATTCTCTAACTGCTCAGTGAGATTTTCTTTCTGCTTCGGGGATTATCTGTCTGCTGAAGGAGATTTTATAACTGCTCGGTGTGATTTTCTATCGGAATTGGTGGATTTTTGAGACTGCCGCAAGGGGAATTTCCTAACTACTTGGGCGATTTTTTTCTGCTCGGGGAATTTTTTGGTTGACTTGGAAATTTTTAATGCTGCAGGGGGATTTCTTAACTGCTAGGAAAATTTTTCTAACTGCGCTGGGAGATTTTTTACTGCCCGGGAACTTTTTTTGTCTGCTTGGGGGATTTCTAACAGCTCCGGAATATTTTCTACCTGATTTGGGGATTTCTCACTGCCCGAACTGGACTTTTTTTACTTCTTGGGGGATTTTTAACTGCTCGAAGGGTCTTTCTAAATGCTCGGAGAGATTTTCTGCTTGCTTGGGAAGATTTTCTAACTGCTCGAAGAGGACTTTTTAACTACTTAGGCAATGTCTGACTGCTCGAAGGGTATTTTCTGTCTGCTTAGGAAGATTTTCTAATTGCTAAGGGAGGTTGTCTGTCTGCTTCGAGGATATCTTCTTTCTGCTCAAAGGGGATTTTATAAATGTTCGGGTAGTCTGCTTTGGGAATTTTCTGTTTACTTGGGGGACTTCTGACTGCTCAGGGAATTTTCTCTTTGATTGGGGGATTTCTGACTCCTAGAAGGGGATTTTCTAACTGCTGGGGGAGGACTTTTCCGTCTGCTTGAGGCGCTTTCTACCTGACTGCTGGGGAAAGATTTTCCGACTGCTCACAAAAGTTTTTTCTATTTTAGGGTATTTCTGACTGCTCGGGGAAAGTTTCTATTGATATTTGATTGGAATTTCCGACTTCTCAAAAGGGATTTTCCAACTGCCAGGGGGATTTTTTCTGTTCGTGGGTTTTCTACCTTATTATGGGGAAGATTTTTGGCTGCTCTCAAAAAATTTTCTAGCTGCTCGAAAAAAATTTAGCTGCTTGGGTGATTTTAGACTGCTGAGATTTTCTAACTGTTCAGGGGGATTTTTAGTCTGCTTGGGGATTTTCTAACTGCTCGAGGAACTTTTCTGTCTGATTAGCGGATTTCTAACTGCATTGGGTGTTTTCGGACTGCTCGAGGGGGATTTTCTAAATGGTCCGGGAGATTTGTAACTGCATGAGAAGTTTTTCTAACTGCCTCGGGTAGATTTTCTAACTGTTTGATGGTGATATTCTAACTGCTCATGGAAATTTTCTGTCTGCTTAGGGGATTTCTTACTGTTAGGACAAATTTTCTATCTTATCGGAGGATTTCTAACTGCTTGGGTGATTTCGGACTGCTCGAGGGGGGTTTTCTAAATGCTCAATGAGTTTTTTAACTGCAGGAGAAGTTTTCTAACCGCCTCAGGTAGATTTTCCAACTGCTTAAAGGGGCTCTCTTAAATGCTCCGGAAGATTTTTCAACTGCCTCGGGTAGAATTTCCAACTGCTCATGAGATTTTTTTCTGCTTGGGATTCTTTGTCTGGTTGGGGAATTCTCTGTCTGTGGGGGGTATTTTTTACCCGAAGATTTTTCTTCTGTGGGGGCTTTTCGGTCTGCTTAGGGGATTTTTAACTGCCCGGGAAGTTTCTATTTGATTGGGGGATTTTCTAACTGCTGGCAAGGTTTTTTTACTTTACTGCTGGGGGAAGATTTTTTGACTGCTCTCAAAAATTTTCCAGCTGCCCGGAAAGATTATCTAGCTGGTTGGGAGATTTTTCAAGTGCTCGGGGCAATTGGCTAATTGCTCGGGAAGACTTTCAGTAGACTTTCTGAATACATGGATATGCTTTTAGGGAGACTTTAATTTTGCTGCAAAGATTTTCTAGCAGCTTAGGGAGATTTCCCTTGGGTACAGGCAGGCCCAAAAAAGGGTGCTGGAGTTGGCTTAGGAGACTTCTTTATTTTTTCATCGCTTCCATTTACCTGCTAGATGAGGTTTTTTACTTGCTAAATCAATATTAGTAGAAATCATCACATGGAGGACTTGTAGGGTGAAATATGTTTTGATGAAATTCAAGCTGGTGAAAAAAAATTGGATTGGAATCACGAGGGGGCCCCCAAAGGGGGCTGGAATTAGCTAGTCTACTATACTAAATGTCTAATGTCGGTGTGTCTGTCTGTCTGTGTGGAACGATGTAGAGCTCAAACGGCTCAACCGATTTTGATCAAATTTGCGCCAAAAGATTGCAAATTTTTCGAGGATGAGACGGTGAAAGTTTGCAAGCTCTGCTCCAAGTGGAAGGGGATTAAATATTCGAAAAACGAGTTTTTCCTATGCTTTCAATGCGACGCCAACAAAGGTCAAAGTCGGCCCTGGTAGAATGATGATTTTATTTTAGATTGCGTCAGAAATTTTTGTGGACAGAGTGAATGTGTGGCCAATAATGCTCAATTTCTGCATTGTCTTAATTTTTTGTTTAAAAAAGATTGGGTCATAAACTTATAGATGTAACTTTAAATGTTGCAAGTTTGGGTGAATAGTGTTGGCAGTAAGTAGATATTTTTATTTTCGCACCTAGGTAGAGAACACTGTTCCAACCTTGGCTCAGAAAGTTTTGCGCCCAAATCGAGTGAATGTGCGGCCAATATGCCCAAAAGCTGCAACGTCTAAATTGTGATCTGAAGGTTGCGTCATAAAGCTATAGTACAATTGTCGTGCTGGTAAGAAGAGAGTACAATTTTTCTCATGTAGCTTGAGTACACTGCCCCAGCCCCAGCTTAATGTTGTGGGCAGTAGCATTTTATTGGCCAAGAGTTTAATCATTAAAATGATACCAGTCAGCCGCTTATCATTAAAATGAACCGCGTACACTCGGACAGAATGTACGTCACTTTAAGTATCGATTTTCACACAGTAAAAAAGGGGGCTGACTCAGGATTTTGGATAAATTTCACTGTCCGGAGCATCAACTGTTTTTTACTTTTTCAATTCATTTATACGGCATATTATCCCGGAGTGACAAATTGTTAAAGATAAGTAACTGTTTTTTTATTCTATAGTTTCCATCTATCTGTCCATCTGTCTATCTGTCTTCCTTCTATCCATCGGTCTTTCTAACTCTCCCACTATCTGTGTATCCTTCTATCAATCTATCTTAAATCTTCTTCTATCTATCTTTCACTTGCATTCATTATAAATGGCGAAACACGGGGCAAAAAGTTCGTTACAGAAGAAGCGCGATGCAAAGAGGCGCCGTCTAGCTGAGACAAATGAAGAGCAGGATCAGCGGCGGCAGGCTAATCGAGAAAGTGCGCAGCAACGGCGCTCTGCCGAGACGGCTGCTGAGCGCGCTGCCAGACTGCAGGCTGATCGAGAAAGTGCGCAGCAACGGCGCTCTGCCGAGACGGCTGCTGAGCGCGCTGCCAGACTGCAGGCTGATCGAGAAAGTGCGCAGCAACGGCGCTCTGCCGAGACGGCTGCTGAGCGCGCTGCCAGACTGCAGGCTAAGCGAGAAACAGAGCAGCAATGGCGCTCTGCCGAGACGGCTGCTGAGCGCGCTGCCAGACTGCAGGCTGATCGAGAAAGTGCGCAGCAACGGCGCTCTGCCGAGACGGCTGCTGAGCGCGCTGCAAGGCTGCAATCATACCGGTTACGTTATGAAGCATCTCTAGAACCGGAACAAAATTTCAGGTAAGGAACTGCTGACTGATGATTGCATGGCATAGTGTACCATATTTCAGCTATAAGCCGATACTTTTTTGGTTTATATAATAAGAGCTTCAAATATTCAAAGCAATCCATAGTACACATCTCTTTTTGTCATGAGTCGTGTCATATTGTGTTGTTCATCATAGTATCTAACCACTGTGTCTATTTCCTTAATATTATAAGCTGCTAACAGAATATTATTTTTTTATATTTTACGCAGCCAAGAATCACTACGGAACAGTCTGCCCTTGAGTGAAACTCAAGTCACCAGGATTCGTGGTGATGGCAACTGCTGGTTTGCTGCCGTAGCTGACCAGTTGATTGGCTCGCCCATCTACATGGACCAAATGCAGCTTCGAAGGACCATTGCTGAAAAAGCGAGGCCAGTTCTGGAAGCCCACGCCGCAACGCTTCAGGCTATCGGGCTGACCGTGGACATCGTGTTGGCGGAGACTCAGCAAGATGGTGTCTATGTGCATGACCACATTGCGCCAATACTGAATCAAGTCCTGGACGTTGATTATGCCATCTACCAGTACGCTGACCACAATAGGGATGAATTGCAGTTGGTGCAGCAAGGATTTGCAGCTGTTAGACCTGCAGCTGCTGTTGTGAGGCTGCTCTATAATCGGCACGGGGAACATTATGACTCACTGCGCGTTGTGCCTGAGGCTGGGTAAGTGGTTTGTGAGGTGCGGCTGGGGTAGAAAAATTTTATGATTTTTTAGTTAATATTTTAAAATAGACTGAGATTATTCAATGCATGTCTGAGTGAAAGTAAAAGAAGGGGTGATGTCGGGATATTTATTTTTTATTGCGTTTATTTGTTTTCGTTTCTAATAATGATAAAAAATATATTAATTAATTAGTTTTTCTATGTGGAAGACGTTGTACCGTACAGTAATTATATCAGTTTTAACCTTTAAGCGTCTAATGACAGTGATTTTTCCTTTGCTTTATTGTGCAGAATCAACGCCTCAGCCAGCGAGATTCCCCGTTATGCTGGTGGCGCTGAGGGCGGCTCTCAGGTGCCTGATGCCAGTGTCGCGTCTGATGAGTCAGAATTTTCAGACGATGAATCCTCAAGGTAAGCAGCAATTTTATGCCGTTAAGTACACTAGCAGAAATTCTGAACGCATACTTTTCTGGCTAGAAGCTAAAATGTTATGGTGTGGAAATGCATTAGCATATAAAAAGAGTGCACTAGAAGCTTATCATTCTTAGCGCCGAAAAAAGAGCATTAAAAATAATTCCTTTTTTTTGGGCGAGTTTGTAATTACAGGGGAGCTGCTTAATTAGTTGTTCCTGTTTTTAACAGGCCAGAGCCGCAGGCCCACCAGCTTGGCCGCATGAGCAAGCCATGCAGTCACTGCAATGCCATTCGGTGGAGCAAAGAGACGCCAGGACTCTGCTGTGCGTCCGGCAAGGTGAAGCTGGCCGCAAAGACCGTGCCGCCACTTCTGCAGGACTTGTACATCGGGCGCCACGCTCTCAGCGGAGCCTTTCTGGCTAACATCCGGAGCTACAACTCCATGCTGCACTTGACGTCGCTGAGAGCCAACATGCGCCCAATGCGGGGCTATTGTCCGAATTTCATCCTCAGCGGCGAGCTTTTCCACATCATTCCGCCTCTGTATGCCGGGAGTTCAACGCCTCGAGGGTGGCAAGTGTACTTCACCGACCGAGAGCTGGAGAGCCGCATGAGTCTCAATGAGAAGCTAAATCGAGAGCTGATGGCAACGTTGCAGAAGATGCTGCACGAGTGCAATGAGTATGTTAGAAGCCTCAAGGCTACAGCTCAGCGGATTGCTGAAGAACCTCAGCTGGCTGATGCTCGGATCGTGATTTATCCTGATCGGAGACCGGCCGGTGAGCACATTAGGTGAGTTTCCATAGTAACAAGGCAAAACTTAATTTTGTGTGCATACGTACAGATCTGTCTTCTTTGCGTTAAAATTATGCAAAATAATGTGATTTAAGGGTGTGTTTAACTTTAACGAATAACTGTTATTTTCTTCTTTAAGGCGCTACAATTTGCCTGAGGCAAATGAGGTCGCTATCCTGATTGCCGGAGACAATGCGGAGCAGACGGTGACGTCACGTGACGTAGTAATCGAGCTCAGGGAGCCCGAAGCCGGAACTCAGCGGCGGCATTTCACAGTGTCTGTGACGCACAGAGCCTACGATCCGTTGCAGTACGTGCTGTTCTTGCCATACGGGCAGGACGGATGGCACCCCGAGCTGAAGATGGCAAACGGCGGCAGACTGACGCCCCGCAAGTACTACGCCAGCGAGATCATGGTGCGACCTGGCCAGTTCAATGCGCTTCACCATGGCCGGCGCCTGTTCCAGCAGTATCTGACGGACATGTGTGCTAAAATTGAAGGAGAACGACTTTCGTATCTTCGCAACCACCAGGATGACCTTCGCAGCGAGACTTACAGCGGTCTGCGAGACGCCCTGTTTGCCACAGATGGAGTGAGCAGAGATGCTGACCCGAAAACGATTGGAAAGCGAGTTTTCCTGTCTTCCAGTTTTGTTGGCGGGCCTCGCTACATGATGGAGCGACTTCAAGATGCGATGGCTTACGTGCACAAGTTCGGCAAGCCGGACCTCTTTGTGACGGCCACCTGCAACCCAAAGTGGAAGGAAATCAGTGACGAGCTGCTGCCAGGACAGAGGCCTGAGGATCGGCCTGACATTGTCACTCGCGTGTTCGAGCTCAAGAAGAAGGCCCTGATGGAGAGGCTGAAGCAGCAATTTGGACAGGTAGCTGCGCATGTCTGCTCCCTGGAGTACCAAAAGCGCGGTGAGTGGAGTATTTGTGAATAAATTTTGCTTAAATTGCTTAAAAATTTGTTGCGTAAATGATTGTTGTTAAATGAATAAAAAAGATTTTTTATTCTGTCCTTGATTGATTGCTTTGTATATTATTTCGTCACAAATTTGTACTGTGTAAAATTATTCCGTACGTAGTTGAGATGAACAAATTATTTGTAATGGTAATGGTAATAGAATGGCGGGCATAATTATCCCTCACCTAAGCATAAAACGAATTCCATGCACAACACAGGGCTGCCGCACGTCCATATTTTGCTTTGGATGGCCAGCGGTAACCGAGTGACGCCTGACCGCTATGACGAGATTGTTTGCGCGGAAATACCGGATCCTCGCACTCAGCCAGTGCTGCATGAACTGGTGAAGAGCCACATGATTCACGGTCCATGCGGTACTGTGAACCCGAGGTGTCCGTGCATGGAGAACAACGTCTGCACAAAGGGCTTTCCGAAGGAGTTCCTTCCGGCGACTCTGGTCAATGACCTGGGCTATCCTTTCTATCGAAGGCGATCCCCAGATATGGGAGGATTCGAAGTGGAGAAGCAGTTTAAGGGCCGGAGCATTCGGATGGACAACCGGTTCGTTGTTCCGTACAATCCCCGCCTGCTACTAGAGTTTGCCTGCCACATGAATGTGGAAATTTGTGCGACCGTCAAATCCGTGAAGTACATTATAAAGTACTTGCTGAAGAGTGGCGATATGGCCACGTTTCAAGTGAAGCAAGGAGACCAGTCGGCTCAGGCACCGTCCAGTGATGGAGCTGAGCAACCGCCAGTCGTTAAGGCACGAGATGAGATCGCTGATTATCTGTCTGCACGGTACATCGGCCCAATGGAAGCAGTGAATACCATTTTGGGCTTTGAGGTGAGTTTTGCTTAATAATTTAATTAATGCTTTGCTTTGATCTGTTGAATTAGCATTGGAAATTAATATTCAAAGTCAATTTACCCGCTAATATTAGAATGTACATTATTTGTAAATTCAATAAATGATTGAGCTGCGTATTTTGTAAATTTTTTATTTATTCCACCAAAATAATCCACTTGATGATCTATCATGTTTTCAACTGTAATATGCAACTCGAAACCTTACATCATTTTGTACAGGTGCACAACAGATTCCCAGCCGTAATTCGCCTGTGTGTGCATAAGCAAAATGAGCAGCTTGTGTACTTTAATGAAGCGAATGCCAACGCCAGGGCACGGGCGCCAAAGGACTCGACACTCACTGCATTTTTTAAGCTGTGTCGCTCCGACGAGTTCGCCCGAGGGCTGTTGTACACTGAGGTGCCGTCGTATTTCGTCTGGCACCAGAGCGCTAAGCAATGGCGCCGCGCAAAGCGAGGCACGGTAGTCGAAGGACATCCCGATGTGAGGAAGAACACCAACATCTCGCGGATGTACACGGTCTCGCCGAGAGCAGGCGAGGTGTTCTTCATGCGACTCCTGCTACTGCATGTCAGGGGGCCTACCAGCTATGAGGCCTTGCGTACAGTGGACGGAGTGCTGCACGTGGATTTCAAGGCCGCCTGCATGGCTCTCGATCTGCTGCAGCGAGACGACCACTGGCACAGGTGCTTGGCAGAGGCTGTCCAGTCCCGAATGCCCAGAGCTGTGAGGCACCTGCTGGCTGTCATCCTCATCTGGGGCGATCCGCAGGATGGCGAGAATCTCTGGAGTAGCTTCGCTGAAGATCTGTGCGAGGACTTGCGCTTCCGTCACCCAGACCTGAGCGTTGAGGAAGTGACGGACCTGGCGCTGCGTGAGCTGCAGACCATGCTGACAGCCATGGGAGGCCACAGCCTGCCAGATTATGGACTGCCTGCAGCTTCTGCGACCCCACAGGTTGGACCAATGCAGTTCGACACTGTGGAGCAGGCTGAGATCATGGAAATGCAAGTTCCGCGGCTGACTGAGGAGCAGCGGGCTGTCTACGATTGCATCACTGCTGGCGTGTCGGCTGGCTGCGGTGGCCTGCATTTCATTGATGCGCCTGCCGGAACCGGAAAAACTTTTCTGCTTGAAGTGCTGCTGGCGTTTGTGCGAAGCCGAGGCGAAGTGGCAATCGCTGTTGCTGCCTCCGGAATCGCTGCAACTCTGCTGCCAGGCGGCCAGACGGCACATTCAGCGTGAGTTATTTGTTGATATAATCTGTCGATTGAAATAATCGTGTATTTTTTATGCAAAGTATGAGACAAAAAAACTTTATTTCACGTGTTAATTTGCGAGAAAAGTAGGCATTTGATGTTAGCAATAGTGTCTATTATTATATTTTTTGATAAAAATAGTTCATAAAAAGCATTAAAATTTGCTGTGCAGATTCAAGATTCCGGTTCGGCTGGTGCGCACAGACAAGGATGTCTGCAGTGTTGGGGCGCAGTCTAGACAGGCTGCCATGTTTAGGAGCGCGCAGCTCATCGTTTGGGACGAGATCTCCATGACGAATAGGAAGGATCTCGAGACCGTTGACCGGACCCTGCGGGACATCCGGAAGCTAGACTCTCCGTTCGGAGGCATCGTGACTGTGCTTGCTGGGGACTTCCGCCAGCTTCTTCCTGTTGTGCAGAATGGCACCAGGGCCAACAACGTCGAGGCCTGTGTCAGCAGGTCAAGTCTGTGGAAATTTTTCCGGCGGCACAGACTAACAGTCAATCTCCGTTTGCTAACTGGGCCTGATGCTTTATTATCGCAACGCTACTCGCATTTGCTTATGCAGGTGAGTGTTTTGAGCATTGCGTGATTGAGTATAATAAAAAATTGTAATGCATTGTAATGCGATGTGTAAGCATTAAAATTGCTTTTAATAATCATATTAAATTACCTTTTTTCGTTTTTTAACAATGCTTAAATTGTTCTGCCTTTTTCTAGATCGGTTCTGGTTGCCTTCAGGAGGATCTTGACGGCAACATCACGCTTCCCGCTGAGATTCTGTTGCCACCCCAAGCGACTATGAAGGACTTGATCAATTTCGTGTACCCGTCCTTCGAAGAGTCAGAGAATAGAGACGGCTATTTCGGAAGCAGAGCCATTCTAGCGCCGTACAACGAGGCAGTCGACAGCATTAACGACGAGTGTCTGGCTATGTTTCCGGGCGCAGAACGCGAGTACATGTCAATTGACAGCGTAGCTGACGATGATGCAGCAACCCACTTTCCTCCTGAGCTGCTCAATCGTCTGGATGCTCCGAATCTGCCCAAGCATGTGCTGAAGTTTAAGGTCGGGATGCCTGTTGTTCTTCTGCGGAACATCAATCCTCCGCGTTTATGCAACGGAACCCGCCTGATCATAGTGGCACTGGGCGATAACGTGCTGCGCTGCAAGGTGGCTGCAGGCCAGTTTCTGGGCGACGAGGTTCTGCTGCCCAGAATCCCGCTGCAACCAAACAACGCGGACCTGCCAGTGTGCTTTAAGCGGTTGCAGTTTCCAGTGAGGCCGAGCTTTTGCTTGACCATTCACAAGGCTCAGGGCCAGTCTCTGGAGACCGTTGGTGTCGATCTGTCGCAAGGCTGCTTTGCGCATGGTCAGCTCTATACCGCGCTATCCCGAGCGAGAGACGCTTCTAATGTACGAGTCCTGATCACTGGGAACAAGACGAGGAACATTGTGTACCCGGAGGTTTTGTCCAGCCAGTAAATTCGATTGTTGATCAGTGATGTAAGTTTCTGACTCTTAGCAGTTTTGCAGTTCTGATTTTCAACAGTGGCATTTCATGTAGAGAAGTTAGAATCAGGTAGACAAACACCTGAGTCACATTTGACAATCAAACTTTTTACTCCACCGTGTACAAACTTTCACAGTTCGTCGGTGACCTGCATCCGGAGCCTGCGCCGCCTGCAGAGTCATCATTCATGCTAAGTGTGCAAGAAGATGAGCGGTCCGGGATGTCAGTGACGTCAGCTGACAACGCCTCATTTGATCCGCATACCGGTGGTGCCTGTAGCTCAATGAATTACGGCGAACGAGAGCAGTCATAATCTCAAGATAAGCTGTTATTTGCTTTTGGCGTATATTGACGATTTTTTACGAATGCAGCAAATGTAGGCGCGGCCCAGTTTAAGACAGACGTGGAAGCTACACTTTGCTAACAGGATTTGTATTTGAGGTGCAAGAATTTTGCCATTTTGAGTGTATCTACTAGGCATGTATAGCGTTAAAGTGGACTTGTGCCGGTAACTAGCCCTGTCTAAGTAGCGCAGCGTTAGTATTTGAAAGATTTTCTGGCCCAAACGCATGGTCCTCCCAAGCACTAATGCTTTTATGCACGCGCACAGTAGACAAAATAGCATACGATTATTATTATTGATTCATGTTTGCACGCGAAAATGTCTCTTCCTTACTGTATGCTTTATATACAATTTTACTAAGCTACTATCCATTACCGCTATTCCAAAGACAGTTACTGATTCCAAACAAAGCTTTTTCATTGCCATCTTAACTGCTAATTCTTCTATTTATTCTATCCGGTTAATTTGATTAATTTTTTACTGCATATCCATGTCTAGCCAGTGAAATTGTTGTTGTCTTTTTAATCCAAAATAAAGCTTCAACATTAAATAGTTTTCTAACATTTTTAAGCAATCAATAATTGGTTTAATTTTTTTGCAAACATTTTCTAAACACGCATGCTTTAATATGAACGTACGATCACTTGTTTTTTCCTACCTACTCACAGTAGTTTATTTAGCGCTATTGAGCATATATTATTCACTAAATAATCAATATTTCGCGCCAAGAAATCAATTCTCCGGGCTTTGCCTTTTAACTAACTGCCTACCAACCCCTTTATTGTTTTCTTTGCAGAGACCTAAAATATGACTTAATCAAGTAGTAATAAAACATTAAAAGTAACAGAAAATATGTCAATCTGTATTTTGACTTAATATTATTTGACTTGATTGTATTTTTCCTTTTTTTGATTTGTAGGATTTGAGTTAAAATTTTAGGGCTTCAGTCAAATAATTTGATCTTAAGTACGTTTCGGGTAGTTGTCCAACGAATGTTTCGGAATTCAAGTATTCATTTTTAGTGCTTTTGGCTAAATTTGGATATATAGTAGCCCCTCAGCAAGTGAGCAATAAGCCTTCGGGGTGTTGAAAATCCCCTTCAGAATTTGCGCAGTCGACAATCTTGTGTAGTTGAATTACAGTTGCATGTAAGCAACAACCCTGTAGCAGAATTGCAAGCAGGGCTCTGTATGTTATCCCCTCTGCAAGTTAAAAATCAGCCATTTCCTCCGCAGGGAGCTCTTAGCAAGTCCTTAATCATTTTGCATGGACATGAGTTTTGTATTTCATGAGTTTCATGAGTTTGTGTTATTGCAATTCGGTGTCAAAATTTTTCTCCCATTATCTGGTTGTTATGTTCATTTAATTGCCTAGCCTTTTGTTTTATTATTATTAGTCCGGTAGTGCTGTGCGTATGGTTTTCTGTGTCAGTACCTGTTTTGAGATTGATGCGTAGCAAAATAAACAAACAAACAAATTCACAGTAATTATATTATAATTATATTTACTTACTGCAGCCAACCCGCCACATTTTTAAATGAAGTATTTTTGCAATTGACTCAAATTACGAGTGTATGATCGTTACTAACTAAAATATGTACAGCAGTTAGTGAACTCCTTAATCCGGTTCCAACTATAGATGCAGCATGGGACTGTGAGACTAAGTAATTACGATACCTCTCATAGGTATCCGACAGCTATGGAATCAATCAGCTTTTAGACTTGTGTGCAGCCTGAGACAAACATCGATTTATTTATTGCTGACCCGAGCCAACAGCCGACGTCATATCCTACCTGCATCATTATGCAGCTCATATAAATATATGTGAAAAGTGACACTTTTGCGTTAACTGGCAATATTATATTATATTTCCACTTTTTGTGACTTTTATTTTTCAGGTGTCAGTCTTGTGGTGTTGATAAAAGTAGAATTTTTTAATGCATTGTAGCGCTTTGCTTTTCCCTAAAAGAGGGGTAACAAATTAATTACTTTTACTTTGTTGTTTTTTAAAACTTTTTTGGAATTTTCAATATATTTATTAATAATAATCGATAATATTAAAACTTCTTTGAAATTTTCAATATATTTGTTAATAATAATCGATAATAACTATACACCAGATTCGATCTAGATTTTTGATGCGAATATTTGGATAAAATAGTTAGCATTTCGGATTTTCGGATCGACAAAGATCAGTCCGCTCCTCGGTCGGCTGCTGGCCGCTCCGGACGGCGCCACGGAGCGCTCGGTTGTGACCGACGGTCCGCCTAGCGTCGCTGCCCGCCATTATCGCCAACTCGACGTCGATCGAAATCGGCGGCGGCGGCCGGTGGCGGAAGCCCAGTAAGTTGCGCTGAGTCAGATGGCTCACCAAGATGAAGTTTTTGTAGGTCGTGCAGCTGTCTGCCAGCCGCTGCAACTGGGAGGAGGCGGCCGTTGCTTTGGAATTCAATTTTTGGTTGATCACAGCGCTTATCGGGCGTCACTGATATTGTTGGCTGTTTTAATCGTTTGACATGAAAACTCTGTCTCCGGGGGGATAGATTTTTTAACCCGAAGAATTTTCTTTTCTGGGGACTATTTGGTGTATATATAGGGGAAAGTTTCTATTTGATTGGGGGAATTCCGACTGCTCGAAAGGGAATTTTTAACTGCTCGCGGGGTTGTCTACCTTACTGGTGGAGGGGGAAGTTTTTTGACTGCTCTCCAAAAAGTTTCTAGCTGTTCTTAAAAATTTTTCTAGCTGCTTGGGAGATTTTCAGTATATTTTCTCAATACACGAAAGGATTATATGCTTCTCGGGAGACTTAAATTTTGCTGTAGAGATTTTCTTGCTGCTTAGGGAGATTTCTTTTGAGTACATGAGCGATTTAAAATGTCTGTCTGCGCCCCCCTGGGGGGGCACCGAAGAGCTAGTAAAATTCTAATTTTTTTCGCAGCCTATATGAAAAGCTTTAAATGCGTACAGCAAGCAGGTGAAATAATTAACCCTCTTCTCGAT
Organism: Macrostomum cliftonense; assembly: GCA_950096795.1. Classification (NCBI taxonomy): domain Eukaryota; kingdom Metazoa; phylum Platyhelminthes; family Macrostomidae; genus Macrostomum; species Macrostomum cliftonense. The sequence goes on from CATNEM010000136.1 coordinate 5,577,314, forward strand.
AATATAAGCAATTAATTCGAATTGATGCTATAGACAAAGAAATAGCGTTGTTTTTATAATAGAAAACAATGCTGCTATATTTCTAAAACAATCCTAGACAGTCAGTTTGGCTTCCGCATGTTCAAATTCATTTCAGTCAGGCCAGTTAAGCTACTTGCGGCGACGGTACCAGCCTTGTTTGCGAACCTTGCCGTTGCCGCGGCCATTACTGGGGCCGTAGCCGTGACCAGGCCAGCCGTAGTAGTGACTGGGAATGTCGTATTTGTCGGCTGGATAAATCGACGGATAGTCTTCGACAGTGTAAATCCCGTAGGGATGGCTCTCGGATTCGTAGTACTCATCGATCACGTGATCATAGTTGTAGTAGCCACCCGAGTAGGCCGTTGCGACTGCCAGCGAAAAGACAACTAAGATAAGCAAGAGCTTCATTGCTGAACTCTGGTGACAATCAAAGCTAATATTTACGACTTCGAATTTCCGCAATAATAAAGAGTTTTGTTTCGATTGCACTCCATTTATAGGGCAATGAAAGCCAAAGATTTGGGGTGGCGTAATGGGATGGGGCTTGGTAGATAATGCCCAGAAAGTATAGAGTTTAACCCCTAACATTCAAGATTAGCCAAGCCCAACCGTGTGAGCCAATCAGCGCTAAGTTAGGGTAAGGAAATGCTAAGGTTATCGCTCTTCTATAACATCTCCGTCAACCCAAACGAAAACAGCGCCCAGCCTGAAGCGTTCAACCCCGCTGACCTTTGCTCAACTAGCGCTAACCTGAACCAATCCAGCTCAGCTAACCTTAATACCGTGAAAGTTACATACATTTGTTTTTGCCTGTTTTTTATTATATTGATAAAACTTTTACCCTTGATAAGTGTAGATTTGTTTATCACTGCCTTGCGTGCTATAATTTTCATGTGCACTAGTGTTATGAACTGCAGTATCTATGCACGCATTAAAAATTTAACCACTTGATTGTTTTTTTGAGGCTATGACAGAATTTGCAAACTCAGAAATCCTTGCCACGCCCCTACTCCTTAATATCCTTAATTATTAAGAGCGTCGAGTGGCTGGGTCCCATGACGTCCTATCTATCCTATAGGAGAAGTCAGCAGTAAATAGACGGGATATTTCAATAAATTCGGGTGAAAAAAAATTTCTGGGTTCAAATGAAATGTGTCAGGGGCATCCTGAATAATTTCTTCCTTTGCTGAGGCTCTATAATCATCCTATAGATAAAAATCAATCAATCATTCAAAAAAATTATCTTAGCTCATAATGACTCACTTCCTAAATGTTTGGCAATCCACAAAATCAGGTATTCACACAGGAATTGCACAAGTACCGGAAAACAAAAGTAGAAAAATCTCGAAAACTCTAACACTTTGATTACACATTTGAAGACATGCTAGCACTCGAGTTGCTACCTGAGTAGCAGCCTGACCCCACATTATAAGCAGACACTGGCTGCTTTCCGTATCAGTGATCACAAGTTATCAGTAGAAACCCAAAGACATGCTGCATGTCCCTTAAAATTTCCTACAACGAAAGACTTTGCCCATGCATTAATTTAAGGATTTCAAGAAAATAAAGTCCGAATTTTCAGCCTTCTGACTATAGTGCAGTTGACAAAGTCTGCGGACATAATAAGAAATGAGGATGCGAAAATATGCCAGAGATCAACAGCTGCGCTAAAAAAGCAATATAAACCTAACAAATGCTGACATTAAAAATTGCTTTGTATTCTTTTTGTCGCTGAATTTACGTATTATTTTTTTCCCATTTTCCTTCATTGTTAAGTCCCTCATCATGCTTTGCTATACTCGAATAATTCCAGATTATTTAAAAAAACTTTCCCTGAAAATAAAGTCGATAAAAATCATCACCTGGATTATGTGCGCACATAATAGTACTAGCTCGTAAAATTAATAAAGCAACGGTCTACGCTTTTACATGTTCCTTAGATTATTTTAAGAGCACATTCCATTTATGCATAAAAATTTTTGGCCTCAATTCTATGGGTGTTTTTTAGTTTTGGAAACAAACTCTAACCACTGCATGCTTAAATATATAATAGCATAAGCAGCTACAGTTAGCAAATTTAGTGACTGGCCGATTTTATTAAGTGACCCCAATAATTAATAAATGATGCAAACAAGGCCCACAAACAGCTTAAATGAGTGAAGCTTTATAGCAGAAATCCATTCGGATTAGGGGGCCGAACTTGGCCGGGCTGTGCCTGCATGCCCCATCAAATAATTTTGATTTCAATAATTTCTGAGCAACAAAGACAAAAGCAGTTTAGGTAGGAGCAGGAGAAAATTTTCTTTAACTAATTTTAAACTGAAAAAACAAGTACTTCCAAATTTTTATTTCTAAACAATGTTAGAAGCACAATAGAAGTGACGTTAACGGCGTCTGCGGTAGTCCGGATGTCCGGAGACAATATTGTCGGAGCCTTTGCCCCTGCCGAAGTTGAAGGATTTGTCGAATTTATCGAGGCCAAAACCAGCCTTGGCGGGGAGCTTATTCAAGCCTTTTTTTAAGTCCACGTCAAAGCCTTTCTGATTGCTATAACCATTGTAATAGTCACCGTTAATGTCCTCAAACCCCCCTTCGTTACCGTAGGAGGGTACAATATCGTTGTCCGAATTATAGCCGGGGCCATTGACATTGTTGTAGTCGTCAGCGATTTCTCCTTGATAGCCGCGGTCTTCGAAATCTTTAAAACTCTTGCCGAAGTTCTTCTTAAAGCCATTCCTAAAATCACTATAGCCCTGGTCAGTGCCAAAATTATAGCCTTGAGCAAATCCAGCGCCTTTGACCTCTTCATAGCCCTTGCCAAAGTTCATCTTAGAGTTCTTCAAGCCGTTCTTAAAATCATGGCCAATTTTATTGCGGCTGCCATAGCTTTGGCTATCGAAATCTAAGTCCAAGTCGTTGTTGTTGCCGTGGCCGGTACCATAGTCCTGGTCAGTGTCAACATTATAGCCTTTGCAAGCCGATTTGCTCCAAATTTAAGTTAACCATCCATAATCAGGCACTGGAATTTAATCAAATTTTCTATCATTAAAACATGAAGTTTCTACTACTGGTGTTCGCCACAATGGTTGCTGCCGTTTCGGTGGTCCACAGCGGTGGAACATACCCCTATAGCCCAGAATACGGCACTGATGAATATCCCGGAACTGGCGACGAGGAGGCTTCTGGTGGCACCGATAAGCGCAAAGGCTACGTTGGCAGTGTTGGCTATGACAAGCAAGTTGCTGATGGCTTTGTCCATGACGTCTACCCGAATGACAAGGAAGCTGCTAGTGGCTATGAAGAATATGACGGGAAACTTCCAGACGTGAATGAAGGCAATGGTTATGGCTACAGCAACGACTTTAGTAATGGCCATGAAGTCCTTAACGGTGGATATGGCAAGGGAGTCGGCAATTACAAAGATTTTGGCAATGGTTTTAAGAACGGCTTTAAGAACTCTAAGAAGAACTTTGGCAAGAGCTATGAAGAGGTCCAAGATGGCGGCTATGGATTTGCTAAAGGCTATAATGTTGACACTGACCAGGACTATGGTACCGGCCACGGCAACAACAACGACTTGGACTTAGATTTCGATAGCCAAAGCTATGGCAGCCGCAATAAAATTGGCCATGATTTTAAGAACGGCTTGAAGAACTCTAAGATGAACTTTGGCAAGGGCTATGAAGAGGTCAAAGGCGCTGGATTTGCTCAAGGCTATAATTTTGGCACTGACCAGGGCTATAGTGATTTTAGGAATGGCTTTAAGAAGAACTTCGGCAAGAGTTTATACAGAATGATAGTGCAGCATACATGTACGTTTATAGGCATCCGAACCGGTTTATTCCAGTTTTTAGATTATCCAATCAGACTGCCACACAGACAAACAGGTGTTAGGTAAAACTGCGAATCAACGGGTGGCGACACGTTTATCAGAGAAGCGTACACACTAAGGCGAGTGTAGACAGCTTGCTTGACCAATCAGTTTTAAGTCAGGGATAGAGTGTTGATTATGCAAGTACATGCAACGTACATAGCTAGGGCAGATAATACCACTTAGCAAGACACTCCAAGCTGACATGAGACTTAATAGAACTGGTAAGGGTTGACTTGGGTGCACCCTAACCGCCAATAAACAAGTGTTTACTTGACTTTATCTCACATGATTTTCAATTAAATGGTCCAAACATCAAGTGGACCTTCATTTGATACGGTTCATTTGATTGGACTTTAAGACTACATGCTCTTCAATGTTAGGCAAATCAGCTAAAAATTTTTTGGAACGCTGAAATACGCTAATGAGCGTCATAGAGTGAAGAATGTCCTGCAAAAGCAGTAGCTCCTAATGATAAGAGAAATATAAGATCTTTGAGCAAAAGTAGTGCCGTTAAATAAGTGTAGCTATCAAAGCCCCGGGTGGTGATGCATGCCAATTTTCAGTCAAACAGCTCCCGTTTTGATGCCCCATAATAAGTCAGAGATCCTGACTATGCCCCAGCGAGAATTCAACTCAGCATAGTCAGTAACATACTTACTGGAGACGGATATTTTGTTTTGAAGTAGAAGCCAGTAAAGATATTTAAAAAATTGAACTTTTTAACTCAAAAATGAAGAAAAATTAAATATTTTGAGCCATTAAACTGAATTTCCATAGATTACTACTGTACTCACTACTTAACGAACAACCAATGTCAGTAGTAAAGCAGCGTTGCTTCATTAATTTTTATTGCATCAATCAACATCGGGAAGGAGCTAACAGTCTGAATTTTTATAATTAAATTTACGATTAGAAATATTTGATGATTAAAAAACAAAACTTCAGGGCAAAGAAAATGGCACACAAGGAACTGAAGCAATTGAATATATCGCACAGTACCAGTACAGCAGCAGTACGTCAAAACTTTATATTAAGAACTTCTTAAGACAAGATAAATCAATGGCAGCTGAAGTATTCAGTTCGAGTTGTCAAATGGGCCCAATGCTAGTCAGTCGTAGAAGTAATTCGGTTGCCGTCTTCGAAGCCGCGACCTCTAGCTAGCCGGGGCGGCCTCCACCTCGAACGGGGCGTCCACCGGCAGCGAGCCGCTGTCCCTGATCACCACCGGCTTCCTCGGGCGGTCCTGCCCGTCAGTCTGGCTGTTCTCGATGGCCCTAACAACGCTCATGCCTTCCAGCACTTTGCCGAACACCACGTGACGCCCGTTGAGCCAGTCGGTGCGCACGGTGGTGATGAAGAACTGGCTGCCGTTGGTGTCCGGCCCGGCGTTGGCCATGGAGCACCAGCCGGCGCCGTAGTGGTTCAGCTTGAAGTTCTCGTCCGGGAAGCGCTCGCCGTAGATGGACTTGCCGCCGGTGCCGTCGCCGCGGGTGAAGTCGCCGCCCTGGATCATGAAGTCCTTGATCACTCGGTGGAACTTGGAGCCCTTGTAGGTGAGCTTCTCGCCAGACTTGGTCTCGAAGCCTTCGGCGAGGGATTTGAAGTTGCGCACCGTGTCCGGGACGGTGGCGCCGAACAGGCCAATAACAATGCGGCCGGCGTCCTTGTCGCCGATGGAGATGTCGAAGTACACCTGCGGGCAAGTGGGCGTGCCGACAGTAGCTAATTAGTAGATATGATTTTGTAGGAACTAGGAGGAAGCAGTCAGGAGCTTTTGCATTCCCCTTTTAAGTAGCTTTAGAGCTCTCTAGCAAGCGGTTTGGTGCTCCTACATAGATAAAAGTATTTTTTAATGCCTAAGATGCAGCTCCTCCCCTCAAGTCAAAATCCTAGCTATGTATTTGAAAATCTAGAGTATGGATGAATTTAGCTATTATAAAATTATGTGCTATTTTACACTACTACTAAGAGAAGTAGTAGTATATTAAAATGGATTGTTGGATAGTAATTTTAGAATTATTGACCTTAAGTAATTTTCTTATATATTTTTCTATTTAACCTTTAGGTGTCTTTCTTAAAAATCCATCTTTTTTCTTTTCTTTTACTACTACTTGCTTAACAAAGTCAAAGTAGTTTCAAATGTACACATATTGGTAAGCCTTAATTGTAGCCTATATACTCACTTATTCAGTTCAAGTAATTGAATTAGTTAAAGTCTCTTTTTGTAAAATATTGGACCATTCTAGCTTGATGATTGCTAAGCGAAATTTCTCCATATACAAATGGGCCTCTAGAACATTTTTGTAAAATGTTGTATGCATCTTTATATTAAAAAAGAACTGATCTACAAAATTTACTACAAAGGAACTTGTAGGGTAATATTTGAAATTCTGGGGCAGCTTGTCACGCAGAAGCTTTTTATCACCTAACCTAAACTTAATAGGTAACTCAAACTAAGATCAAAGCAAATATATATTTTAAGTTCATTGATAATTTGAAACAAACAATGCCTAGTTTGTAGGATAATTGTCAGAATATAAATTATCTATCTACATTTAATGATTATAAAATAAGAAATATAATAATTTTTCCTCTAAGGCCCTATACATAAGCTAGAACCTCCTAATCGACAAAACAGGAGAAATTAAGAAATTAAGAAGACAAGAAAAATTACCTTGTCAGTTACTTTTGGTTTCTCAGCAGCAGCACACCCAAGAAGAACAAAAAATGAAATACAGAAAAGGTAATTCATAACTAGTGTTATTTTCATACAAAAGAGGCTTAAATCAAAATGTTTGAAACTTGCGATGCTCCGAAGATGTGGGGCTAGATATAAAAAATCCTACGTCGTTTAATATTTGAATTGGTGCTACAGTGTCATAGACGATAATCAACAATTTGCTCGAAAATTACGAACCAACTAAGCATTCTGTGCTCACGTAAACTGCCGGCACGAATCAGGATTGTTTGCTCATAAAATTTTCTCATATGGAACGTAATGGGCTATTTAAAATTTCTGGTTCTTATTCTGGAGGAAGCAGAACGCAGTAAAAATTTACTTTTACTTGAGATGATTAGTCCATTAGGGTGATTTTACGCTGCATGAATTTTGCATTGCATGAAACTGAAATAGAAAAAATGGTACTTTGGGGGAATCTAGAGGTTATTACCCGTATTCTGGATGGATGCCACGAGTAGTAAAACTTAATGCATTTAGCGCATTGAGAATATTAGGTAAACGGTTCATAAAGAAAATATTGAGCAGCACAAAGTCATTGTAATATAGATCGCAACTGAGCACTGTAGGGTTATCAGACAGAAATTTACTTTTTGTGTCTCCTCTCGAGGCAATTCTGGTTAAATAATATGCAAATGATACAGGCAATTTTCTTCCTTGAATGTGAGGCAAACTATCTAAATCATGTTATTGATTTCGACAATAAATATAATTTGTATCGCATACATAGTACACTTACATTAGAATTTTTACTTTACTTACTTTAGGCACTTGAAATCGATAATTGATCAAGCAACACGGGCACAGGATGGGAATAATTTATTGAAAAGGTTTCATTCGTTTTTTAGACCACGCTATAGTATGAAACAAGAACCACAACTACTGGAACTGGTACAAGAATAAATTCGGCGATGCCATGTTAAGGGCGACTGTGTCTGAATTTAATTACACGTGCATCATAACTCGTACAGTGCACACACACACGCATACGCACAGACACACACAAAAACAACAACAACATAATACGCTGTCAGGTGGAAAAAATTCTGCCTCTCAGGGCACGAAGGGAACTAGGAAACGCAAACAAAGCGTCCTGGGAACGAAGGCCGCGACGCTGGCAGAATCGGGGGCAACTGGGCGTTAGCCAGCAGGCAATTATTGACGAAACACTGAGTTCGCTCTGCCTGCATCGTAAGCGGTAGCACCTGATACACCGGCTCCGGGCAGTACTGTACATGTACGCGCGTACATGTACGTCTTGGCTCGGATGACATGGCCTGCGCAAAAGTTCTAGACCTTCCAAGCCGGCGCAGCGATAGAGTGCCGCATTAGACCAGAACGCTGAGGTAGACAAAGTGCTGACAGCGCGGAAGTTTCTTCACCTGGCCGTCAGCGCCTCGGTCGGAAAATCGCAGCCTCAATGTTGTTCGGCACGCAGAGCACGGCGGTCTTCTGCGCGTTGACCACCAGACTGACACTCGCTGAAACGTAACCAGCCTAAGATTTTGGTCCAACTGCCGTTACGCTAAGCCGGCTCTCCGATTGAGAAAATTTGCAGTTTTTCAGCATAAAGTTAAAGATAATTGCGCTCGATTGGAAGCAGATACGAAAATCATCTTTTGACATGTGTTTCCTGCCGTCTTACTCTATCGAAATATGTCTGCTTTATTCACATAACGTTTATATCAATCAGTATTTTGGGTAATTTTGCTGGTCCAGTCACAAGTCAATGTCCGATTCTTTCTGGATTGGCGATTTGTCATTTAGTAGGTTTTGACGAAAGTGAGTCAATATCTATAAATATAATAGGAAGATCAATTTATTACAAAGTAAGATGTACACAGTTCAATAGAGTAAGATGGCAGGAATTATGAATCAAAAGATGATATTCTCATCTGCTTCCAATCGAGCGCAATTTTTAACTTTATGTCGAAAAAGTGCACATTTTCTATCTCTGTAGCGTATTTTAGCGTAGTTTAGACCATTCCAATCTTGACTGACGCAACTGGTTGACAGCTAGCTTGAATGCCCTAAAGCTTTATCAGAATTGCCACCATCATCAGTAGTGGAATACATCTTAACTATCTATCTTGTACACAAGTTATAGGGTCATCTAATCAATCGATTCCATGACCCCATGAGATTCTGGAACAATTTAGTGACCTGTTTGAATTTTCTAGTGCTGCCTACCTGCAGTTTCGCCGCTCTAAATGTACATGCAGAAATCGCTAAAGAAGCGGCTCAAAAAATTGAAGGAAGCATCAATAGAGCCAGTTGAATTATTGCTTTTCGTTCTAAATTTGTGAGGGGCATTTGATCGGTTTTTTTCGAGAAAGTTCTCTAATTGGAGCATCACGTTTTAGAGCAATTAATGACCTCTTTTGCACATTCTTTACCGAAGCTGAGAACCAATGAGAGGAGAGCTGCAGGTAGACCTCGAGAGCAGCCACCTCTAATTGTTCGAATGAAAACTCGCTTCGCCTAAACCGCATTGTTTCATCTCGTAGAAATACCAAAAGGACTCAAAGAACTAAAAAGCAGAGGTGCAGCTCAACCATAAAAAGGCTCGAGTTAAGCAGCTCATCTTAGTGCAAAAAATGAACGGGCGAACCGAGAGATTCGAGCGAATCATCGATGGAATTCGCTACCGCGTCGCCCGTCGCGAAGACTTGGACGCCATCTGGGCGTTGATGCTGAGCGACTTCTACCCGCACACGCCGGTGTACGCGCACCTGGGCTACTCCAAGCCTGAGGACGTGGCCCAGCAACTGGCCCTGCCGGCTGACCTGCTGGAGCAGGGCGTGACCCTGGTGGCGGAGGATGCAGCCAGCGGCGCTCTGGTCGGAGCTCGCGTCTCCAGCTTGGTGCCGCGGAAGAGCGCCAAGCGGCACCCGCTGGTCCTAGACGCGTTCAAGTTCCTGGTAGTGCGGAAGCAGATGCGCAGCCGCCGAATTGCCACGCACCTTGTCGAGGGCTCGCTGGAGCTGGCTAAGCTGCGGGGCGTCCCGTTGGTGAGCGCCATCGCAGCCCACCGGCACAGCGAGCCCATCTTCGAGTCCCTGGGCTTCGAGCGCGTCCAGTCCTTGACGCTGGCCGACTACGTCGACCCGGTGGTCGGTGACCGCCCGTTTGAAGGGCTCGACCCTAAAGTGCTCCGGGAGCAGGTGCTACTCGTCAAGCGGGTCTAAGCCCTGACTTATAGGACAAATGAGGATCTAAGCTAAATAAAAATATGTGAAAGTGCATGTATTTGATTAGAACTTTCATTTTTGTGAGCTTTTGAAAACTTTTCAGACAGCTAAAGTAAACTGTGCCTTGTGCTTTCAATTGAATTAACACTGCCTGATTACCTGAAATCACTAATTCTGCTTCGACTTTAATAAAGAAAACAAATTTTTAAAAATACTTTGGGAGAAATATAAGAACTGAACAGATTTGCATCTGGTTATCACACAGTGAACAGATAGATAGATAGATAGATAGATAGATAGATAGATAGATAGATAGATAGATAGATAGATCGATGGACAGATAGATAGATAGATAGATAGATAGATCGATGGACAGATAGATTGACTGATTGACAGATACGAGCTAGACTCGTGGATAGTTAAAAGGATAAGGAGTGCAATAAAATATTTGCCCCAACGGGCCTGAGGTTTCAGAAAATCTACTTTAACGAGAAAAGCTTGACAAAGGAATTATTGTGCATACTATAGCTTAGTGCTCAGGAATGCCCAAGTAAACTCACAGGCCCAGTAATTGCAGGTCTCAAGTATGTGAAAGGTTGTTTTACCAAGCTACACGTAGCCCTTAATCTAGTAATTTACAACAGGGACATTTATTATTTTGAAAACCGTCTTTAACAAGTGCCAGCTAAAATAAATTAAGGTATGGGGCGGGCTGGCAGAAGACTCAGCAATTGCTAGTCTCTACTTAGCCGGTGCAAGACCAATTTTGCCGGCCAGTTGTTCAATTCGCCATTTTTTGTCATTCTAGCTTAAATTTAGTTTCTAGCCTGAAACAGAAGCGCCGCCCGGCATAACAGAGAGCAGAGCAGAGCGGGGCTAGCTAAGCATCAAACTTTATTAGACACTTCAAAACTGCAAGCAAGTTTGCCGCCTTCAGTCCTCAAAAAGCCCACGTCAAGAGACAATAAAACCAACTGACAAAAGAAAGGCCAATAGGGGCTCAGAAAAAATAGTGGAAAATGACGCACAAATGGCACCGAATAGACTAGTCAATCATGACCGTGCTGGTGGCTCCTAGGCTTGGCTCCATAGACTTTTCAAGGATTAAGTCGCTAGCTTGGACGCTTGGTTGCGATCTTAAAAAATGTGAATCCTAATTTTGAAAAAAAACTACAACGCATTCGAGTTTGAGAAGTCTAAATTACAAATGCAGAATCTTGCCATAGCAAATGCTAGAACCTCTTAGTTAAGTAACAATAACTCTGTGGAACTCTTAGGTAATCGCCAATCGAGATTGGGTAAGTTAACGCGAGACTTTGGTCAACTGGGAAGGCACAATAAAAAGCCAAACTAATTAGAGATTTTAAATTTGTAAAGCACAAAACGGGATAATCGTATATTTGCTAACAAAAAAGGTCTCAAAGAAATGATTAGCAGAACTTTGACTGTCTCCAAGGTGAGTTAAACTGCTTCACGCTTTCGCAAGCGCTGTTTAACGTCGCTGGAGGTACGACAGTTCACCGCTTCCAATATCTTCGTCGCCACTCGCATCGTAGCCCTTGGCCTTGCCTAATTTTTTTCTGCGGCCAACGTCCTTGGATCCTTCGCTGTAGCCTTCGTTCGGACTGTAAACGTCACCCTTCTTGGGTTCGTCGCCGTAGCCTGCGACATTCTTAGATACTTTGCCGTAGCCTTCGCCATTCTTAGGTTCTCCGCTGTAGCCTTCGCCATTCTTAGGTTCTTCGCCGTAGCCTTCGACTTTCTTCGGTTCGTCGCCGTAGACTTCGCCCTTCTTAGATACTTTGCCATAGCCTTCGCCCTTCTTAGGTTCATCGCCGTAGACTTCGCCCTTCTTAGATACTTTGCTGTCGCCTTCGTCCGAGCTGTAGCCGTCGATCTTTATAGGTGCTTCGCCGTAGCCTTTGCCCTTCTTAGATACCTTGCTGTAGCCTTCGTCCGAGCTGTAGCCGTCGACCTTTTTAGGTGCTTCGCCGTAGCCTTTGTCCGGGCTGTAGCCATCGACCTTTTTAGGTTCTTCGCCGTAGCTTTCCTCATTGCTTAAACGTTTATCGTAGCCCTCGCCTTTGGCAAAATATTTTCTGCGGGTCTGAATGGGTCCTGGGCCGTAGCCGTCGCCCTTAATGGGTCCTCGACCGTAGCCGTCGCCCTTAATGGGTCCTGGGCCGTAGCCGCCGTCCTTAATGGGTTCTAGGCCGTAGCCGCCGTCATTAATGGGTCCTCGAGCGTAGCCGTCGCCCTTAATGGGTCCTCGACCGTAGCCGTCGCCCTTAATGGGTCCTGGGCCGTAGCCGCCGTCCTTAATGGGTCCTGGGCCGTAGCCGCCGTCCTTAATGGGTTCTAGGCCGTAGCCGCCGTCATTAATGGGTCCTCGAGCGTAGCCGTCGCCCTTAATGGGTCCTGGGCCGTAGCCGCCGTCCTTAATGGGTCCTGGGCCGTAGCCGCCGTCCTTAATGGGTCCTGGGCCGTAGCCGCCGTCATTAATGGGTCCTCGAGCGTAGCCGTCGCCCTTAATGGGTCCTCGACCGTAGCCGTAGCCACTTTCATCATCACCAAACTGTCCGTTCTCGCTCTTCTGACCTCGACCGTATCTCTTTTCGCCTTCGCTGGACGAATCGGGTGCATAGGCATCGTAACCGAAGCGGCCGCTGACATCGCTGCCGGAGTACACCTCACCAAAACCGCCACCCGCAATGCCTCCGGGCAGGGCAACCCCGGCCACCAGGACCAGGGAGATTAGCAACAAATTCATATTTAATTCAGCTCTCTGACAAAACAGCCAGCCGATCGCCAGTATTGATGCAAGGTAGCGGCAACGCGCAGCTGTTTATATAGCATCGCCCTACTCCATTATTGTTGAATAACAATTCCGGTTATTTCTGGTTCTCCAAAGGTCGGCAGCTGCCCATCTCTGCACTGAACTGGAGTTGATCAGTTTAAAGCCGTACCTCAACTAGTTTTTGTGTTTATAAACTAAGCACACCTCAAGCCAGTGTACACAGCAAGCCTGAGCGGTCTGATTGGACAATTCAGCGTCAAACAGCGCGAACGAGTCAGAGCTGGTTTATTTCGGCATTTTATTGTCCACGATAAACTGAATAAATAACACAAATTAATAATGCATATTTTTGATGCTCAAGTCGTGCACGCACAAACCAGCCGTGAATTTCATAATTATTATTGAAACTTGTTATTGATTCAAACCGGCCTTACCCAAAGCCGACCGATCCGGCATGCAAACAAATCCGTATTAACACGATCTCTCCAGAGGCGGATAAATATTCGAATTTGAGGGAGAAAAAAACAGTTCCCAGAAGCAATGGAAGCCCTTAAATTGTAAACACAAGCAGTAGTGGTACACGCAGTACATTAGGCGCCAAAATACAGGCCATAACAGGTGCTGTTTAGCGTATTTATATAAAAAAACCCTTAGAGCAATTAATGACAGCCAATGTACAGATAGCTAATGAAAAACAAATCGATCATTGTCGAGACAGCTGGTGAGCAGCGGAATTAACAAATAATAATAAAAGTCAGTCACAAGCAGCTCATGTAAAATAAGCCACGGCTGTGAAAATCTGTCCGCTAAAATCTAACTATAGCTACAAATTTCAGACTTGAAATGACACGGAATAGAAAAACTTCAATCTCAAGTGATAAAATTTTTTTAGTAAAAGTAAAAAATCACTAAGTAAAATGGCTACAAATTGTTAGGAATTAATTGGCGAGTGTTAGCTGAGACACGCAGAATAACAGTTAAGGCAGGGGGAATGCTTTTGAAGCAGAAAAATTAACTCTGTAAAGGTCAGCGTTTAAACATTTGGATAGAAGGCCACTGAAACAGGTGAGATAGGGGTGAGACTGAGTGAGATTGAGATAGGGGTGAGACTGAATGAGATTAGGGTGAGACTGAATGAGATTAGGGTGAGACTGAATGAGATTGGGGTGAGACTGAATGAGATTGGGGTGAGACTGAATGAGATTAGGGTGAGACTTAGTGAGATTGGGGTGAGACTGAGTGAGATAGGGGTGAGACTGAGTGAGATAGGGGTGAGACTGAGTGAGATTGAGATAGGGGTGAGACTGAGTGAGATTGAGATAGGGGTGAGACTGAATGAGATTAGGGTGAGACTGAATGAGATTAGGGTGAGACTGAGTGAGATAGGGGTGAGACTGAGTGAGATTGAGGTGAGACTGAATGAGATAGGGGTGAGACTGATTGAGATTGGGGTGAGACTGAGTGAGATTGGGGTGAGACTGAATGAGATAGGGGTGAGACTGAATGAGATAGGGGTGAGACTGAATGAGATTGAGGTGAGACTGAGTGAGATAGGGGTGGCACTGAATGAGATTGAGGTGAGACTGAGTGAGATAGGGGTGAGACTGAATGAGATAGGGGTGAGACTGAATGAGATAGGGGTGAGACTGAATGAGATTGAGGTGAGACTGAGTGAGATAGGGGTGGCACTGAATGAGATTGAGGTGAGACTGAGTGAGATAGGGGTGAGACTGAATGAGATAGGGGTGAGACTGAGTGAGATAGGGGTGAGACTGAGTGAGATAGGGGTGAGACTGAGTGAGATAGGGGAGAGAAGGAATGCGACGCAACTCCGAACGGCTTTAACTTTGCAGCGGTCAGCAGTTAGCACAAAGAGCAGGCTTCGGACAATAACAAAGACCCCGCAGTAAAACAATCAGGCGGAGTTGCTCCTAGTCTTGGAGTAGAGATAGTCCTGCGGCGTCGGCTGTGAGTCCAGCACCTCGTCGATGGCCTGAACCCAGCGCCTGCAGGCGTCCTGCGTCTCGGCCGAGAACACGTAGTCCCGATCGGGCGTGCGCAGGGTGAAGATGAAGCCCACAGCTTTCTTTTTAAAGTTGGCCGGCTGCCCGGCCTCAACTGAGAAGCCGGGCCGCTCGCCCAGCCAGATCTCGCCCTTGGCCAGCGGCTCCATGAAGTTGGTGAAGTAGAAGATGGACCGGCGCAGCAGGAAGCACCAGCGCTTCTTCCACGCCTCGGTCTGGTTGGGCCCGGTTTTGCAAAGCCAGTCGCAGATCACGAAGTCGTAGGTGAGGGTCAGCTGGCGGAGCTCGTCAGCTGACAGCAGCGACATCTGGTAGCGATAGTACTTGCAGCCGCGCACCGCGTTGTACCAGTTGATGATCTCCTGGTCCTCCTCGTGGTACACGTACAGGCTGCGCGTGCGGCCGCCCTGGGGGAACATGATCTGCATCAGGTTGGGGTGCCCGTCCACTGCTGAGCCCAGCATCGTCACGTTCACCTGGGGGCGGGCGGGGAGCGGATCGCAGATTGTTGCTGAGGGCGATTTTAGGGCGATTCTCACATTAACTTAGGGCGATTTAGGGACTATTCTTACAAGATTGGGGTGCGACTCTTGTGTTCATTTGAGGGCGATTCTCATAGCGATTTGGGGCGATTTTCATGTGATAAGGGGATAATTCTCATGTGATATGGGGATGATTCTCATGTGATTTGGGGCGATTCTCATTTGATAAGGGGGTGATTCTTATGTGCTATGGGGCGATTCTCATTTGATATGGGGGCGATTCTCATGTGATAAGGGGAGGATTCTCATTTGATATGGAGCGATTTTTATTTGAAATGGTGGTGGTTATGTTGCTGATTTGCGGACGAACCTTGTGTCAGTTTAGGGATGATTTTTATTTAGAGTTGAAATAAGACAAACCAGCTGCTTACTTCATGGTGTACCGCTCATTAAGCGACCAGAGAATACTGCGCGCATAACTACAAAATGAACTGCATCAATAGACAAAGCAGCCAAACAAAGCCGAGAAGCAGCTCACCTGGTCAATAGGAATGGTGTTCTTTGGCTCGCGCTGGTTGCCCTTGACAAAATATCTCAGATAATTGTTCTTCTCCGACAGCTCAAAGAACCTGGGCAGGTACTTGTCCGAGTCTTTCAGCCGCTTCATCAGCAAGCCCTCCTTGGTGAAGCCGCCGCCGCCAAGTCTGTGATAGGCCACCTGCATGGCTGGGTCCGTGAACTCCTTCCGCTTGTACTTGGCCAGCACGAACTGCTGCCGGATGACCTCGGCGTCGGCTTTCGGCAGCGGGCGCCGGTAGAAGGCCGGCAGGTTGCGCTCCAGCTGCTGCGCCACAGCCAGGTTGCCCTGCGTGGTGAGTCAGCGATGGGTCAAGAATGGATTAGCGATGGGTCAATAATGGGTCAGCGGTGGGTCAAGAATGGGTCAGCGGTGGGTCAAGAATGGGTCAGCGGTGGGTCAAGAATGGGTCAGGGTCTCAGTGCTGATATGCTGATCCAAGAGCTTCACCTGCACAGAGGCCGCCTCGTCCTCTTGCCAGCGGTCCCGTTCAATAGACTTGGTCCGCAGGCCGGCCTTCCTGTAGGCGATGGCGCAGGCGTTGCACACGAAAGTGCCGCCGGTGTCCAGACTGGCCACGGTGGTTGGGGAGGCGCAGCACTCGGCGCAGCGCGAGTTCTCCTGGCGCTCGGCCAGGGCGCGAATTGCCGAAATCGGTCCGGCTGTAGCCATGCTGAGCCCGGTTGGCTGTAGGCTGGTCTGCTAGTCTTCAAATACTGAGTGATTGCCGAGATTGCGCGCGAGCGAAAGCGACTTACACTACTGGCAGTAGAAAAAAGCGAATTTAAGCTGAAATTGTTTGCATAAAAGAACTGAATGTTTATTTTTATAATGGCTTAAAATCCGATCATTTACGGTGGTGAAAGCTTAGCTTGGATTAGGGTCTGGGAGGCTGGCTGCCCAGCAACAACCTGAGGATCTGGGAGGCTGGCGGCCCAGCAACAACCTGAGGATCTGGGAGGCTGGCTGCCTAGCAACAACCTGAGGATCTGGGAGGCTGGCTGCCTAGCAACAACCTGAGGATCTGGGAGGCTGGCTGCCTAGCAACAACCTGAGGATCTGGGAGTGCAAGAAGACGAGTCAATAAAATCGCAGTAAATCGCCTACTCACTATAATTATCCATCAGTATTTTATATTTGCATGCGTTCAAAAAATCGTATCAAAAAGTCTCAAACACGCAGCATAAACCGTGGCAACAATTTTATAGGACAGCAATAGTCTACAAGCTCAGCCCGTAGTTAAAATAATCATAATAACAATAAAAATTTAATAGTAAAACTTGCAGAATGTGCAACAGTTTTACAATACGAACTGCAGAGGAATGTGTCTGGCGTGTAAGTCACAGAATAAAAGTACAACTAGTTAAAAATTTGCAGACAGATATAAAGTACATAGAGGTTTAATAAAAAATCAGGTAAAAATCCAAGGACGGATTGGTTAATTCCAATTATAAAGCTGCTGCTTGCGCTCAAACAGCATGCGAGGACGGAAAAGACAGTTACTCTCAAGCACTTAGGGCACAGGCAGCTGCTATGTACAATCAAGGCATTAAAAGTGCACAGAGCGATTGCCACGGCTTATCTCTTGTCTTTGGCGCCTCCCGCTGGGTTTTTGGCGCCCAGAGACAGCAGCTGCTGCCTCTGCTGCTCCAACAGCTGCTCCAGGTGCTCGGCTCGCTTCACAGCTGTCTGGTACTGCTGGCGCAGCTCGTTAACGACGTCCTCCTTCTTGCGGATGGCCTCCTTCACCCGGCGATGGATCTCCTCCATCTCCTCTTCGGAGGCGCGCTTCGCCTCCTGGGTCTCCGCCCGGGCCCGTTCCACGTCCTGAGCGCAGCGGGCGCGGGTCTCCGAGGCCTCCGCCTTCAGCCGCTTGTTCTCCTCTTCAACTGATACCAGACGGTCGGCGAACTCCTGGCGGACCACTTCGGACACCTGTGGCGGCGAAGATCAAAAGAGTGAGGCGGCGAAGATCAAAGGAGTGAGGCGGCGAAGATCAAAGGGTGAGACGGCAAAGATCAAAAGAGTGAGGCGGCGAAGATCAAAGAGTGAGGCGGCGAAGATCAAAGTGAGGCGGCAAAGATCAAAAGAGTGAGGCGGCGAAGATCAAAAGAGTGAAGCGGCGAAGATAAGAGTGAGGCGGTGAAGATCAAAAGAGTGAGGCGGCAAATACGCTCGTATTAAAGAGAGATGCGGCAAAGATCAAAGGAGTGAGACAGAGAAGATAAAAGAGTGAGGCGGTAAAGACAAGAGTGAGACGGTGAAGATCAAAAATACATTAAAATTATCAAAGGAATATTGCAGAATTACCTGCTTCCTTTCCCGGTTGAGCTTGTCATAGAGAGCACGAATGTCATCGATCTCAACCTCCTTCTGCTTCATGAGCACTTTGAGCCGTTCCAGCTCGCCTTCGACCTCCAGGTTGCGCGCCTTAATCTGATTGTACTTCTCCAACGCCTGCCGCTCCGAGCGTTCGAGCTCGGCCACTTCGCCGGCGAATTTCTCTTTGAGCCGGGCGACCCGAGCAGCGGCCGAGCGCTCCGCCTCCTCCTTGGCCGAGCTGGTGTCCGCCTCCAGGCGCTGCAGCACCAGCTCTATCTCCTTGTCGCGCTCGCGTCTCAGCTGCTCTTTCAGTTCGCGTTCGCGTTGAACTAACGCGCTCTCCTGCCGTCTGAGGAGATTCTGCTCGAACGCCTGCTTCTCCGCTGCTAGGGCCTCGCGTAGGGCGCGCATCTCCTGCTCGTGGCGCCGGTCCTGGGGATGTAGTAGTAGTAGTAGTAGTAGTAGTAGTAGTAGTAGTAGCAGTAGTAGTAGTAGCAGTAGTAGTAGTAGCAGTAGTAGTAGTGGTAGTAGTAGTAGTAGTAGTAGTATTAGTAGTAGTAGTAGCAGTAGTAGTAGTAGTAGTAGTAGTAGCAGTAGTAGCAATAGTAGTAGTAGTAGTAGTAGTAGTAGTAGTAGTATTAGTAGTAGCAGTAGTAGTAGTAGTAGTAGTAGTAGCAGTAGCAGTAGTAGCAGTAGTAGTAGTAGTAGTATTGTAACGGTATATGGGCCGAATGCATGTAATCAACTTAAGCAAAATTCTCAGAAAAAGGAAATTAATTAATTAATTCGAAAGATTAATTTCTTTCGAATTAAAAAGAAACCGACCTGCTCCTCCCGGGCCTGAGCGAACTCGCTCTTCATCGTGTCAGCCGATCGAGCGTGCGCCTCGGCCAGTTCGGCCCGCAGCCGGTCCAACTCTTGCCGCTGTTTAGCCGCCGTGTCGGCCAGCCGGTCCTTCTCCTCCTGGACCTCGGCGTACATTCGCTTACGCTGCGCCTCGAGGGCCTGCGTCTCCGCCTCCAGCTGCGACTCGTAGCGCTGCCTGGCCGCCTCGCGCTCCCTGGCGCAGGCGGCGTCTTTCTCCTGGGCCAGCTGGTCGCGCAGCTCCTCAGTCAGACGGACGTACCTGATAAGGGATTGGGAGCGGGTAGGAATATCATTTGGCGATTCAAATCTTAAGAATGTGAAGAGCGGCAGTGCGAGTCTGGGGATCTGGGAGAGCGGCCATACGAGTCTGGGGATCTGGGAGAGCGGTGGAGCGAGTCTGGGGATCTGGGAGAGCGGCCATACAAGTCTGGGGATCTGGGAGAGCGGCCATACGAGTCTGGGGATCTGGGAGAGCGGCCATACAAGTCTGGGGATCTGGGAGAGCGGCCATACGAGTCTGGGGATCTGGGAGAGCGGCGGTGCGAGTCTGGGGATCTGGGAGAGCGGCCATACGAGTCTGGGGATCTGGGAGAGTGGGGGTGCGAGTCTGGGGGTCTGGGAGAGCGGCAGTCCGAGTCTGGGGATCTGGGTAGGTCTTCCCCCGTCAAAAACACCGCCTTACCTCTGGCCAGCTCGTTCGTCAGCAGCCAGAAGGTCGGCCTCGTGCTGCGCCCGCAGCCGCTGCATCTCCTGCTTGTGCCTGGCAACCATGGCTTGAATCTCCGGCTCGAGTCCTTTAACGGTGAGCTCCTTGATCTTTTTGGTCTTCTCGGCTTCCCATTTCTCGCGTCGCAGCTTCTCGGCGGCGGCGTGCAGCTCCTTGACGCGGGTCAGCTCGGCGGCGTGGCGCTCCTCGGCGTGGCGCAGCTTGTCGTCGGTCTGCTTGCGGAGCGTCTTCAGCTCCTGCAGCATGGACTCGCACTTCTCCTGCAGTACCTGCAGCGGTGAGGTGAATGATGGGTCAGTGGCGCCATGCGGATGGGATGCTAGAAGATGCGATTGGCCTGAAATCACCTGATAATCGTCCCTAAACTAGCCTAGAGAATCGTCCCTAAACTAGCCTGAGAATCATCCCTAAACTAGCCTAGAGAATCGTCCCTAAACTAGCCTGAGAATGGTCCATAGACTAGCCTGACAATCATCCCTAAACTAGCCTAGAGAATCGTCCCTAAACTAGCCTGAGAATGGTCCATAGACTAGCCTGAGAATCGTCCCTAAACTAGCCTAGAGTATCGTCCCTAAACTAGCCTAGAGTATCGTCCCTAAACTAGCCTAGAGAATCGTCCCTAAAGTGACTTCTTAAAAGTCTTGAAAATCGCACCAAAACCAGCACTTGGCATTGAGTGGCTCAGGGCGCACCTTTTTCTCGTCGATGAGCTGATCAATCAAGGTGTAGTTCCTCTGCACGGTGGCCTCGTACTCGGCCCGCTGCATCTCAATCTGCTTTGTCAGCTGGCGCTCTGTCTCGCGCACGTGTCGAACTGTCAGCTCCCGCTGCTGCTGCAGCGCCCGTTGAAGGCTCTCCACAGTGCGATTCTTCTCGTCCAGAGCCAGCTGTTGGTTAAGCACCTGGAAATTGCAGTGGATTCGCAAGGCCGTCTTAAAAATGTACTTTTTTGGTCTGTCTGTCATACTGTCTTTTTGTCTGTCTATCTGTCTGTCTGTCTGTCTTTTTGTCTGTCTATCTGTCTGTCTGTCTGTCATACTGTCTTTTTGTCTGTCTATCCGTCTGTCTGTCATACTGTCTTTTTGTCTGTCTATCTGTCTTTTTGTCTATCTGTCTGTCTGTCTGTCTGTCTATCTGTCTGTCTGTCTGTCTGTCTTTTTGTCTGGCTTCCATAGCGGCATCTGTCTGTCTGTCTGTCTGTCTGTCTTTTTGTCTGTCTATCTGTCTGTCTGTCTGTCTTTTTGTCTGTCTATCTGTCTGTCTGTCTGTCTGTCTGTCTGTCTCTCTGACTGTCTATCCATCTGTTTGTCCGCCTGACTGTCTGTCTGTCTGTCCGCCTGACTCTGTCTGTCTGTCTGCTTGTCTGTCTGTCTGTCTGTCTGTCCGCCTGACTCTGTCTGTCTGTCTGCTTGTCTGTCTGTCTGTCTGTCTACCTTTTGATTTGCCTGTCTGTCTGGTCACAAACCTGACTAGTAGCGGCTTCCATAGCGGCGTCCAACTGCTTGGAAATGGCTTCGGCTCGGGGCGTCTCAAGAAAACCGCCGCCGCCGCCGCTCCCAGCGGACGCCAGGTCCTGCTGCGGCTGCTGCTGCTGCAGCTGCACACCGGTCAGCCAGCTGTCCATCCGCTTGCCTGCGGCGGCCGACTTCGAGGAATTGCCGCTGCGGTCAAGGGCCGCCAGCCTGTCAGCTGTGAGACCGGCGCCTCCGCCTGACGGTGACGCCTCCCCAGAGAGCAGCTTGTCGATGTCATCAACCCACGCACTTCGACGCTTTTCGCCTCCGCTGCCGCCGCCGCCGCGACCGGCGCCTGAGTTCAGCGGCTCCTCCAGCGCTTTCAGCGTGCTGAAAATGTCCTGTGCCTTCGTGGAGCCCGACCCGGCTGTGCGCCGGCTCACTGCCGACACCAGCGTTGACGCGTCCAAGTCGCTGACTGCGTCGGCAGCCGCTGCGGCGTCTTTTTCTTCTACAGACTCCGATTGCTGCTTCTGTTGAGGTCCGTTGGATTTCTGCTTCTGCTGCTGCTGGCCACGTGGCGTCTGGCTGGCTGAGGGAGACGCCGCCGAGGCGCCGGGAGAAGTTTTGGCGCCTTCGCGGCGCTCTTTTGGCGTCTGCGGCGTTGCCTGGAATGGCGGGCGATTAATGACAGTAAGGGGATTTTCAAGTTAGGGGATTTCTCCTAAGTGTGGAGGGTTGTCAAGTTAGGAGATTTCTCCCAAGTGGGGAAGGGGCTGCCAAGTTTGGGGATTTCTCCCAAGTGGGGAGGGCTGTCGAGTTCGGGGATTTCTCCCAAGTGGGGAGGGCTGTCGAGTTCGGGGATTTCTTCCAAGTGGGGAAGGGGCTGCCAAGTTTGGGGATTTCTCCCAAGTGGGGAGGGCTGTCGAGTTCGGGGATTTCTCCCAAGTGGGGAGGGCTGTCGAGTTCGGGGATTTCTCCCAAGTGGGGAGGGCTGTCGAGTTCGGGGATTTCTTCCAAGTGGGGAAGGGACTGTCAAGTTTAGGGATTTTCATTATAAAAAATCAAATTCAGCAGCACAGCAGCGGCATCCGCAGGGCCCAACTGACCGGCTGCCTCTGGCCCTGAGCAGCGCCGGAAGCCTTGGACTTCCGGATCAGCCCGGCCCTGTCCAGCTTCTCCACCTCGGCCTCGGCTACTCGCTTGGCGTCGGTGGCTTCGGCAGCGCGCTTCTCGTCACGACGCGCCCGAAGCTCCCGCACCGCCCGCTGACGGTCCTGAGCGGCGGCAGCCTCGCGTTTTGCCCGGGCCGCCTCCGCCTGCTCAGCCGATGTGGGCAGGTCCGGGCCGAGCGACGACAGGCGCGCCTTGGACTCGGCGGCCAGGCGGCGCAGGGCTGCCTGACAAGCGGCGCGGCGGCGTCGGTGGCGGCGCCACCAGCGCTGGATTCGGGTGGCAGCGGACACCTGCGGGACGGCGATTCCTGTGATGGTCTTGGGCGATTCCTGTGATGGTCTTGGGCGATTTTTGTGACTGTCCTGGGGCGATTCTTGTGACTGCCCTGGGCGATTCTTGTGACTGCCCTGGGGTGATTCTTGTGACTGCCCTGGGGTGATTCTTGTGACTTGCCTGGGGTGATTCTTGTGACTGTCCTGGGGCGATTCTTCTGACTTGCCTGGGGCGATTTTTGTGACTGCCCTGGGGTGATTCTTGTGACTTGCCTGGGGTGATTCTTGTGACTGCCCTGGGTTGATTCTTGTGACTTGCCTGGGGTGATTCTTGTGACTTGCCTGGGGTGATTCTTGTGACTGTCCTGGGGCGATTCTTGTGACTGTCCTGGGGTGATTCTTGTGACTGCCCTGGGGTGATTCTTGTGACTTGCCTGGGGTGATTCTTGTGACTGTCCTGGGGCGATTCTTGTGACTGTCCTGGGGGGATTCTTGTGACTGCCCTGGGGTGATTCTTGTGACTGTCCTGGGGTGATTCTTGTGACTGTCCTGGGGTGATTCTTGTGACCGTCCTGGGGCGATTCTTGTGACTTGCCTGGGGTGATTCTTGTGACTGTCCTGGGGCGATTCTTGTGACTTCCCTGGGGCGATTCTTGTGACTGCCCTGGGGCGATTCTTGTGACTGTCCTGGGGCGATTCTTGTGACTGTCCTGGGGCGATTCTTGTGACTCTTGTGACCGATTCTTGTGACTGCCCTGGGGCGATTCTTGAGACTCTTGTGACCGATTCTTGTGACTGCCCTGGGGCGATTCTTGTGACTTCCCTGGGGCGATTCTTGTGACTGCCCTGGGGCGATTCTTGTGACTTCCCTGGGGCGATTCTTGTGACTGCCCTGGGGCGATTCTCGTGACTGCCCTGGGGCGATTCTTGTGACTGCCCTGGGGCGATTCTCGTGACTGCCCTGGGGCGATTCTTATGACTGCCCTGGGGCGATTCTTGTGACTCTTGTGACCGATTTTTGTGACTGTCATGGGGCGATTTGTGTAACTTAATTTGATTGATCTTCTTTGACACAAATGAGCGATTTAACTAGCTGAGAAGGTCGCATTTTTGTGAATTTTTTAGTCTGGTTCTTTTCAATGCGTGCAAAGCTAGGCAACTTAGAGAAGCATTAGGGAAACCAGCCAGACCTTGGCAACATAGGCCTCCACATTCTGGCGGGCGCTGTGAGACACGGACAGCGGCGAGACAGCCTTGTTCTCCTCGGCCGCGTCATTGTCCGCGTCGTTGCCGAGTTCGCCGCTGGAGGCGACGCGGATTTCATCCCAATCTTGAAGCTGTTGCTGCTGCTGCTGGTGCTGATTTTGCTGCTTGCTACCGGAAGACACCAAAGCAAGGGCTTGCTTCGCCTCGGCGTCCTCATTATCTGAGTCCAGCTGATTCAGGTCCAGGTACATGTCCAGCTCGGGAGGTCTCTGCGGCTGCGGCTGCTCCTTTGCAGCCTGCTTCTTTGGCTTCGGTTGGTGCTGCTGCTGCTTTTCCGGCAGAAGACGCTGCCGGATGCGAGGCGTCTGCCTGTAGGTTGAACTGGCCGCGGCCGACACGGTGCTGATAGCGTCGGAACGGGCGCTGTCCGGCAGGCCCTGCGGCGGCAGGAAGCAGCTGTGCGACATTGACGACGCCTTCGAGGAGGCCTTTGACACCGTGGACTTGCCGCCAGCCCCGCCTGCCGGCTGCTTGCGCGCCCCGTTGCTCAGGTCGCTCTGGGAGCCGCCGCCGCTGCCTCGCCAGCCGCTGCCGCCACCGCCTCCGCGGCTCCTGGCAGAATCGCGGCCTGAGCTGAGGCGGCTGCGAGCTGAGCCAATCTGGGATCCGGTGAGGCTGAGGTCCTGGAACCGGTTGGTTAGGGGGGGGGGGGGGGGGGGCTGCCGATTCTGCTTCTGCATTGCTGAGCTGGGGCGCGACTGAGGATCTGGGAGGCTGGCTGCTCCAACAACAACCTGGGGATCTGGGAGGCTTGCTGCCCCAACAACAACCCAAGGATCTGGGAGGCTGGCTGCCCCAACAACAACCCAAGGATCTGGGAGGCTGGCTGCCCCAACAACAACCCAAGGATCTGGGAGGCTGGCTGCCCCAACAACAACCCAAGGATCTGGGAGGCTGGCTGCCCCAACAACAACCTGGGGATCTGGGAGGCTGGCTGCCCTGCAACAACCTGGGGATCTGGGAGGCTGGCTGCCCCAACAACAACCTGGGGATCTGGGAGGCTGGCTGCCCTGCAACAACCTTGGGATCTGGGAGGCTGGCTGCCCCAACAACAATCTGGGGATCTGGGAGGCTGGCTGCCCCAACAACAACCTGGGGATCTGGGAGGCTGGCTGCCCCAGCAACAACCTGGGGATCTGGGAGGCTGGCTGCCCCAGCAACAACCTGGGGATCTGGGAGGCTGGCTGCCCCAACAACAACCTGGGGATCTGGGAGGCTTGCTGCCCCAACAACAACCCAAGGATCTGGGAGGCTGGCTGCCCCAACAACAACCCAAGGATCTGGGAGGCTGGCTGCCCCAACAACAACCCAAGGATCTGGGAGGCTGGCTGCGCCAATAACAACCTGGGGATCTGGGAGGCTTGCTATTTAACAATCAATCATCAGCCAAAAGTAACGAACAAATCTTAGGCCAGAGCCGCAAGTCAGGACGGCACACGCGCAATGTGGGCGGTCGCCGCCGGTCACACAGTGCATCGCATGGGAGGAGATTGCTCAAGCTCATGCAAGCAGAGCGAGCAACCGTCTAATATTATTTGACTCCTCAAAGCATCGCTTCCGTCATCATTCGATTGCGGCTCGCACCCAAATTTCCCTAATCTAGCTACTAAGTCAGGACAAAGACACAATTAAAAGAACAAAGACAAAAGCCAGCTGCTAAGCAATAGTAAGGAAAAATTAAGGTGCGTTCTATTTAATCAGGTTATTTTGAGTGTCAAATTAGATAAATAAATAATCGCGTGCGCCCTAGCGCGGCCTGGTCATCACACTACTAACAGTAGAGCAGCGCATCAATAATTATTCGATGATTGCCACCCCGGCCAGGCGGAAAGAAACGCGCATCCTAAATTGGGTGGGAATTAAAAATGTACAGAATGCATCAATCAAACCGGGCAAAGGCTTCAGGTTCGCAAGTTTTGGCTAAATAAAAATAGCTTTTAAACAAAAGTTGGGGAGTTAAAAACTAAATAGTAGATTAAAAAAGGGTTGGCCTTTTTAGACAAAATGCACTCCAAAATAGATGCAAGTTAAGCGAGCACAAAATTCTAAACTTGCAACCGCACTGCTTGCCCTAGTAGGAGTTCGAATGCATGTTTTTTTACAGTTTGAAATAAATTTAAAAACAAAATGCACTCAGTAAAAATATATTAGACTAATAATTATTCTTGAAACAGCGCCAAAAAGTAAAGCAAAATATTACCGGTAGGAATTTAGCAATAATTTAAATTGGGAATAAAAACTAGCGACATAGCGACCAATTTTGACCAAAAATATACGGGAAAATTTAGACACCCTTCGCTGCAATTCAGACTGACACTCAGCGACACTTCAGGCTGACACTCAGCGACACTTCAGGCTGACACTCAGCGACACTCAGCGACACTTCAGACTGACACTCAGCGACACTTCAGACTGACACTCAGCGACACTTCAGACTGACACTCAGCGAAACTTCAGACTGACACTCAGCGACACTTCAGACTGACGCTCAGCGACACTTCAGACTGGCACTCAGTGACACTCAGCGACACTTCAGACTGACACTCAGTGACACTCAGCGACACTTCAGACTGACACTCAGCGACACTTCAGACTGACACTCAGCGACACTTCAGACTGACACTCAGCGACACTTCAGACTGACACTCAGCGACACTTCAGACTGACGCTCAGCGACACTTCAGACTGGCACTCAGCGACACTTCAGACTGACGCTCAGCGACACTTCAGACTGACACTCAGCGACACTTCAGACTGACACTCAGCGAAACTTCAGACTGACACTCAGCGACACTTCAGACTGACACTCAGCGACACTTCAGACTGACGCTCAGCGACACTTCAGACTGGCACTCAGCGACACTTCAGACTGACACTCAGCGACACTTCAGACTGACGCTCAGCGACACTTCAGACTGACACTCAGCGACACTTCAGACTGACACTCAGCGACACTTCAGACTGACACTCAGCGACACTTCAGACTGACACTCAGCGACACTTCAGACTGACGCTCAGCGACACTTCAGACTGGCACTCAGTGACACTTCAGAGTGACACTCAACTTGGACAATTCAAACGTGTCGGTTTTTCTTTTTTGAGCTGAAAACTAACAACAAATAAAAAACAGACTGATTTCTCCCGCCAACACACGCAGGGCAATTTCTCCCAGCGAAGCACTAAGCCAGCAATAAGCAGCAAATTTTTATCTACAAAGACCCGACTCTCAGTTACTTTCTGAGATCTTCGGCGCTGGCGCCAAGTTTCTGCCGCTTGCAGTCGTCCACCTCAGCGTCCGCCACGCCCGGCAGGAGGTCGAACGTGGCGTTCAGCTTCTCGGCGATGTCGGACGGCGCTGATCGCTTTGAATTTGCCGACACGACGTTTTCCTTGCCCTCTCCGGTTGCCGCTGCCGCTGCTTCGGCAGCAGCCTCACCGCCGCTGGTGTCAGCCGAGTCCACGCAGAACGTGGCGTCGCCTGGAGCGGTAGCGGAGGCAGCAGGGGCGGCGGCGGCGGCGCCTGACGCATTGACGCACTGGCCGATGGCGCACTTGCACAGCTGGCCGCAGTCGCTGCCGCTGCGCCGACATCCGCAACGCGAGGTGCTGCAGTCTGAGCGGCACTTGCAGCCGCGCCCACCGCCGCCGCCGATCTCGCTCAGCCTCCCGGATGAAGGGGCGGCTGGCGCCGGGTCGGCAGCGGCAGCGGACGGCCGCAGCTGGGCCTGCAGCTGAGGAAAGCTGCTCTGGCCGCGCTCGCGAATTTGCCTGGCCGAGCGCTGCAGCGAGGCCTGAAGGGCGTTCAGCGTGGCGTTCAAGCCGGCGGCCTCGTCGCCGTCCCCAACCTGGCGCTCCGCCTCCTTTGCCGGCGTCTTCAAAACGTTTGGCTGCTTTGTCGCCGCCTGCTGAGCGGCCGCCAACTCGGCATCCTCGGGCGTCTCGTCGAAGCTAGGCAGCCGGTCGTCGGGCAGCTGGAACGTGTCCAGCAGGTCCACGCGGCAGGACAGGCGCGATTCTCGGCGACGCTTTGAATGCCGCTGACCGCCGCCGAGCCCGCTGACATTGCCGCAGGCAAGCGACGAGGCGTTCAGCTTCTCCGCAGCCGATGACAGACCGCCGATGCCGAAGCTTTCGCGATTTCTCTGCGGTGGGAGTCGAGTTTTAACACATAAGAGTGACATTGAGAGACACCTTAGAGTGACATTGAGAGACACCTTAGAGTGACATTGAGAGACACCTTAGAGTGACATTGAGAGACACCTTAGAGTGACATTGAGAGACACCTTAGAGTGATATTGAGAGACACCTTAGAGTGACATTGAGAGACATCTCCGAGTGACATTGAGAGACACCTCCGAGTGACATTGAGAGACAACTCCGAGTGACATTGAGAGACAACTCCGAGTGACATTGAGAGACACCTCCGAGTGACATTAAGAGATACCTTAGAGTGACATTGAGAGACACCTTAGAGTGACATTGAGAGACACCTTAGAGTGACATTGAGAGACACCTTAGAGTGACATTGAGAGACACCTTAGAGTGACATTGAGAGACACCTTAGAGTGATATTGAGAGACACCTTAGAGTGACATTGAGAGACATCTCCGAGTGACATTGAGAGACACCTCCGAGTGACATTAAGAGATACCTTAGAGTGAAATTGAGAGACACTTTAGAGTGACATTGAGAGATACTTTAGAGTGAAATTGAGAGACACTTTAGAATGACATTGAGAGACACCCCAGAGTGCCATTGAGAGACACCTCCGAGTGCCATTGAGAGACACCTCCGAGTGCCATTGAGAGACACCTCCCAGTGCCATTGAGAGACACCTCCCAGTGACATTGAGAGATAACTCAGAGTGACATTGAGAGACACCTCAGAGTGACATTAAGAGTCACAGAGCAGTAAAGCAACATCGATCTAAAGCCCAGGCAGCACAGCAATCCTCACCCTCTTCTCCAGCTGGGCAACCTTGGCCTGAGTCTGCTCCAGCTCTTCGCGCAGCTCCTTCAGACCGGACTCGGCAGCGTTGGCGGCCACCCGAGCCTCCACGGCTCGTTGAAACACCTCGCCAAGCAGGAGCCGCGCCTCGTTCAACGATTTGGCGTTGCTGACTAGGCGAGCCCGCTGCTCGCCGGATTCCGGACCCGGGGCCGCGGAGATCATCGACTGCAGCTGGCTGATCTGCTCGTTCAGCGCGTCCACGGCGGCCTGGTTGCCAGCGGCGGTGGCTTTCCGACGCTCCTCCATGCGCAGCTCCAGGTGACGGCGCATGTCCGCTGCGGCCACTGCGCTGTCCATCTCGTCCGCTAGCAGGGCTATCAGGCGGCCCTGCGGAGCGCATAGGATGAGGCGGGACGGCGGCTGATCGTTGGCTTGACAACCAAAACAACGGAGCCCATGAGTCCTTGACAACCAACTAATCACTATCAGGATAACTAATCCGTTACTTGTTTGCCGATTCATCGTTTCCTTAATAACCAATCTATCGATACCTTGACAACCAACCCACCACTCCCTTGACAACCAACCCACCACTTCCTTGACAACCAACCCACCACTCCCTTGACAACCAACCCACCACTCCCTTGACAACCAACCCACCACTTCCTTGACAACCAACCCACCACTCCCTTGACAACCAACCCACCACTTCCTTGACAACCAACCCACCACTTCCTTGACAACCAACCCACCACTTCCTTGACAACCAACCCACCACTTCCTTGACAACCAAACCACCACTCCCTTGACAACCAACCCACCATTTCCTTGACAACCAACCCACCACTTCCTTGACAACCAACCCACCACTCCCTTGACAACCAACCCACCACTCCCTTAACAACCAACCCACCATTTCCTTGACAACCAACCCATCACCTCGTTGACAACCAACCCATTATTCCCTTAACAACCAACCCACCATTTCCTTGACAAGCAACCCACTACTCCCTTGACAACCAAACCACCATTTCCTTGACAACCAACCCATCACCTCGTTGACAACTAACCCATTATTCCCTTGACAACCAACCCACCACTTCCTTGACAACCAACCCACCACTCCCTTGACAACCAACCCACCATTTCCTTGACAACCAACCCATCACCTTGTTGACAACCAACCCACCACTCCCTTGACAACCAACCCACCACTTCCTTGACAACCAACCCATCACCTTGTTGACAACCAACCCATTATTCCCTTCCCCACCACTTCCTTCACAACCAACCCACCACTTCCTTGACAACCAACCCATCACCTCGTTGGCAACCAACCCACCACTTCCTTGACAACCAACCCACCACTTCCTTGACAACCAACCCACCATTTCCTTGACAACCAACCCACCACTCCCTTAACAACCAACGCACCATTTCCTTGACAACCAACCCATCACCCCGTTGACAACCAACCCATTATTCCCTTAACAACCAACACACCATTTCCTTGACAAGCAACCCACTACTCCCTTGACAACCAACCCACCATTTCTTTGACAACCAACCCACCACTTCCTTGACAACCAACCCGCCACTCCCTTGACAACCAAACCACCCTTTCCTTGACAAACAACCCACCACTTCCTTGACAACCAACCCACCACTCCCTTGACAACCAACCCACCATTTCCTTGACAACCAACCCATCACCTTGTTGACAACCAACCCATTATTCCCTTAACCAACCCACCATTTCCTTGACAAGCAACACACTACTCCCTTGACAACCAACCCACCATTTCTTTGACAACCAACCCACCACTTCCTTGACAACCAACCCGCCACTCCCTTGACAACCAAACCACCATTTCCTTGACAACCAACCCATCACCTCGTTGACAACTAACCCATTATTCCCTTGACAACCAACCCACCACTCCCTTGACAACCAACCCACCATTTCCTTGACAACCAACCCACCAATTCCTTGACAACCAACCCGTAGCTTGCTTAACTTCTTAACCTAACACTCTCTTGATAAGCACTCCATTTCCATTCAACTGCATTCATGAATCCCCACAAGCAGGGATACCAGTCTCACCTGCACCAGTTCGCAGTTGCCTCCGGAACCGAGCGTCCGTTCCACGGCCAGCTGTTGCTCGCGCTGCCGCTGGGTGCGCAAGTGCTTGCTCATCTCGTCGCCGCGTCGCTTAGCAACGGCCAGCTGCTTTTCAAATTGTTGACGCATTCGAATAGTTTCGGCGTCTTTTCGACGCAGCGAGGCCTGCTGCTGGCGCAGTTGGGCGTCCTTCTGTAGGTGACGCCGCCGGTTCTCCATGGAGTCGGCGTGCATCTGCTTGACTAGGCGCACCTGATGGGTGGGGGGCCGGTTGAGTTCAGGTTTTTTTGCACACTCGGATGGCACCAGGGAAGGGAGCCAAGGTTGATATGAAAAGAGGGCAAGATGCAGGCGAGATACTCAGAAAAGGGCGAGATGGAAGGATGAGACTCAGCAAAGGGCGAGATGGAAGGGTGAGACTCAGCAAAGGGCGAGGTGGAAGGGTGAGACTCAGGAAAGGGCAAGATGGAAGGGTGAGACTCATGAAAGGGCAAGATGGAAGGGTGAGACTCAGCAAAGGGCGAGGTGGAAGGGTGAGACTCAGCAAAGGGCGAGATGGAAGGATGAGACTCAGCAAAGGGCGAGATGGAAGGGTGAGACTCAGCAAAGGGCGAGATGGAAGGGTAAGACTCAGCAAAGGGCGAGATGGAAGGGTGAGACTCAGCAAAGGGCGAGATGGAAGGGTGAGACTCAGGAAAGGGCAAGATGGAAGGGTGAGACTCATGAAAGGGCAAGATGGAAGGGTGAGACTCAGGAAAGGGCGAGATGGAAGGGTGAGACTCATGAAAGGGCGAGATGGAAGGGTGAGACTCGGAAAGGGCGAGATGGAAGGGTGAGACTCAGCAAAGGGCGAGATGGAAGGGTGAGACTCAGCAAAGGGCAAGATGGAAGGGTGAGACTCAGCAAAGGGCGAGATGGAAGGGTAAGACTCAGCAAAGGGCGAGATGGAAGGGTGAGACTCAGGAAAAGCGAGATGGAAGGGTGAGACCAAGGGAAAGCGAGATAGAAGGGTGAGACCAAGGAAAAGCGAGATAGAAGGGTGAGACCAAGGAAAAGCGAGATAGAAGGGTGAGACCAAGGAAAAGCGAGATAAAAGGGTGAGACCAAGGAAAAGCGAGATAGAAGGGTGAGACTCAGGAAAAGCGAGATGGAAGGGTGAGAGTCAAGAAAAACGAGATAGAAGGGTGAGACTCAAGAAAAACGAGACGGAAGGGTGAGACTCAAGAAAAACGAGATGGAAGGGTGAGACTCAAGAAAAACGAGATGGAAGGGTGAGACTCAAGAAAAACGAGATGGAAGGGTGAGAGTCAGAAAGGCCGAGATGGAAGGGTGAGACTCGGGAAAGGCCGAGATGGAAGGGTGAGACTCGGGAAAGGCCGAGATGGAAGGGTGAGACTCGGAAAGGCCGAGATGGAAGGGTGAGACTCGGGAAAGGCCGAGATGGAAGGGTGAGACTCGGGAAAGGCCGAGATGGAAGGGTGAGACTCGGGAAAGGCCGAGATGGAAGGGTGAGACTCGGGAAAGGCCGAGATGGAAGGGTGAGACTCAGAAAAGGGCGAGATAGAAGGGTGAGACTCAGGAAAGGGCAAGATGGAAGGGTGAGACTCAGGAAAGGGCGAGATGGAAGGGTGAGACTCAGGAAAAGCGATATGGAAAGGTGAGACTCGGGAAAGGGCGAAATAGAAGTGTGAGGCTCAAGAAAGACGAGTTGCAAGTAAATTTTAAGAACGACAAGATCCCTTCCACATAGGCAATTCAACAGCGCCAGATAATGTCAGACAGTTACACAGTAAATCTTTCATCAGAGCGCCAGTGGGCTCGCTAGCTGGCTGGCCCGCTATCCGCCGCCAACCACAATGGAATCAAGCCGGCTTAGCAGCCCAGCCTGACTCAACAAAGCGGATGACGGCAGTTTGCATGGGCCAAGCTGTAGTGGCTGCACCGAAAGCGGCTCTTCAAATATCGCTTCTGTCATCATTGCTAGGTGGCGCTTTGTGAGAGAAAATAGTGAAAGTTCTTCACTGTACGATCTTATATGCATATTATTGACACCCATTACCTGAATATTGACACTTTATCTTACCGCTAGCATAATGGCACTTTTGAATCTACCCACCTGAATAATTTTACTCGTGAATCGCTGCGTCTTAATAGAGACACTCCTGAATCTCCCCACCTGAATCATGACACTCCTGAATCTCACCACCTGAATCATGACACTCCTGAATCTCACCACCTGAATCATGAAACTCCTGGATCCCGCCACCTGAATCATGACACTCCTGGATCCCGCCACCTGAATCATGACACTCCTGGATCCCGCCACCTGAATCATGACACTCCTGAATCTCACCACCTGAATCATGGCACTCCTGAATCTCGCCACTTGAATCATGACACTCCTGGATCCCGCCACCTGAATCATGACACTCCTGAATCTCGCCACTTGAATCATGACACTCCTGAATCTCGCCACCTGAATCATGACACTCCTGAATCTCGCCACCTGAATCACGACACTCCTGACTCTCACCACCTGAATCATGACACTCCTGAATCTCACCACCTGAATCATGACACTCCTGAATCTCACCACCTGAATCATGACACTCCTGAATCTCACCACCTGAATCATGAAACTCCTGAATCTCACCACCTGAATCATGACACTCCTGAATCTCACCACCTGAATCATGACACTCCTGAATCTCACCACCTGAATCATGGCACTCCTGAATCTCACCACCTGAATCATGAAACTCCTGAATCTTGCCACCTGAATCATGGCACTCCTGAATCTCACCACCTGAATCATGACACTCCTGAATCTCACCACCTGAATCATGACACTCCTGAATCTTGCCACCTGAATCATGGCACTCCTGAATCTTACCACCTGAATCATGACACTCCTGAATCTTGCCACCTGAATCATGACACTCCTGAATCTCACCACCTGAATCATGACACTCCTGAATCTCACCACCTGAATCATGACACTCCTGAATCTCGCCACCTGAATCATGACACTCCTGAATCTCACCACCTGAATCATGACACTCCTGAATCTCACCACCTGAATCATGACACTCCTGACTCTCACCACCTGAATCATGACACTCCTGAATCTCACCACCTGAATCATGGCACTCCTGAATCTCACCACCTGAATCATGACACTCCTGAATCTCACCACCTGAATCATGAAACTCCTGACTCTCATCACCTGAATCATGACACTCCTGAATCTTGCCACCTGAATCATGACACTCCTGAATCTCACCACCTGAATCATGACACTCCTGAATCTCACCACCTGAATCATGACACTCCTGAATCTCACCACCTGAATCATGACACTCCTGAATCTTGCCACCTGAATCATGGCACTCCTGAATCTCACCACCTGAATCATGACACTCCTGAATCTTGCCACCTGAATCATGACACTCCTGAATCTCACCACCTGAATCATGACACTCCTGAATCTCACCACCTGAATCATGACACTCCTGAATCTCACCACCTGAATCATGACACTCCTGAATCTCACCACCTGAATCATGACACTCCTGAATCTCACCACCTGAATCATGACACTCCTGAATCTCACCACCTGAATCACGAAACTCCTGAATCTTGCCACCTGAATCACACAGCCTGAGCGATGTCAGTGTTAAGCCCCATGCTTGAGAATAGTTTTGAACAGTTCCGAGTTATGAGATTTAAAGACTCCATCAACGGTTCAAAACAAAACATCCAGCATCTCTCACCTGAGTCTGCTTCAGCTTCTGCATGTCGTCCTTCAGCCGCATCATCTCCAGATCCCGCTTCTCCTTCTCCCGCTTCATCCTGTTGTAGTCGGTGAGCTCCCGCCTGGCGTCCGCCAGCTTCGCCTCCAGCTCGCGCAGCTTCGCCTTCCTCACCTCCGCCTGGCGAGCGTCGTTGGCCTGCCGCAGCAGTTCGGTTCGCTCGGCTTCGAGCTTGCTAATCCGCTCCTCGAGCTCTTTGATCTGCGCCTCGTAACGGGCTTCGTCTTGGCGCGGATTGTGCGACAGCTTGGCGATAGCGTTCATTGTGTCGGACATCTGCGACTTCAGCCGCTCCATCTCCTGGTTGAAGCGCGTCTTCTTCTCGTTCAGCAGCGGGTCGCGCAGCAGCTCCTCGTCAACGTCGTCGTCGTCCTCGTCGGAATCGTCGTCGTCGTCCACGTCGGACTGGGAGTCCGCGGAGTCGGTGCCAACATCGGCGTTGACGCCCGTGATGCTCTGAATCGGAATGGCGGGATTTGGGAATTCACAATAAGTTGGGTCAAGGTGGGTCGGGGTGTGACACAGATCTGCTTGGGTCAAGGTGACACATTAGCTTGGGTCAAGGTGGGTCAGGGTGTGACAGATCAGCTTGGGTCAAGGTGACACATCGGCTTGGGTCAAGGTGGGTCGGGGTGTGACACAGATCGGCTTGGGTCAAAGTGGGTCGGGGTGTGACACATCTGCTTGGGTCAAGGTGACACATCGGCTTGGGTCAAGGTGGGTCAAGGTGACACATCGGCTTGGGTCAAAGTGGGTAATAGTTTGACCAAAACCATGACTCACTTGGAGTCAAGGTGGGTCAGGTCAGAAAAAAGTCAAGCAAGGTCAAGCGCGAATTGGGACCAAAATCGGGAGTCAGTTGGGTAGTGAAAATTGTGACTACAGTTCGCCATGGGTCAAGATGGCTCAGCTGTGACCCAAACCTAACGCTTACCTCATCGCACTCGTTAGCTCCAGCGTCATTATCGGAGGCGGCCACAGCTGAAGCGGCCACCAAACTGGTTGTCGGGCAGGACGTGGCCTCCACAGCGCTGGACGCTGTGACGGCAGCCGCTGTCAGCACAGTCTGCACCATCCGCTGGACGTCTTTCAATGCCAGCTGATCGCAGGAGCCGCTGGCGCTCAGGCCGGCTAGCTGGGCTTTCCACTTCTCCAGGCGGCTGAGCATCACGTCCTGGACGTGCTCAAGCACAGTCATGGACATGTACAGCTGGGTGGCCTGGTCGACCGCTTTGCCAGCCTGCTCGGTCAGGTCTTTGTTTTCAGCCAGCAGCTGGCGACAGCGATCCGAAACTTTCTGGTACTCGGCAGCGGACACGACGCTGCCGGAGGCGCACACCGAGCAGCCGACGGAGCTCAGGGCGGCGGGCATCGCGGCGCCGCGGCCGACTGCCGCCGAGGCAGCCTCGGGACCGCCTAGCAGCGTCTCCGCGCTCACCTGCCGCTCGATCTATCGGATATTTGAAACGGATAAGATAATAAAGTAGGAGCAAAAATAACTGCATCCCGGACGCTAAGGTTGGACTACGAAATGTTTATTTGCTGATCCCCAAGTTGGATCACCAACTTCCCTGTCCCAGATGCTCAGGCTGAATCACCAACTTCCCAATTCTGGATCAGGTTGGATCACCAACTTCCCTGTCCCAGACGCTCAGGTTGGATCACCAACTTCCCAGTCCTGGATGCTCAGGTTGGATCAGCAACTTTCCAGTCCCAGATGCTCAGGTTGGATCACCAACTTCCTTGTCCCAGACGCTCAGGTTGGATCACCAACTTCCCAATTCTGGATGCTCAGGTTGGATCACCAACTTCCCAATTCTGGATGCTCAGGTTGGATCACCAACTTCCCTGTCCCAGATGCTCAGGTTGGATCACCAACTTCGATGTCCCAGATGCTCAGGTTGGATCACCAACTTCCCTGTCCCAGATGCTCAGGTTGGATCACCAACTTTCCAGTCCCGGATGCTCAGGCTGGATCTCCAACTTCCCAGTCCCGGATGCTCAGGTTGGATCACCAACTTCCCTGTCCCGGATGCTCAGGTTGGATCTCCAACTTCCCAGTCCTGGATCCTCAGGTTGGATCACCAACTTCCCTGTCCCGGATGCTCAGGTTGGATCACCAACTTCCCTGTCCCGGATGCTCAGGTTGGATCACCAACTTCCCAGTCTCGGATGCTCAGGTTGGATCACCAACTTCCCTGTCCTGGATACTCAGGTTGGATCACCAACTTCCCTGTCCTGGATACTCAGGTTGGATCTCCAACTTCCCTATCCTGGATGCTCAGGTTGGATCACCAACTTCCCTGTCCTGGATGCTCAGGTTGGATCACCAACTTCCCTGTCCTGGATGCTCAGGTTGGATCACCAACTTCCCAGTCCCAGACGCTCAGGTTGGATCTCCAACCTCCTAGTCCCGGAAGCTCAACTTGGATCACCAACCAGCAAGCTCTACCCTTAAGAATGAAACGCAGTTGTTAAAAAATCAACGCACCTCAGCCACTTCGTCCTGATTAAGCCGGGACTTCAACAATCGGACAGTCTCCCGGAGCCGCAGAATCTCGGCCTGCTGCGGATCCCTGTTAACCACGGGTTTGTTTTTGATCTGCCTGGCCCTGTCAGCGTAGCGCAGCGTGTTCAGCGTCTCCTCAAAGTTGGTGTCGGCGGGACTCACGCAGGCGATCATCAGAGTCCGGCTGTTGCCGCCTAGCGAGTCCTGCAGCAGTCTGGTCAGCTTGGAGTCCCGGTACGGCACGTGCGAGCTGTGCTTGCAGAGCGCGCTGATGACGTTGCCGAGGCAGGACAGGCCCATGTTGATGTTGATGCCTTCGCGGAAGCGCTCGCCTTCGGCTTGGGTTTTCTTGGCCCGCTCCGAGCCGGCCAGATCAACCAGGTGAAACTTGGCGGACAGGGTGTCCTCGGCCACTTCGCGGTGCTGCATGCTCAGGTGCACCGTGAATATCGCGTGGCTGCGGCTAGACCTTAATGACCAGCGTAATGAAAACTATGACAGTCTGACAGGTGGTATCTATAACAGTCTGACAGGTGGTATCTATGACCGTCTGACAGGTGGTATCTATGACTGTCTGATAGGTGGTATCTATGACCGTCTGACAGGTGGTATCTATGACCGTCTGACAGGTATTATCTATGACCGTCTGACAGGTGGTATCTATGACCGTCTGACAGGTATTATCTATGACCGTCTGACAGGTGGTATCTATGACCGTCTGACAGGTATTATCTATGACCGTCTGACAGGTGGTATCTATGACCGTCTGACAGGTGGTATCTATGACCGTCTGACAGGTGGTATATCTATGACCGTCTGACAGGTGGTATATCTATGACCGTCTGACAGGTGGTATCTATGACCGTCTGACAGGTATTATCTATGACCGTCTGACAGGTGGTATCTATGACCGTCTGACAGGTGGTATCTATGACCGTCTGACAGGTGGTATCTATGACCGTCTGACAGGTATTATCTATGACCGTCTGACAGGTGGTATCTATGGCCGTCTGACAGGTGGTATATCTATGACCGTCTGACAGGTAGTATCTATGACTGTCTGACAGGTGGTATCTATGACCGTCTGACAGGTGGTATCTATGACCGTCTGACAGGTGGTATCTATGGCCGTCTGACAGGTAGTATCTATGACCGTCTGACAGGTGGTATCTATGGCCGTCTGACAGGTGGTATCTATGGCCGTCTGACAGGTAGTATCTATGACCGTCTGGTAGGCTATGAGCATAAGAGAGATGGCATCTTTACACGGTATGCATTTTATGGCTAGTATTCTAAGTAATTGGCCTACAATAAATGCCTAGGTAGGATTACCCCAGCCCAGACACCTACCGCTCATTCATAGCCGTCTGGCCCACAACCCGACTATCGGCGCCGTCAGCCAGGCACCGGCTGATCTGCTGGGCCGACACCACCTCCTGCTCGGTCAGGCCTTGAATGTAGATGCCGCGGCCGGGCTCCTCGCGGATGCCAAGCGGTTCGTTGCCGTGCGGATTAAGCAGATCCCGGATTAACTCGTTGTAGATCTCTAGAAACGAGACCTTGACTTGGGATTCGTATTGCGGCCGTTGGGCGATTCCATCGAATAGGTCCGTTATGACGCGGGGAATAATGCCGAGCTGCGACAGAGTGCGAGTTTTGGGACATGTGTACTTTAATACCGTGTAGATATACTTGATGCACTTTTAAAGGCACTTTCATAGTGCTATATCACTGTGTACGCTCGTACTTTTATAATAAGCTACTTTTAGCTGTTAGTCGCACTAAAAGTACTTACTAATGGTGGGTTATATTACATAAAAGTGCCAGGTGTACTTTTAACTGAGTGCACCGGTTTCTTTATAAGTGCACGCGTACTTTTATTTTAGTGCTCATGTACTTTACTATAAGTGCAATATGCGGGCATAGAGCGGCTTTGTTTAGACACCTTAGACTAGACTATACAGACAAAGAAAAATCCAACCTGCTCTTCATCGCAGTCGCCCA
Organism: Macrostomum cliftonense; assembly: GCA_950096795.1. NCBI lineage: Eukaryota > Metazoa > Platyhelminthes > Macrostomidae > Macrostomum > Macrostomum cliftonense. The sequence goes on from CATNEM010000136.1 coordinate 5,616,498, forward strand.
TCTCGGCCGAGAATGTGCCCATAGTGTAGGTCTTGCCGCTGCCAGTCTGACCGTACGCCAGCACCGTGGCATTGATGCCGCGGAACACGCTGTCTAACAGCGGACTGACGCACTGATCGTAGACGGCGCTCTGCCGACACAGCGGCGGAAATATATAGTCGAAGGTGAACGACTTGTCGCCAAGGCTCACCTGCGGCTGGCCGGGCGCGAAGCGCAGACAGGCCTGCGAGCCGTCTTCGAGTTCTCGCGGCACCAGCGGGCGTGCGCGGACGGCTACTCGGACAGTTTCGCCCATGCGCGCTGGAGATTGAGATGAAGGTATAAGCATCCGTTAACTGTTGATTGATGGACGAAAAATGTCCCTTAAAATGATGAGGGAATCATCATAGACAGATGACTCACCCAAGGCTAATGAGACTATCAACCATAGTCAAATCAGAAAACCACCATCAGCCAAGTAAAAAGATTATTATCCCAAGGCTGGTAAGAGAATCACCTCTAGACTAATGAGAATCACACCTAGACACATGATAGAATTACCCCTAGACACATGAGAGAATCTAACTTATACACATGAGAGAATCTACCTTAGACACATTAGAGAATCTACCTTAGACACATAAGAATCTACCTTAGACACATAAGAATCTACCTTAGACACATAAGAATCTACCTTAGACACATGAGAATCTACCTTAGACACATGATAGAATTACCCCTAGACACATGATAGAATTACCCCTAGACACAAGAGAGAATCACCCCTAGACACATGATACAATTACCCCTAGACACATGATACAATTACCCCTAGACACAAGAGAGAATCACCCCTAGACACATGATAAAATCACCCCTGGACACATAATAGAATCACCCCTAGACACATGAGAAAATCTCCTCTAGACACATGAGAGAATCACTCCAAATTAATTAATTAGCCTTAAAGTACATCAAAAATATTTGGGAGAATTACTAACCAACTTAATGCAGAAATCAACCCCAGCATGCTTCTAACAAACCAATTTTAATCGAAAATCTCCCTAAATTCTGCGTACATAGCTATCTTGACTACATATGAAATGATTAATCGTTTATCCTTACTGCCTTTCACACTGCGGCTGACAGGTGCTTGCTATGATATAAAAATACATTCGAAACAAATGAGTAAAAACAAAATAGCAAAACTTATACGCTACGCAGAATTAAGGAAAATATAGATAGGACAATGCAAATCAATGCAATATTTTTTAAAAACAATAAAAAGACAATTAAATAAGGTCACGCCACTGACTCGAATTGCTCAAATGTAATCATGAAAAAAAACAGATGCAATTTAACAACAGCAACACAGAAGACAATTCTAGAACAAAGATTAATCCAATCATGTACAGTCCCAGACGGTGGCCATCTATTGAAAAAAACTCAGTCAAATCAAGCGTGAAGCACCATAAAGGCTCTCTTTCTCTATTATTTATTCATGGAAAAGCAGAACTACAGGTCCCGGGCTCTAATCTTAAGCGTCACATCTGCGGACACTGGGGCATGATATTTGGCAGGTCTTTGTCGCCAAGCAGCTCCTCGGGCGGCGGGCCGAGCTCCTGCATCTGCTGCACAAGACGCAGGATGGCGTCGAACTGGCTTTCAGTCGGCTTGGCGTTGCCGAGGGCTTCGAACTGGTCGCACACCTGGCCGACAATGGAGGCGCGCTGCCGATTTTTCTGCAACTCCTCGGCGCTCAGGCTGGACGCGTTGGCCTCCAGCCAGGCCGGGTAGCCGTCGCGGATGGCACGCAACGAAGGATAGATGACGTCCTTGGACAGCAGCGTGTGCATCAGGTTCTCCATGAACGGCATCAGCATCTCCTGGCTGGCGCCGCCGCCGCTGCCGCCGAGTCCGCTGCCCGTGGCTTCGCCGCTAGCGGACGAGCCCGGCTTGGGCAGGTGGACAGCGTCGGCATGTCGGTTGTGCGCGGCCACGGACTCGTCCAGGCAGCGCAGAGTGTTGGCCAGGGCTTCGCCGAGCTCGGCCGGACTTGCCGAGTCCACCTTGGAGGCCAGGCCGCGGAGCTGCTCCTTGATGGTGCGCACCTGCCGGCGCCGTGGGAAGTTGAGGATGGTAAAAATAAACGTGTTGTAGCCTAGTGGTTAATGCGTCCGATTCATGTACTCAATGTTGGGTGCTGCGCCTTCTAGAAGATTTTTTCTAAGAGAACGAACCTCAGGATCATTGTCATCTTCTTCGGACGGCTCCAGCAGGTCCTGGACAGCCTTGTCAAGGCTGCCGAAATCGTTCTCTAGCTGGTTCATCAGGCGCTCGTAGGCCGCGTTCTCTTCGTCGTCGGCGTCGTCGCCTGTCGCTCCGTCGCCGCCTGCCGCAGGCCGTCTGAGGCCGTCCAGACTGAGGCCGGCCAGTGGCTTCAGCAGGTCCGCTGTTGATGCGTTCTCGCGCAGGCTGGCTGCCGAATCTGGGCCGCTGGCCTGCTGGGCTGAGACGGCCTTCTGGGTGAGGCGAATCGGCGGCGTGTGCGAGTTGAAGCGGGGGCGGTGACCCCAGGATTGTCAGCTACTGTCCCACATCCTCAGGATTCAGGGACAGCAGCTGGTGGCACATCCTCAGGAGTCAGGGACAGTAGCTGGTGGCACATCCTCAGGATTCAGGGACAGTAGCTGGTGGCACATCCTCAGGATTCAGGGACAGCAGCTGGTGGCACATCCTCAGGATTCAGGGACAGCAGCTGGTGGCACATCCTCAGGATTCAGGGACAGTAGCTGGTGGCACATCCTCAGGATTCAGGGACAGTAGCTAGTGGCACATCCTCAGGATTCAGGGACACTTGCTGGTGGCACATCCTCAGGATTCAGGGACACTTGCTGGTGGCACATCCTCAGGATTCAGGGACAGCAGCTGGTGGCACATCCTCAGGATTCAGGGACACTTGCTGGTGGCACATCCTCAGGATTCAGGGACAGTAGCTGGTGGCACATCCTCAGGATTCAGGGACAGTAGCTGGTGGCACATCCTCAGGAGTCAGGGACAGTAGCTCGTGGCACATCCTCAGGATTCAGGGACAGCAGCTGGTGGCATATCCCGAGGATCCAGAAATGCTGGCAATAGAAAAGGACCCACCTGCTGCTGCTCTCTTGCAATTGCTCCATTGAGCAAATTTGGGTTCTCAAAGTCGTTCAGTGCTTCATTCAACAATTCGTCAAAGTCATCAACTTCTTCTGGCTTAATCTGGCGACTTGAGTGTTGCTGCTGCTCCTCTGCCATAATGGTCACACAGCTGTGGGAGCTAAATTTTGAGAAATAGTACGAGTACATAAGTCCATAATAATTACGAGTAGTAATATCTTTTGACAAACAAATCAAGGCAATTAATTAACTTATCAAAATACTTTTGACTCATAGATAAGGCATAAAATAGATATTATTATGAATTTGAAAAGCCTAATATTTCTAATAGGTCAGTTAATGAAACTTAATTAAATCCTTCATTGGTTAAAAACTTACAGAAAATTTAAACCTTAAACACTGTTTTAAAACAATTGGACAGCAATCTTAGCCCACTTAAAGTCAATGTAAAAACATGTTGTCTTGTTGGTCAGGTGATTCACAAATCACCGCACACTAAGTCCCCAAACAAGCACTAACAAAAGCAAAAGTTAGTGATAAGTCACACGTGACTTGGATACCCCATGTTTACATTGATTTTGAAGGGGGCTGAGATTGCTGTCCCATTTTCGCAACACAGTGTATTAAAGTTAATAAGTAATATTTAAAACCTTATTACAATCATTTTGGCTATGCTATTTAATGAATACACTCAAATTTTTTTGCCGCCAAGTAGTGCCAAAAATAGTGCCATCTTTTAGTAGTGCCAGCTAGTGCCTAGGTAGCATTCAAGTAATTCAAATTCCTGTTACATCAAATTATATTTCGCATTGCAGATATAAAAAAGGAATGAGCACAATAATGCTACTATTACTTTTGCTAAATTAATTCTAATTGAATTTTGTTAGAGTATTTCTGGTTCAAAAGGCAACTAGACTGGTCAAACACTTCTAGCATGTATGTGTACTTCCAAAAATAGTTTTTGCTTTCTCTTATCATACTAATTGACAAGTGCAGCCAGGTACTTGAGTTGCAAGTGGAGCTTCAGTAAATTGAAGCCATGTTGTCAGTCACTTTACCAACCCCATACTTGTCACCTTTGATGTCACTAACTATTTCCTGTTTTCAAAACAGCCCCTGCCATGGCATGTTGAACTTGAATGATAGCTGGCGAACTTGAATGATAGTTGTCTAAGTTGAATATGCTTTGACTGAAAAAACCCATAGACTGGCTAACTCGAATGAAACTTGGCTAAACTGATTGGCAAAACATTGAATTTGACCAGAAAAAGGTGTATGTGCTACACCTATGGCATAGCCATAGGCAAGCATAGCTCTAGGCCCTATCCTACTATAACCATATACCTTTTCTCTTGCTTTTGCCTCAATTGCCTTGAATTTCCAATAAAATATTGTCAACAACATTAAGATTATTTATTGAAACTTGAAACCTTTATGCTTTAGTTTATCCAAGTCTAGGCCTTATAACATAAAAGATATCTTTAGAGATAGGCCCTATCTTAATTATTGTTCAAAATTCATTGTAGTTGGGCTCATTGTTGGGTTAATTGAATTATGTTAACAATACTAAGGTTAAGTTGTAAAAATAGTCATGAAGCTTTTTGTTAAGTGGATTTTGTCAGGTCTTTTGTTGGGTCTATGGCAAAGTAGACCATAAAGTTAATGTTATTGACTTATCTAAAATTATTTGACTACAAAGATGGCAATATAACAACAACAACAACAACAAAATATACTGTCAGATAGAAAAGCAATGTCACATATAATATCAATCATATCTTTATTAAAGCCTTAGGCAGTTGGCATCAGTGGTATAGAACTTTTCAATAGCCTTCTTTGTAGCATTCTTCTATATATGACATTTCCTTTATAGCCTAATATTTCATAATGTTCTTGGCCTAGCTATTTGCCTATTTGTATGACTTTAATATAAAAAATGATAGATAATCTGTTATAGTTTAATATATTTGACAGAGCATAGGTCTGGGTTCTTATATATAAATATAGATTTCATTTTAGAATAAGTGGCAAATTGCTTTTCTATAACAATAAGAGCCAATAGAAAATAAAGAATTAAGCCTAATGGGGTTGACTTTGACCATAATATACATTTTAGGCCAAAAGGTTAGGTTTTTTGTATAAACGGCACATAGCATGTAATATGACATTTTTGTTTAGAACAAAACAATTTTCATTTTCATTTGTTAATATGTAATTTATTTAAATAAAATAATGAGTAGGCCCATGTATGAATTTTAATTGAATTTGAACATAAATATTTCAGCTACATTCTGATTTCTGCTATATAATTTTCTTTTGACATTTGGCTAATGCAGTTCCTTTGTCAATTACCGGTATATGCATATTATGTGGCCAAGCAACACAAGCCTTAAACCATTGTCTTCAACATCAAAATTGGGGCCTTCTTCTCTATTGCATTCAACCTGAAACACATCAAGGCAATGGAGCCTCTCCTTGAGGCACTGGAATTCCTAATTGGGCTTTGAAAGCATGCTTTATGTGCCTTGTTTAGGAATATAAGATTGGGCAGTTAAGATCTTTGCTGGCTTAATGCTTCTTTAGGAAAAGCAAGCACCTGATTAATTTGCCACTGACTATATATATAGTTACAATGCCAATCGTTCTATAATTTTAGTATTTTTTGTGACCTGCTCTTCAAGTGTGCAAGATTTTTTTGTTTTTTTGTATTACAATGTGCTACATAGTAAATGTAAACATCTCAATGTTGCGCACATGGGTTTTACTTCAGGTCGTTGCTAAGTGTGCAATATATAAAGTCAAAAGTTGACGCATATAATTTTCACTTGATTAAGCTCAGTAAGCTGTCAAGCGTTACTAAATAATTAAGTTGTTAGGCTCTACTCTACTGGATTCTTCGATTTGATTTGACTGTCTCTAGAATATTAAGCTTTTTTCTACCATATTATTTGGCTTTTAACTTGTAGTATTAGAAACAAAAAAAATGTCTATGAAGAGTAGATAATAGATAATAATGTAATGAGAAGAAAATATTCAAAGTAACAAACCATAACCAAACACCGATCCTACGACTTTCATTCAATTCCGAAGTTTTAAAACTATGCGCAGTTTTGATAGGCATTAACAAAAAAAATGACAAGCAGCGCACTTTTTATCTTCACAGTACTTAAAAATAATTTGATACTATATTTTTTTAATGGTGAGCTGCAAACTTCATAGGCATTTGATTAAAGTTGAGACCAGTAAAGTCGACAAAGTCGGAAGCAAAGCGTTCATTGAACAATCTATGTATTTCTCTTTTGTAAAAATCGGCTCTGATAGTTTTAATGCGGGACTGGCTAAAAAATTTGCAGAGTTATTATATTGTTAACCACAGTTAGTAAATTAACTAATTCTGATATTACCCTTGGTGGAGCGTACGTATTTTGGTGGCTCGCGAGGCAATTAAAAAATTTACGAACCCTAATAAAAATGCTGCGTCTAATCGCAAAATTTGACGTCAAGTAAAACCAATGGACGAGTTACATTTACAGAACATGTACATGTATATGTATCAGCATTCCTAATCGTCATTGGACATGTTATGACTTCCAACATTTTTTGTGCCACCGCGAGCAGCGTCAATTTCGAGACGATACGTAACGTATTTTATGATTTTTCTGTCGACAGTAAAATTCATATAATTATAAAATTTGGTTTAGCGTGCGACCTTAACCTAGAGGCCGTTTTGGGTTTCGGCTTTCTCGTTTTACCGACGCGGCCTCAGAGCGCCGATCTTATTGCCTACATCGGCAACTCTGGCCTCCCATTCTCGAGGTCAGCCTTAGACGTAGCATGATAGATGTGGCGAGTGGCTATAGGTCCCTCGTACGTATACATGTATTGCATGTATATTTTATATAAGGAGGCTACAGCAAGAGACAAACACGGAAATTTAGAAAAATAGAGAGCTGACAGCCCCAGGAGGAATTAGCTGACAACCCCGCCGTTATCAACTTGTGTGGACTGTATCACCAGACACCTTATTGAAACCAAGTTTCCGACTAATTGAGGATTGGTGGGGCAAACACGATAGACTCTGGATCGGATTATGTGGACTCGGAAAAGCGAGTATTACAGTACAATACGGAATCGAGGGGTGAATAGGGAGCTATAGCCTTTAGCTTTTAGCCTTTATCCTTCAACAAACAGACACAAAGCGCTGAAATCACCTAATTGCGAGCTAAACTCTGCCGTAGGGGCGCCCTAACTAACCTAAAGAGTACATTGAATTAAATTAATACGTTGGCTGCCACGCCGCCCCAGGCTGCACTAAAGTACATCCGAAGCTAAGTCCTCAATCTGGACTCTGATCACATGAGTTACTGACTGACTGACTGCATGTTCCCCCCTTCGTCCACCGACATAATGAGTAAATAAGGGGTTCAAATAGTTGTTAACAGAATGATTTGGCTTTCACATTTAATCACCTTACTGGCTTATTAAAATCGGGGAACTTAAACTACTATTACTACTATTATGATTATCTAATCCTACCGCCTCAGGTCAGCATAATATAGGTTATTAGCAATTATGCAGACTCATAAATACTGACTAAGAATGCGCCCGATAAGACAAAGCCAAGAGATCTTTCACCAAACTAATCAGATTAGTGAACTTCTGATAATCTCAAACTCCACAGTGGCCGAGGTAGATCTCGATCTCGACCGTTAGTACTTGTTGGACTCGCTTCCAAATGGCAACTGATACTAAGGGGGAGGTCTGAAAGCTAAAGAAAGATCTTGTAGAACTAGGGATCGTCCAAGCAGACCACTCCAGGCGCTGCATTTTTCTGATTGGCTAGTGATCTGATCACGTGACCCAACCCCACTGGGTGATTCCACCAATCCCCTGGGAGATCTTATTTTAGCTACTAGGGCTAGCCAAAAAGATGCAGGTGGCATTATAAATTACTGAGAATGGACATAATTTACGAGCAAAATGATGGTTATGGTTTTTAGTAGCAGGAGGTCCTTGTGACTAAAGAAAAAATATATATCAATCAGCATCAAGGGGAAGATGAAGAGAATGAAAAGGAAAATATTAACCTAGGTACTTTTAGGGGTCAGATGGCAGAGCTGGCTGTCAAAGATGACAAACACAAAGCAAGCAAAAATAGAACAATAGGCGAGGAAGCAATAAATTATCCAACTGCTAAAAGTACATGCAACAATCCCAAAAGAGCGCAGTCACGTGGTTTCCCGGTGCCATATTGCGCCACAGAACTGTCAAAAACAAGGGTCACCCCCTGGGACTCAGCCCGTCTCGAAAAGGGATTTATAACCCCAAAAATAAGTTCCGTGCCTAATAGGGGGAGTAGAATGCAAGACGGGGCTTTCAGGACAGTAAGAATCGCCCTTTTCTATATGCGCCTATAACTAAATTAAATATCCCCAGGCACTTCAGCAAAAATAGGGTACCTCCCCTTTTTGACCAAAAGTCACCAGATCCCATTCACTAGCCTAAATTTAATGTCCCCACAGATCCGTACCTTTTTCCCCAATGGGTCATCAGGGACAGGGAAAAAAACCTGGGACAGTCATAAAAACTCGTAACATGCTCAAACACCCTTCTCAAACACTAAATTAAATATCCCCAGGCACTTCAGCAAAAATAGGGTACCTCCCCCTTTTGACCAAAAGTCACCAGATCCCGTTCACTAGCCTAAATTTAATATGTCCCCATAGATTCGTACCTTTTTCCCAATGGGTCCTCTGGGACAAAGAAAAAAACCTGGGTCAGTCACAAAAACCTCGTAACATGCAAAAAAAATCATAATCCATAATCCATTATTTTTTTTATCCCAGCGAGTTCAATGGACCTCACGCTATTATCTGGAGACATTAAACCTAAGCCTTATTCTAGCAACCTAAAGACATTCAAGCAACAACTCAGGGTACTCACCCCGAAAAAAAAATTATAAATTTTCAATAAAAATGCTTCCAACCGTCTCTCCAGGATCTTACTATGTTAAGCATCATCCCAATTACAAATCTAAGTACCAATGCAAGAAGGAATGCAAAGAATATATGAAAAAATTCTGGCCTAAAATTGAACCAACCATCCTGAATCTTAACCGCATGATTAAGATTCACTGGCATTATTTGCATGGAGTAACTATTAAAGATTACGACAGCTACTATAACTTTTCAGAAATTATTAAGCAACTGTAATTTATTTCATTTTATTTTTTTTTCTCTCACATCCTTTCAATAATAATTGTCATTGCGAACTCTTCACCGTTAAAATCAACAGCTTCTCCATCTTCTGTCTCAAACTGTAGCACTATTTCATTAATTTCTTTGTTACAGAGCACAACTCTTTTTACTGGATTGGGTTTCTCAACAATCATCTGTCCACCAGCAACTGAGTTAGAAATGTTGTACAAAATATTTGATCGCTTTCCCTTGAAGACCCAGTCCAGACTGAGATTGCTTCGGATCAAAATGTTCAAACTTTTAACAATATCCGCGATATTTTCAGCCATGAATAAACCGCGTGCTGGCTGGCGGCTCAACATAACCGCCCCCGGCGAATGCGCGGTGGGTGGTGCTGCAGTTTCCGCCTTGTAAACTTTCTTTTCAAATCCCAACTCCCGATACCAAGTGCCATCTTTAAACTCTACCTCTGCGTCTTTATGAACTTGCATGACCACTCTCATTACAGTGAGATCATAGGACAATTTAACAGGAAATAGTTTATTCTCGGGTTTGCTAGCATCAGGAGTTTCAAAATGCCCCCTTTTGGTAAAAACGTTCTCCAGAAAGTAGTTATAAGTGTCCACGCTCTGTGTGCTCACAGGGAATTTAACTGGAAATTCTTTCACTTCGCCTCCAATTTGTTTCCATTTGTAATAAAACATGTTATTCTTTTCTGTCACGTTGGGGACATTTGACCAGCCAGTAAAGTCATTAAGATAAACATGGTAATTTGCCTCTGGGTCCAGACGAATGGGCTGCTCAAGTTTTTCAATAAAAGTTCCACTTGAATCTGTAAGTCGACCAGTTATTGTAATTGGGATACTTTCCTTCGAATGCGACACGATATTGTTTAGTCTTTCAGCAATTGCTTCCATTTTTTTTTACAAAAAAAAATATTTTAAACCTTACTCGAAGAATTATTAATCATGTTCAGCTTAATTTTCCTCTCAAATGCATAGATGATAAAAAGGTCAACGGGTGTTGCCTCACTTCTGTCGATATTGGTCACAATATTCACCGGACTGTTGTCAGTAGGCATTTGCCTGGCCGACACGTCTGCACCGAAAATGGGGAAAAGAGTCTTGAACTGCCATGCCGTAATAGCGATTCCGTTGTTCTCCTTAACGGCTAAGTCAACCAGCTCGCAGTAAAATTTACTAATTTTGTTTGTTGCAAAATCTCCATTCTGTGGCATTGCCGGGTAAAGATTATCACTGATTTCATGCTGAATTGTTCGCACATTTCCATGTTCATAACGACTAATAGTTAATGGATCTCTCAAACTGACAATAATGTACCTTGGGTTGCTGCAAGAACCCTCCTTAATACAAATCTGTTGCCTTCTTTCATTGCGTTCATCCCTGCACATGTAAGCTGTGTAAGCAACATCAATGAGTGTCATACACTACACCAAAGTTGGCAATTCTCTCCAGCTCTGTACTCCCGTTCGACACGCTAAACTCCTTAAACATGTAGGCCCAGAAGTTGCTGATTAGCGTGACATCAGCGTCATGCTTGTCAGTATTAGCACCAGCAGCATTTGTACCACCTTTAGTCTTGTATTGGAATGTCATGTAAAACCCGCTCCTTAGACTGTGAACGCTGACCAGAGATGAACACCCGGTGTAAGTGAATGTTAGCGTTTGACCGGGGCCCAAATTAGTTTCATTCTGATTTTCATGACTGGGGACTCTTACTTGAGTCGCTTTGATTGTGCTGTCATCACTCAAGATAGGCTTGTTGATTTTATAGAAAACTGGCGTCAGAGGATCGTTCATTTTTTAACTTAAAAAAATTAAAATAAAAAAATGAAGCGAAAAAATTCTCATTACATCTCTGACTTGGAGAAGCTTGCAGAAGCTGAAAAACGAGTCACTGGGTTAATTAACAAAGAGCAGCAGTCCTACAATGAGTTTATCCAAGCCGCCACTGAGTTTCACAAACCGGGATACACCGAAGCAAAGAAATCCATTGAAACAGTTAAGGAAGCTGTTGATGAGATTCAAGAGAGTCAGTTTCAGAATACGCTGAATAAAATTCCACCGGCCTCACAAGATTCTCAGGCTTTGCAAGAAACATCTCAGCAAAAATTGAAAGTAACAGATAACTTCTTTGGGCCAGTAGAATATGAAGGCAAACTCGTCTTTGGTGTTAGTGTCTGGCGTAAAAATATTTTTACTGATCCTGTGGATTATCATCTTGAGATAACGAAAGAAAGTATTGGAGTCATCAAAGAAGGCGCGGCCGGGGAAGGAGAAAACACCTCAAAGAAAGTTGCTTTCACCCAAGTATTGCTCAACTTCATGACTAAAAATCAAGAAACTATTTCTGCGAAACAGCTAAAAAATTATAAAGATCTGGTGACATTTGCTTTACAAAGAGACATAGACATCCTTAAAGTCCCTGATATACTCAAATTTTTACATGACAATGGGGTAAACCTAAACAGCTTTAGAAAGTATAAGCACTTTAAACAATGGTTTGACCTGCCCGATCAGCTAGAAGTCATAAATTACCAGGAACAGCAAAAACAACTCTCTCAGCAACAAGAGATACCTCAGCAACAAGAGATGCCTCAGCAACAACAAAGCCCTCAAAAATTAACAGCAGAAGATGTACTCTCTCAACTTGAGAAAGCAGATCCAACTGAAGTGGCTAATTACAAAATGGCAAAACCAGAAGATTGGAGGCGTCTAGAGCAATTCTCACCAGATAGAATGCAGCGAATTTCAAACAGAGTTTTCACACCAAGGCAAGACATTAGATCACCAGAAACATCACCAGAGACATCACCAGAGACATCACCAGATACATCAGCTGCAAGTACCGGCACAGGGATGCCTGAAGTCTACAAGCGACTAGTCGTTCTCCTAGGAGCAGCAAAGACAGGTTTAAAGGACGAGAATAGAAAAGAGTTTGTTCATATTCTTGATAAAATGCTAGAAAAGAAGTACATCGATAAAAGAGCAAGAGAACTTTTACTTTCAAGGTTCAATAAAAAATAATTTTTTTTCACATAAAAAATGCCACTAATCTTCGAAAAAGACGTCCCTAAATACTACGATGAGAACGAATTAAAGCTCATTAAAAGAGGATCTGGACTTTTTCCAGCAGGTCATTATCCAAGAAAAGAGCGATCGGGTAACGGTATTGCTGATTTGATCGCCCAGGGGGCAAAGATTTTCAAAGTCATCAGTGAGAACAAAGAAAATATAAAAAATGCTGCCGAGGCGGCGGGAAGTGTAGTCACAGCTGCGAAGAAGATCAAGGACACTATAAATGATGTTCAACAAAATGTTCAACCACTCGCACCAAATTCATTGGCACCAAGCGCTGATAGCATTGATCCATCTGTTTATGCTAAGATGAGAGCCGATCTTAAAAAAGGCAGCGGTTTTAAATACGACTAAGGTGCTTTCTGGGGGTACAAGACGTGTGGGGGTACAAGACTAATAGCAAAAGACATATATAAGTAAAAAAACCACACACACACACACACACACACGCACCGGTTATGGACCCAGTGCCAGAGACACTAACGCTGTTAAAGTAAATTTGGGAAGGTTTGTGTTCGAATCGCAAGACGGTCTGCCACGGCTGCCTCGTTTCAAATTTTTTATTTCGTGTAACAAAGTTGTCCAGGATTGTTTTTCATGACCATATGTCTTTATCTGTAGCGCCGATATTGCGTCCATAAGTGCAGAAAATATAAAGGCCGAATGTATTTTTACACAGTTGCTTTCTACTGCCGCGTCGGCGATGCCCTTACGGTCCGCGGCCGTGAACTCAAGGCGATTTGCCATTCGGCGTTCCAAGGCGATTGTCTTTGATTCTAGGGCATTTGTCTGCGGTTCCAGGGTATTTGTCCTTATTTCCAGGAGATTTGTCTCCGATTCTAGTGCAGCGACTCTTGATTTTAATGCAGAATTCTCCGATTCTAGGGCTTGTATACGTTTTGATAGGTCACTAAGTTTTGCGTTTTGCGAGGCGTCTTGTCTTGTGATTTCGTCTGTGTTGATGTACCTAGAGTCTAGGAACGACAGCTTGTAAGTGTTGGAAGGTTGATTTACGACGCCAGCGAAATTCATGTTGTTTTTTTTATTTTAATTTTTACTTTAAAATGGATTTTTCAAATGACTTCAACCCTCATTGGACTCGGAACCAAATCAAATTTACTCATAACGAGGCAATTCCTAGTCACTTCAGATGTATTGTTGTTGGAGAATCAGGCTCAGGGAAGACATTCAGAATCTTTAACATGCTTCTCAGACCAGGATTTCTTGACTATGACACACTGCACATCTACTCGCCCACTCTGTATCAAGATGAGTATAAGATGTTGATTGCAGGTCTACAGAACAAACTAAAAAAGGAGCATATCATTCAGTGTTTTAATAACCAATCCAAGCTGCCCAGTGATCCAGAAATTGTCGCCAGTGAACATGCTAGCCATATCCCAGATAATGAAAAGTGGCACGACATTAAAGTGTTCACATATGGGGACCCGCAAATTGATCCTAAAACTAAACTTCTCCCTCAGCCTGATGAACTGGAAAAGGGAAGGAAGCACTTGATTGTCTTTGATGACTGCATGACAGGGCCCCAGAAGCAAATTGAAAACTATTTCACCAGGGGTCGACACAACAACTGTAATGTAATCTATATTACCCAAAACTGGTTTGAGTTGCCAAACAAAACTATTCGTGGGAACTGCAATCTGATCCTCTTGTTCCCAACCATACCGCAAGACCGACTGAAGAGGTTAAGTAACGAGGTGATTGCTCCTGCCCATTTTACTAAGCCTCCATTTGATCGAAAGGTATCACAGGAAGAATTTGTTAACCTATGCTTTGAGAAGTGGAATAAACCTTATCAGTTCGTGATGATTAACAAAGAGAAAAGAACAGTAGCGTAATTAAAAAAAAAACAAACAAAAATGTCCATAAACTTTGCTGTTGAATCTACTAGTGGCTCCACTGCACACTCGCTTGCTTTCCTTGACAGGCGCTACATTAACGTTGACGAAAAAATCCCGGAGATCGGACCGATTAGAGACCGCTTAAAACCATTGGAAAGGTCAGCACACCATCATCAAATAAACATTGAAGACTTGCGGGCAAAAATAGCAAAGCTGACCGCCATCGTTGAGACTCTAGCTCAAACTCTCAGATCGGAAATCAATGCAAAAGACATTGCTATAAGAACAGCGATTAATAAAAAGCGAGACATCCTTGATTCCTATTCACAAGCAGAGACTGATGCCTTATTTACCGCTTGGAGAACAACCATTAATCAAAATGTAGCAAAAATAAAAAAGATAGAAAGAGATGTTGCCACGCATACGCTCTATCTGGATAGAATTTATAACAAGTGGGGGAAAACTTTGAGACGAATTAGTCGCCTAGAGCGACAGCACAATCTCCCTGACATTGACATTGAAGACGCCCGATCGTAAAATAGAAAAAAAATTTTTGCCTATAAAAAATGGCCGAAAATGATTCTCTGTATGACCCGCAACCAAATATAGCACCTAGTGCGCCTCTCTATCCTACAATCAATACTTTTACCTGCAACTCTCAACAGTTCCGACTTGTAGAGATTCAGAAAATGCGAATGGATATTGAAACCGCCCTTATGAAAAACTCTAAAAAACTGAAACGCTTCAACAGCCAGTGTCAAGCTTTCGAGTATATTAATATGGTTCTCGGGTCAGTGTCAATTCTAAGCGGATCTGCAGCTGCTGTTTCTACACTTCCCATTATCACCGCACCAGTCGCTATTCCACTTGGAATTATTGGGGCCTCGTGTGGTCTCATTTCAGCGGTTACAGGAGCTCTAACTCGAAGCAGACGCCAGAAGCTAAAGCATCTGCAGGAAATGCAAGCAAAACAGAAAAGCATCCAGTCTTCTATCACCGGGTATATTTCAAAAGCAATAGAAGACAAGTTCATTTCAGAAGACGAGTTTCAAAGCATTCAAAAACTTTATGAGCAGCTCAATGAGCAACATGTACATCTGAATAGCATTGATGACGTGAGCCAATTGAGAAATGATATCGAAACTGTCTTCAAAAACTATGCAATCAAACACGCTTCAAAGAAAAACTAAACATTTAAACTTAAAATGATTTCCCTATAGCTTTTCCGAGTCTTAGTCATTGCATATAAAACAGTCATACACAGCTCTCCGCAAATATCACTGCTAAGCCCCTGCAGAATAAAGTCTGAGCGGTAGATTTTTGGAGCTCCCATATATTCCCTTAGCTCATCAGGAACAGCCGTCCCATAGCTATCAAAGTAGTAGTACTTATGCTTTCTGTTTGGATCAATCACCCAGCAAACCCAGTGAGACCCTGGTTTTTCAGCAGTGTCAAAGTTCATGATGCCACATTCTTCGATGCCACATTCTTTCAGTGCGTGGGATTCAGGTAATGTATCCTTCATAAAGACGCCTCTAAAGTTTGGGGTTTCTAGTTCTTTTGCCAACTGTTCCAGAAAAATATTTGTCGTCATTATTTTTTTTGTCATTATTTTTTAAATTTAGTCTACGTTTTTAAACCTTCAACCTCCAGTGCCCAAATGGAAGACTCGTAACATTGTCTTGAAAGACAACCCTCTTATTATCTGCCCCTGACAGGCCAATCTTTTTCTGGTTTATGGTAAAAATATTATGGTTCTTCGACTGAAACTTTACAAACTCATGTGTAGTTTTCTTATTATGTAACAGGGCATCTCTGTAGGCTTCTTCATGCAGAGAGTTCTTAACTACATGCTTTGGGATCCCCTTGGACTTCTTAATTACTTTTCCTGATTCATTGCTTTCATCGCTTTCATCGCTTTCACTGCATTTAACAAAATACGATTTTGATCTCAAACCAATGAACTCGGAGATAACATCACCTGCCTCTACATCTTTCATTTTACCAATTACTTTTTTATTGGATGGGTCGAACACTTGATCCCCTTTCAAAGTTTTAAATGATTCTGGGTACTCTGACAAATCGTAAGGGTTTTGGGGGAGGTGTTTTTGTTCAAGCATGTCCTGATAGATGTCCTTAGTCTGAATGTCTAGAATTAGAGAGTCGGTGTCAGTGTAAAGAAGTTTTAACCGATCCCCGTATTGTCGTTTCATGTCATAGAAGAAACTGTACATAAGACGCTTCGATTCATCAAGCACAGTGACACCTGTAAATATAGGTTTGCAGAGTGTTGCTTTTGTCTTATAGAATAGAACAGCCCCTAAGTAATCGTTGAAGACGTGAAGTTCCTTAAAAGTCGGTTTAGAAATATTTCTCTGAATGATGTCACGCTCATGAACGGTGACGAGTTTTAGATTCGTGCGGTTGCGCTCATTTTCAAGAGTCTTGCCGTATACAGAGTTGTTTGCCAGCTTGAACAGATCCTTGTCAAAGTTGTTGGTTGCTTTGGCCCTGAACTGGGTGTTCTTTTCTATGTAGGGTTTCATCCACGCTTCTTCTGTGAATTTGAGGGCCCTATGTACATTTGTGACCCTACAGCCTAAGGATATGAAGTACTGTAGCAGCTTATAATGAATTTTGTAGCGAGTCTTGTTGTGTAGGTTTTGGGTGAGTTTCGCGGTGTGTTCGTTTTCTGTAGACAGGTTCCACGTGCCATCTGGGTGCTCGATAATCTTCGGGCAGTTAATATTCTCCGGGAATGGCGCAAAGTCAGAGAAATGATCATGGAGTTCATTGGGAATTTCTACGTCAACCTCGTAAATCGCAGGTATCGAAAACGCTGGGTTTATTTGTGATACGGGGAGCCACTGGAAGTCTCTCACTGGTAAGTCTTGACTCATTGCCCAGCCATAGAGATTGTTGGCGTCTAAATAAACGATATAATTTGTGGGTTTCGTTGGGTCATAAGATTTGAGATACGGATTATTCGCCTTTCCATATCTGTTCACGCAAATTGATATGCCGCCTCTTTTCGCTGTGTCTATAAAATTGTACATGTCAATGTCGGTTAGAAGTTCAACATACCAGTCTGGGTTTTCATCCCATTTCATTTTAAGTAGAGATTCCCAGCTGGTGGCAGGCAAACTTACATAATGTGCGGGATCAAGACCATATGCTGTGTACCAGGTGTTTCTGAAGGTTTGAAACACATCGGCCAAAAGAAAAACATCTGTGTAAAGATAGATCATGTGATATTGAAAAAAGTTTTGACAGTTGAAATGTTTGTAGACTGCTTGTGCGTGCTCATAGTCTTTGTCAGAAATTCCTGAGTTTTTTAGCTGCGAGAAGAACTTTTCTTTTGGTGGAAGTTCACCTTCAAAGATGTGCGAGATGTGCGAACCCGTCACATACTCATAAGGGTAGAAACCTTTCTTTCTGAGTAGCTTGAAAGATTCAGGATCTTGTTTTGCTAATATTTGTGCCAGGATTTTTGTATAAGTGCATTGCTCATCTGTTAGATTTTTACTTAATGCGCGTAGACTGGCTTGTAGGAACTGGTAAGTATCCTTGATTTTAACCAAACCAGAACAACCACTTAGTGAACCGGACGCCCCCACCTCTGTTATGTTGAGGCATTTAAACTTTTCCTTGTTCTCAGCTATGCAGTCGAGGTGAATGCCCTCTATTTCACCTATTCTTTCAACGATTAGGTGCAGGTCATATGAGCGAGCGTTATGTAGAAAAATATTTAAATCGTGGATGTTATTTTTTAGCTTTAGGTTGCAGGTTTTGTGTGCGGCCCCTCTGAAGCGGCCGTCGAAGTGCGAATGGTCTCTAACTTTCGGATTCTTTAAACTGTCTTCAAATGCTTTTCTGCATATGTAGCAACGGGTCGCTGATTGAAAATTGATCTCATCCTGTTCGGTCATATTGATTGGCACAGGTGGGATTGCGCTAAATGTTCTACGTAACTCTAACATTCTAAATATAAACTGTTTAACACATTCTTCCCCGAAGAAGTGGTTATACTCGATGACATCAGAATATCCAAGATGTCCATGATTATTGTATTTCCGATTTCCAATGAAAACGTATGCTACTGAATTTGGGACGTGCTTGCCGTTAACATTTGAACATTCAAAGTCGGCAAATACAATAAAGGGAAGTTTCTCCATCTTGTGATAATTTTTAAACCGCAAATACTTCTGGGTACCGAAAGGAAGAGAGCAGTTAGTTGGATGGTCCTCACAGGTGAGTTCATGCTCTGTGAGTTTTGCCTCCCGACTTTCTTTACCACCACAATAATACTTAAGACACAATCTGCAGATAGATACGGCTTCTTTGTGGTTTGTCATTTGCTTGTGGAGAAGCCTAGAAAGATCTTTAATCCAAACATAATGAGCCTCAGACTGTAAGTTTCCAATTATCAGAAGATCGACTTCTATGCGCCTGGCTGCTGGGTGTCGGGTCGGGTCTTCGTCTAGAATATTCTTACTACTCCTAACAATTTCAACTTTCTCTTTGCTTTCATTCCACTCGAATACGGTGATTCTGATTTTATTATTAAACACTTCTTCTAGTTTTGGGATTTGAGAGACTGCTAAACCTCCTTTCTCAAATAATATTCCTTTGCTGATACACTTGGTAAAATACTTGTCAAAGTACGTCTTATAATGTGAAGTTCTTTCAGGATGGGCTCGATCCTTGTCGTACAATAATGCTGACAAAACCGCCCATAAAGCGCAGCAGTTGTCATAGTTCTTCACGTTGATACAAGCCTTTTTATTGGCGAGCTTTGTTGGCAGCTCCAGGTAAGAAGAAGCTTTAAGGGGATCGAATTTGAAAATCATAACTGAAACTTTTCGAATCCCAGTAACAACCCAACCAGAACCTCTTGATGTAAAGGCGTCAATCTTTTTACTAACTTCTTGTAGAAAAGGGTCTGGTGAATCGGTTGGACTAAAGGGTGAAGCCTTAGTGGTCATGTAATATTCAAGATGTTCGGTGGGTTTCGTAGGCATATAAAATTCCAATAAAAACGAGAGCTGAAGCTTGAAGGTTTTGCGAGTTTTAAGTGTGTGATTGATAACTGATTGAATGTCATCTCTGAAGTCATTTACGTCAGGAGTCGTTGTTGTGTTGGATGTTGTTGTGGATGTTGCTGTGTTGTGTTTGGCGGGAATGGTATACTCTATGTAGTGGTCTGTAAAAGTTCTCTTTGCAAATTGAATGTCTTCTTGGTTCATCTCTGACTCAATTTGGTGGATTGTTCTTTCCAGGTCATCCTGTTCCTGTTTATTCTGTGGGTATTTAGGTACATTTTGCCCTGTGAGAGTTTGGTACTTGTTAACTAGGTTGCGGCTCTTCTGTTGGTGTTCAGCTGCTGGGTTTTTTACTGGGGTGTACTGATCTGATGACTGTAGTTGCTTTATTACTTCTAATTGTTTCTCATAGCTGCCTAGGTATCCTGGGTCTGTATTGAACTTTTGCTTACAGAGTTCTTGAAGATATTTGCTTTTGTCCTGAAATGAAAGATTTTGGCTTCGCGAAAAATCTTTAGAAAAATAAGAGTTTACAGAATCTTTTGCTGGATTTGCTTTCGGCATGTTTTTTCTATCAGTTAAAAAAAAATTTTTTGGGTGGTCACCCTTAGCTTTTGCTTGAACTTCTCTGGGGCTAATAACTTTTGATTAATTTGAGTATTACTGATCAGATCCCTGCTTTTATCTTTTCACATCCGGAGCATTGTAAATCCTGCTTTATGCAATGTCATTATAGCTTTTAGGACGTCGGATTTTGAAATGTTTTCGTTTTCCCAGTGATTAGTAGCGAAGGGGCAGCCTTCACCTGCTTTAATTGTGACTCCCTTTTCTCTGGCGATTTTCTGCATCTCTAACTGGTGAGCCCTGTCATTGCCCGCTTTCACAGCCGTTGCAACACCTCCAGCAACTCCACCTGCTGCACCAACTGCACCCGCAATGATTGGAATCAGTGCAGCGAGAGGCAGGATTCCACCTGTCTTTTCATCTGTAATGCTGTGATTGCAATCTTTACAATGGATTTGCTGCTGTAACGGATCGACTTTCACTTTCATACCCTTAATAGTTACAAAACCTGGTTGTTTGGAGTCGATGATTTTGCTAATTTTATTAACTGTTCTGGTTTCGATCATTTTTTGTACGTATTTATTTTGTAATTTATTTTTCAATTTATTTCTGTGTCACTTGGAATGACGAGAAGTTCTGCTCTGGCAAATGATCTTGTAGGGGATTTAGGATTAAAGGCTTGAGACAGAAAATAGTAGTCACCAGTTGCTGTTGTAAAGTGCCTGTCTATTTTATGTACATCTAAACTGAAATAGGGGTCAGTTGCTCGTCTCTTTGTATCCTTTTCTAATTCTCCCGGCAGATAAAGGAATCGAACAAACTCAGAATTTGTGAGAATTTCCGGAGAATAAACCCCTGGGAGCTTTGGATAATTTTTTTGTTGTGGAGTGGGAGATTTAAGCTGAACTTTGTCTTGTTGAATTGCAATGGAGGGTTTTAGGCCTGTCATGCGAGAAACTTCATTGTTAAGCTGACTGATTACTACTGGGAGTTGGTCTTTCCATTTGGTGTAGTATTGTCCGCTCTTCAGTTTGAGTTCCTCTGCTGTCTGCTTAGTAAATAGTCGCTTGGCTAAAGTTAGATTAAATCTTTCTACGAAGGCTTGATCTCTGTGAAGCTCGGTTCTACCGTAACGAATTTTTGTATTATTTTTTTGCATTAGAGTTTTAACTCGACCCATGAATTCTTTACCCGGATCGGTCATCAATGTTTCTGGGAAGGTTAAAGGTGAATTTTCGTTAATATCTTGAAAAGCAGTTGCTACAACTTCTGACTTCTTTGTTTTCAGCGGTCTTGCTTCTTTATAACGCGAAGCTACATCAATAACTGTAAGAGCGTACTTATACCCAGAGTCGTTTGGGAGAAACAGAAGATCAGCTTGGTGCGCCTCATTAGGCTTATAGGTGTTGAAGTGGGGTCTTGTAAATTTAACAGGTGGGAAATAGACTTGATAAACAGCCTGTTTAGACAGCCATTTTTCTACTATTTGTTTTGGTTCTTTACTGAGTTCTGTTAATTTGGAGACGGCATTATTTCCGATAAAATAACCGCTGTCGTTGTAATAGATTGCTTGTAATTTGTTCTCAGTCATTATTTTTTAATTTAATTTTTAATAAAAAATAAATTAAAATGCCCGACATTCACGGAATAATTGAAAAGCTTCCGAAGCCAAGCAAAGGGTGGACAATCCCTGGATATAAGTATTGTGGACCTTTGAACCCTCTTGAAATTCAGTTAGATTCTAACAATGTGCCTAATCCGGGTCATGAGCCTGTAAATGAGCTTGATGAGGTATGTATGGAACATGATATTAAGTATCGCGACTTCCCAAATGAAAAACACCGATGGGATAAAGAAATGTTAAGAAAACTCGATCTCATGGGACCGTCAAGCGGGTTTAGAGAAAGCATTGCGCGCAAATTAGTAAAGACTGTCATATCTGGTAAAGCACCCTGGACCAATCCCATGGATTTATCATCCATGAATCATCCATGATCCCATGCATGGATCATCCCTGTACATCCATGGAGCCATCCATATGCATCCATGGCCCCATGTATAAATCATGCATGGGTTGCACCGCATCCATGACCATGGATGGCATAATTTTTGGTGGTTTTTTAGTTGTGAACTACTGAAGCAAGTAGTAGTAGCAGTTTGCGATTTAGTATAGGTTTTAACTAATTAATTGGTATCTTCATTTTTATTTAGTAAATCGTCATCCCTAAAAATTTAAGCATAGTATACTAAACTTTACCAATCCTGCAGTCAAAAAAAGAAAAAGCTTTAATGACATTGTGTAAATTTAGATTTCCATGGCAATTTTTAGTCAAATGATATGACAAGACATGCATTAATCTATTTTTATTTATTATATATACGAGTACATAGTACTATTTAGTCAAAAGGTATGACAGAGTTCTCGTTAGTTTTAAAACACCCTTCGTATATCCATTAGCTTTAATCATGCTCAAACGCAGCACAGAGGGGAACGAGGCAATAGTGATATTTACTAATAGACCACATTGGAACGGCGATACAAGGGCTTAGAATCGACGAGACTTCGATTTCCTTTTGACGGCACAAAACCGGAGAAGTCGGCACCTTTACCAAAATAAATTGAAAAGAAGAGCAAGCTTTTGCCGTAGAAATTAACATTTCTTTCCATGCAACTAAATCATCTGTCCATACATGACTGGTAGCAATGAAATCAAGCAAAGAGTTAATAGGTTCCAAAACTTGGACTTGAGCAAGATTGGGAAATTGGAAGTTTAGAATAATACACAATTCCCCTGAATTGAGAATACAAAAATAATTAGAGTTTACAGAAGCTGCCGCCTTTGACGAATAAAAATAACCGCCGATGAAAGCTAGAGACGATCGAATAATTCCCTCAGAATGAGATTGCCTCAGAGAAATTGAGTTGAAAGCTTCCAGAACTGCTGGGTCTTGTGCACCGGAGAAATAATGCAGCAACTCTTTATGGCATAAAAGCTTTTTAACAAGCTGGGAAGCGTACGAAGTTGTTCCACTCAAATACTTTTTAAACATACCTATCGAACTTTCAAAAGAAAACATTGAGTACGAAAAAACTGGGCCAAGCAACGCATATTGGTCTGCCATGTGAAGAAGGAGGTGAAAATTTAAACGCAGAACCTTGGGTCCGAAAATTTTCTGAGCATGAAAAACAAAACTTTTTGCGAGTGTATCAATTCCAGATGTGTCGGACTTCACATTGTACAGCATGTGATAGAGGAGCACTAAATTAAGAACCAGAAGCTTTAAGGGCAAGTACGAAACTCTAGGCACAAATGCAGGGAAGAAAAAGTACATAGCAAAGTTCTTGAAGTGCTTCGCCTTCCAGTCTGAAAAGCTACGAAAATTGGATTGAACACTTACACTTGATGGAATAAATGATTCGCGGATGGTATTGGACAAAAAATCAAAGCAACTTTCAGAACAAAAATAAACTTTATTTCGACTCGAAGACGGTGCGAGCTCTTCCAGCAGGTACTTAATATGGCCTTCAAAAAAGCAGTGCATAGTATCAATGGCGTTGCAATTGGGGAAAGAAATATAATCAAGCAACTTGCTGCGACTTTTAACGCCAAAACGGGGCTTCTTAGAAACAGTGGCACATTTGCAATGAACGCTGTGGCTAGCGGCAGTCCGCAAAGGAAAACTAAGGTTTTCAGAAAAACGAAATACCCAATTCTTTCCTTTTTCAGATACCTTGATGGATTCCCCAGGATGCAGACACTTGGGGCAACCGAATTTGCCATTGAATTGGTGGATGCAAAAAAGCTTTGCCAAAGCGGGTAGGTCGCAGACAAAGAGTGTACAATGAACAAAAACAATGAAGTCTAAGAAGTCAAATTGAATTGGTACTTTATTCATAATTTCACCCAAAAATTCCTGAAAATGAGGAGTTGCCTTGGATGAAACAAGAGCCAAAAGAATAAGATTAGAAAACAGCTGCCTAATATGCACCGGAAGATTAAGAAGTTGGGCTTGAAATGGCCAGAAATTACTTTGCACACCCTCAAAGAAATTAGCACCATCAGCTGATAAAAGCAGATGCAGGTGAATCACTTTTTCAGAAGAAAGCTTTAACTTTTGATCCTGAACAATTTTAGAATTTAAGACGTCGGTACTCGAAGTAGCTTTCAGATCTCGCTCATATTGCAAAATAGTGTCTAAGTGTTTAGTTAGCAAGACTCGAAGCTGAGGAACTATGTTCAGCAGAGTGACGCGAGACTTATTTCTTTCAGAATGAACATCACACTGACCTTTGCAATCGTTGCAAACAAAAATTTCCGTAACATAAGAATCGTCCAGAGAGCAGATAGTTCTAAGGCTTGTTTTAAGTGACTCTATGCTAGACGGCAACGTAAGGTGAGAACCTCTAAGAAAAACTGCAAATAGCTTTAGAAGTCGATCCAGACCGGCCTCGGACTGACCAGATGTTATAGCCCATAGATAGAGCAAGGCAGATTGAGTAGTTGGTTCAGAAATTTTGGCAAAGTTGTTCAGAACTTCGAAAGAGTTAGAATCTGAGTCTTCAAATTCAGAATTGGGATCTGGAGCAGGAGCACCGAGGGCAGTGCGTTCCACGTTGGATTGATTGCTAGGGGCATCAAAACTGTCATTAGCCTTAGGGTTAGACGAATCATTAGATGAAACAAAAGATGGAGAGGAGAGCGAATGGCATGAATATGCCGAGTAGTTGGTAGAAAGAGAGTGCTCGCTGTCACTGCTTGACATTATAATAGCAAAATAAAAAAAGAATTGAAAAATTTTAAATAACAGCGGGTTCATTAGCGAATTAGCTTAAGAGCAAAAATGATTAAAAAGATTCGAAATGAATTAGTCAGATGAACCAAACGCTTGCATAGCCGTTCTTTTTTTGGCTTTCCGGTTGTCTTCACGAGCAAGTTGATTCAGGTGCTCTCGAATTGACTTCCAGACTTCGGTGAAATCGTAGCCACTCGTTCGATAGCACAGCTGCAGCAAACCTGAAAATGGTTGGTTAATTATTATGACTAACTTAAGTCGGTATACAGCAGTGTACTGTACAAGCAATAAACATTAAAGTGGACTGGGCATAGTAAAAAAGTAGAAAATTTGCTCTTTTACATTTTCCTTAAAAACATTAGTAGTACCAATAAATAGAAAATTACCAATAATTTTTTAAAATACGAACTAACCAAATATAAACCGACTTCTTTGTAAAATAGATATAGAAAATTCAGAGATAAAATAGACAAAATATTACGTTGGAACTCGGCTACATGCTCAGCCGTACTGGTCTTCGGGCACTACGCTGGCCAGAAGCTGAGTCAATGATATGCTCAATGAGGTAGCCTTCACCAAAGCAAAGTTTAATGTAGCGCCTCAAGAACAACTTAGGGTCGTTGCACAGAATAGATGAGATTGTGGCTAGAGAGCCATCAATGCAACGGAATTCCTGATCATGTTAAATGGTAGAGAAGTAAACTTTTTGTTAATTATTGGACATAAAATTGCTTAAAATAGGGGTGCTACCTCATCTTGGTACTCCTTGATGGTCAACTGGCCATTGAAAGTTGCATCTTTCTTCAGAAGACGGTTGATTCTAGCCAATGAAGAAGCATTTACAGTTAAAAATATTTTAATTAAACTTTTATATACAACTTATTATTATATTAAAACTATATCAATAATCAAGAATTATATTATAAATATAATATAAAGTGTAATATAAAACATATTATTATAGTTAAAAATTTTCAGTTTGTTATATCTTGTTTTATATATTTATCCTCCTTTTTTTCAAAATAAAAAACTATTGAATAAATATTTTTTTATTACTTACAGGATAAGTAGTTAAAGATTTTGCCTTGTTAAGTAGGATTTGTATGCCACAACATGATACCAATTTGACAATCCTAATATTGTATCTAGTAGGGCCTATTTTATATTGTGAGTATTTGCATTTCATGCATATAGTAGAGAAAGGACATTATGTAATGAGTCCCTATCTAAGAAGTCAAGGAAAAATACAAAAAAACAAAAATTATACTAAAACATTTAATATCTTGATAAAAAACAACTTTAGCTAGTCATTAATGTACATAACATAAAACTAAGTGAATGAGGCTGAAGGAATAATAAGTAGACTCGAGAATTCGTCAAACGTGAGGTGAGGATACCGATCTGTTCTAATACTACTCGCAGAAATCTGCAGAAAACTTGTATATTTTGATTCTTTAAAACGTCAAATACAGATTGGATATGTCAATTTATTTGCGTGTTAAACTAACAAATTTTACTTGCACAAAAGTAAGCGTACCTTAGAATATAAATAAGGAGATAAATCACTTACATGTATAACCGTTTGTTACGTTTTCTTATTTTACCTGCACTCTTTTTTGTTGCACAGAGATTGCTATTCCATCCATGATTTAATCATGGCTAGTGAAGCAAAACCCATCCATGAAAACTGCATGGTCATCCATGATCTAACCATGGATCATGGATCATGGATGATTTATCCATGATCTCGGTCTAGGGCAAAGCTAGGGCTGGGGGTTGGCGCTTGTGCGGCGGGGAGTGGGGTAGGGTTTATACTACACGCGCCAAATATAGAACTTGGAAGACTACTGAAAGAGCTTGGGCTAGAGAAGGCGTTTCTTCCTTAACTGAACAGCTCCGTATATTTATTGAGGCGCTTATTGGTCTGGATATATGCACGGTACGCTGTACGCTCTAAAATTGAACAAGCTGGGGAATTCCGTACTCGTTTTATACTGGCTTTCACATTTTTCCATAAATATGGAACTTTCACATTTTTCTATAAATATGGAACTTTCACATTTTTCCATAAATATGGAACTTTCACATTTTTCCATAAATATGGAACTTTCACATATTACGCATTCACTGTGTAAAAAACGAGTACGGAATTTTTTTTAATATGCATAAAGAAGCGTAACGGAGTTACTGTTGAGTTTTAAAATCATTAATGCGATCTCGACACATTAGCCTTTAGCTCGGGACGTGAACATGGCAAGAAGCGCACTGTGTAGCAGGTTTGCAGCTTGGCCTTGAAGTCAATATCGGCATTCGCAGCGGCCGTGATGTTCTTGCCATACTAAAGCAACGTATTGTAGCTGTACGGGGCATAGCGCAAGGCCGGAAACTCTGTACATAGCTTATAGAAGCTCTTCATCCTATCGATAAATTTCACGTCACACTCTAGTTTGACCACCAGCTCGTCTCGTGTTGCGTCTGATTCCAGCAGATGTTGAATCACCTCCGCCTTCCTGAAGTCAATGGCGCATTTGAGCTCCTCTAGCTTGTCGCCAACCTTACACAGGTTTAGAAAGCAATTAACTCCGGTTGTTGAGCTCAAACTGCTCGTGAGCAATCCTTCGATCTCTGGATAGCATGTTTGCAAATCGATTCTCTCGTTCGAATGTTCGCCAACCATTCGCGCAGCTTTCCAATCACGACGCTTGCAGCGTTGTCACGCTTTGTTCGTTCTTCCCCGTCCTCATCCTTCGTCTTGGCGCTTGCTTTATTGTTTACTGCTTCTAGCAGGCTATAAAACATTGCTCTGATTGCAGGAACTGGGGGGGGGCAAGGGCAGGGAGGTAGTTCCTCTTTTCCATGGGAAATCCCATGGAAAAGAGGCAGGGAAAGAGACGGAAAAAATCGGGAGCTTGGTGTACGCTGCGCGTGAAAGCTGTGTGGACTACGTAGACTATGCACGCGAGTGGTCAGGGGGAAAGGGGGAGAGCTTTGCTACTGCTCTTTCCCTAAAGCCCGAGACAGCTGCCTCGGCTCACATTACTCGCCCTTTCCTTATGCTGTACTCTCTTCCCTAGGAGGTGACTGACCAAAAGTGGCGACCAAATCGTTTGCAGTTTTGGTCGCTACTTTTAATCATTACTTTTCCGAGGCAAATTACAGTTGCTTAATAATTTCTGAAAAGTTATAGTAGCTGTCGTAATCTTTAATAGTTACTCCATGCAAATAATGCCAGTGAATCTTAACCGCTTGATTAAGATTCGGGATGGTTGGTTCAATTTTAGGCCAGAATTTTTTCATATATTCTTTGCATTCCTTCTTGCATTGGTACTTAGATTTGTAATTGGGATGAGGCTTAACATAGTAAGATCCTGGAGAGACGGTTGGAAGCATTTTTATTGAAAATTTATAATTTTTTTTTCGGGGTGAGTACCCTGAGTTGTTGCTTGAATGTCTTTAGGTTGCTAGAATAAGGCTTAGGTTTAATGTCTCCAGATAATAGCGTGAGGTCCATTGAACTCGCTGGGATAAACAAAATAATGGATTATGGATTATGATTTTTTTTGCATGTTACGAGGTTTTTGTGACTGACCCAGGTTTTTTTCTTTGTCCCAGAGGACCCATTGGGAAAAAGGTACGAATCTATGGGGACATATTAAATTTAGGCTAGTGAACGGGATCTGGTGACTTTTGGTCAAAAGGGGGAGGTACCCTATTTTTGCTGAAGTGCCTGGGGATATTTAATTTAGTGTTTGAGAAGGGTGTTTGAGCATGTTACGAGTTTTTATGACTGTCCCAGGTTTTTTTCCCTGTCCCAGATGACCCATTGGGGAAAAAGGTACGGATCTGTGGGGACATTAAATTTAGGCTAGTGAATGGGATCTGGTGACTTTTGGTCAAAAAGGGGAGGTACCCTATTTTTGCTGAAGTGCCTGGGGATATTTAATTTAGTTATAGGCGCATATAGAAAAGGGCGATTCTTACTGTCCTGAAAGCCCCGTCTTGCATTCTACTAGGGGGAGATGTATGTAGACAAATTTCAAATAACTGCTCGCAGTTACTGCACCAAGAGCACGCACCTGACCACCAAGCTGCTGTCCAGCGCTACTTCTGCTCTGTTTCAGGGGGCATTTTCGCAATGCTGAAAGCAGGAAACTTCTTAACGCCGAAATCTCATAGCAATTTGTGGTCCGAATAAAACTTTCGATACTGCGCATGATCAGCAGTTGCGTCTGCATGCTTTAATTAGGTAATCTTCCCATAGATACCTTGCACATGTAAATAAATTCTCACTTTACACACACCAACAGCATCAAATTGGACGTAAAAATGAATCTAAATGATTATTCAATACAAAACGATTTTATGGCGTCCTCTTACGAGTATTTTGTTATTTTAACAGATTGTTTCAAATTCGACGTCATAAAATTGTGCTCAGGAGTCTGGGCAATGTCCTTCTGTGTGCAGTTTCAGTCGGGGGGAGGTACAGGCAGTGGGGCTGTGCTTATAGCTAAAACACTTTAGTAGGCTCCTAAATAAACCCTGTCCAGTAGTTTAGTATTATAGTACGGCTTGCCTCCTGGTAGCTCTGAACCCGGGTAGAGTGCCTCGGCACTGAACCCTTAACCAACTTTAACCTTCGAGAGCTTCGGTGGCGCCACCACTCAGGGAACCGCAGGCCGGAAGAACAAAATGACAAATATTTATTTAACTTACGAACTCACTGACTAGTTTTACGTATTGGTGAGGGTTTTGGGCGTAATACGAGTACACCCGGAACTCTTTTTAGAGTAAAGGCAATTTGTACACATGTACCGGCCCATTGTCTGCTAGTCATAAATTTTTTTGGAAAATTTGTTTGTCTTCGTACTGCGCCATTGTAATATGGCGCTATTAAAGTTCAAATAAACTACGGTAGTATTCGAAAGCATTTGTACAATTATGTAATCTGCAATAGCTCACTCAATGTTTGGGACCTAATCGGAGACATTTGACATTTGACAATCTGATTTATAACTTAACTATACTGCATCTGCAAGTTAAGAACGCAAGTTATACTGCATACTCTAAGTTTAGAAAGGGTCACTAAAAATCTGGAATTGTTGAGGCGATAGAGTGTTGCCGTGTTGACGTCTAATTTCAATTATCTTTTGGGGGGTGAGGAAGGGCCTTAAGCGGAATAGAAGGACTCGAGCAGTGTCGTAGCCAGAAGGTAGGTATCAGTGTATCGGCTGAGATCCCCCAATTCCTCTGACCCATTTTGTAATTGTGTTTTCTTCAACAAAGTAAGAAGTATTTTGTCAATTTTAAATGCGACTTTTAACTGAAAATTGCACTTAGCAAATTCCATTCTGGGTAGAAACGAAAAGTGATACCCAAAAAATCATAGGGACGCCTCGGAGAAAGACTGATATTTTATATAAATGCATTTCAAACGAAGCTAAAAAACATCCTGAAGACTGAAAGACACCTGGCTGTACAGTATATAATAGTACAATGGAACTGGAACTGACAAATATAATTTAATTCGCTGAAAATTTTTCCAGCTATAATATTCACTAATTTATTAAAGCCCAAAACTTTTTCTAATCGTTCAGGTACCGACTTGTCGATCGATAAAAATTATCGTGGTTTAGAGAGTCAAAGTTGTGCGATACCAATGAAGCACAATAATTGACCTCTTTTTGAACTTGCTTACTTATAATCAATTTAGGACACTGAATAAAATCATTTTTTACTTCAGATTGGGCTGTAAAAGCTAAACAGGCGAAGTTTTGTGCAATAAAATTGTTATAACTCGATTAAATGTACGAGTATGAAGTGTAAATAGATCTAGAGATCTCGAACCTAACAGGCTAACACTAACTAAAAGTTGGGCGTACTTAGTCTATCAGTTGATGGCGTTTACTGTCACAATACCAAAGTCTTATTTTTAACTTCCCGAATGCTTTGTGGTAAAAGTATTTTTTCGTTGTTTGTGAAATTTCTATATAGCCCTGTATAGAAGCACAGTTACCAGCCACAGGCAGGCACTCACTGTCACCATACTGGGGCTAAAATGGCTAGGCTAGCATTTATTTATTGATTCATTTATGCATGTATAAAATTTCTTTCTGAGGATAGTAGACCAATTCCTGGGGTTATTTGAAGGTTAGGCCCTAATTTAAAGTTTACTTTTTTAATAAATCAAAATTAATATTTTACTAGAAATGGCACCAATAAAGCCTAGTAGCCTAGCCTCTAGCTAATTTTTTAATAAAGTAATTTTTGCTATATAGCTAGGTAATATAACTGATAGGTCCTTCCTTCCTACCCTCCCATTTCATATCAAGGTAAATTCATAGAATCAAATAGACAGTAGAATATTTGACAAACAATCATATTGTTTTATACCAAATATATGCCCAACCTCATCCACAGTCTAGTCAAGGTGGCAGGTTTGCCACCATACTCAGGAAGGTGGCACACAGTGTGCCAGAATGAATTTTGGGATGACAATTTGTGCACCATCTATGCACCATTTGTGGATTTTATATACTAACTTGGGGGACCAAAGTTCAAAAGATCAAAAAAGGTCCCACAAAGCACTTCTTCTTTTCTTGATCCTTCATGATATGCTTTTGCCTCCAATTTTACCAAATTTGCAACTTAAATTGCCAATTTTGTGACTTACATTAACAATTTTGCACTAGGTTATGCTTATATACCAATGTGCACCAAGAGCAAGACCCTTTGTGTATGCCATGATTGTGTACCAATGTGTGCTGAGACCCTTTATGTGTGCCACACTTGTGCACCAATGTGGGCCAAAACCTTTCATGTGCATGGGAATTTTCCCCTAAAAGGCCACCTTCCTGATTATAGGTTTGCTAGAATTTTCTAGTTTATAGGACCAAAATCTCTGTATATATAGCTGCGAATGTCTGCGCTTAGGAAGCAGTAGATCTATAATGCTGCACACAGTTGGTGCACAGGATGGTATAATAGAGCAAAAATTATTAAAAGTAATATATATAAGATGATTTATATATAAGTTCCAAAATCAAAGGTAGAAGATACAATATTGAGGGTGGAAGTCATTGGAAAATAAAACAAAAAACATAGCAATTAGTTTTTAGTAAGATATTGTCAGGAAGTGGTTTGCATGACCCCTTATTTGGTCCTTTGAACTTTTTTCCACAATAAGTAAAATTTTCTAAGTGCGTATAATTTTCTTTATTATCACATGCAAATGGCAATGACTAAGCAAAAAAGAAGTTCTAGCACACACTGTCCTAACCATGGTCTCAAGTCAAAATTTCACCTGGTGTGACTTAGTTTTTTGATAAATTTGTGACTTGCATTAACATAGGAAAATTTTTAAATGAGCAAACAAGGGTCCACAACTGGTCTTTCCATTTATAGCTTACTTTGTGCAGTCTCTTTTTCATTAAATTGCATCATTTTCCATATTTTCAACCTATACTACTAATTTTTTAACTTATTTCCCCATTTTTTAACCAATTTTGCAACTTTCATCACTGAATTTGCAACTTATATTACCCATTTTGTAACTTATATTGCTAATTTTGTGACTTTTCTTGGCCAGTAGCCATTTTACCATCTGGTTTGGATAGGTTGGATGGGTATTAGACATATATGTTTTTTAATGTTAAAAGCTCTAGTTGTATAAAATTAGAGTGGCCACATTGATTTAAATATTAGACTAAGACTAAAAAGGAAGGGGAATCACAACTTGGGTAAAGTTATGCACTTTTTTTAACAAGTTTGGCCTAACATTTTTAGCCAATGTCTAATGGTATTATCTCAAAATATAATAAGGCTACAACTCCTTAGGTTTTTTTCTCCTGAGACCTGGGTATACCCTTCTAGGCTTTGTTTGACATGCTTCATTTTAATCACTTTTAAATGTAGATCTAATTACATTTTAATATATAGTTCAAGTTTTCATTTATATGTTTATATTATTTCTTTATTGTCCATAAATATATTTGAGTTATTTTAAAAAGGGCTTTTTATCATTATAGGCTAAATATTTTTTCTAGGAAAGTCTAATTTAAAAGTTTAAACTTTTTGTTTCATTTGTTTATTTTGTTATAACCTGACAATTGCTATCTATTAAGGCTACTGTTAGAAGCCTAGAATAGTATTTTTTGTTTTTTTGTTTTATTTCTCTCTTATAAAGGTTTGATATATGTGACTAGTCAGACTTGACAAAACTGCATTGAAACTTTAGTAATTAATGCTTATGTAAAAAATTAAAATATAGAAGTGGCATATTATAAAAGGCTCCCTGTATAAATAAGATTCTTATTTGCAAGAATGAAAACTTTTGCTGTTTATAAATGCCAAGTTTAATATGGAAACTTTTCAATATTACTTTAAGAAAACTATATATATGTTTGGTGGCAATTAATCATACATTATCCTATTAGGTAGTAGATAAACCACAGTTGCATAGACAAAGTGCTCATGGATGTGCTATCAATTAAGCCACTTTTCCTTGATATTTTTTTACTGCAAACACATCTCTGCTCTGCAGGCAGTATGGCCAGCACTGCTAGTGACTCACAGCAGCCGGACCTGCTGCTGCAGGAGCCGGATGGCCAGCCGCAGCCAGCCGACTACACCGACATCACTGAGCGATTCAAATCCGCTGCCAGCAATCTTGGCCTTGGCGAGCTGCTCCAGCACCAGAGCTTCTCGCTCTATGACGCAATGACGGCAATCGAGATGATGGAACCAAAAATGGATTCTGGAATGCGCCTAGACAGGGAGATTCTTCATCCGCAAAGAAGCGCCGGTAGCCAGCTGATGAAGCTGTCCAATCTCACCGACTCCGAGCTGCTCGGCGTCATGGACGAGAGTCTGGCCTGTCTGGCCTCCTGGCTGGAGGGCGAATCGGCTCTGCAGTCCGTATTCATCAATCTCTACCTGCAGTGCATTGACAGGTGCGCTTTCTATTCACACCATTATTTGCCATAGCAACATATTTGTAGTTAATAATTTGGCATTTGAGACCGCGAAGCGGCTCTGATCATGGAATTTCCATGGAAACCCGTGCAGAATCGAGAACCAACCACTGCGCACCTTCTGTCACGGCCTGCTTTGCCTGCTGCAGCGGATCAAGGACCTCGTCAGCCTGGCCAACACCACCGACGAGGAGGACTTCAACCCGCTGCTGTACAGCTTCGAGACTGCCGCTGCCGAGGCCGCCGACGATGAGCGGATCACCTCGGCGCTGAAGGAGGCCGACGACGATGTTGGACGACGTGTCAAGTCTGGCCAGCTGGCCGGCGGCTACCGACTGGTGCAGCATCGGCTGCGGCTGCTGCGCAGTCTGCTGCTCCTGCTGCGCCAGTTCCACCGCATGCTGCAGGCCGCTGGCGGACCCGCCGACTCCACCGAAGCTTCACTGTTGACGTTGTCTGACACGGCTGGCAGCGAGGCGACTGCCTCTTCGGCTGCCAGCGAGGCCGCGGCAGAAGTTCGTCGCCAACTGGAAGCGGCGTCAACCGCCTGCGCCGCTGTGGCGGCCAGTCTGGACGTCGGGCAGCCCGCGGCGGGCCGCGATGATCCTCGGCGCAGCCTCTATGGCGTGCAGGGCTTCGAGCCGCTGGCCAACCTGCGGCAGCTGCCGCCTTCATTTCCTCGCTGCGTTCGCGTCTTCGAGCGGCCCGCCGCCATAGCCTACCTCTCCAGGTGCGGCTGGGGATGGGCGCCTCTTTAGCATCCCTGATGATCCTTCAGCATCCCTGATGATTCTCCAGCATCCCTGATGATTCTCCAGCATCCCTGATGATTCTCCAGCATCCCTGATGATCCTTCAGCATCCCTAATGATCCTTCAGCATCCCTGATGATCCTTCAGCATCCCTGATGATGATTCGCCAGCATCTCT
This sequence comes from Macrostomum cliftonense, assembly GCA_950096795.1. NCBI lineage: Eukaryota > Metazoa > Platyhelminthes > Macrostomidae > Macrostomum > Macrostomum cliftonense. Next base: position 5,651,087 of record CATNEM010000136.1, read on the forward strand.
GATGATCCTTTGGCATTCCCGATGATCCTCCAGCATCCCTGATGATCCTTCAGCATCCCTGATGATGATTCGCCAGCATTCCTGATGATCCTTTGGCATTCCCGATGATCCACCAGCATCCCTGATGATCCTTCAGCATCCCTGATGATTCTCCAGCATCCCTGATGATCCTTCAGCATCCCTGATGATTCTCCAGCATCCCTGATGATTCTCCAGCATCCCTGATGATCCTTCAGCATCCCTGATGATGATTCGCCAGCATTCCTGATGATCCTTTGGCATTCCCGATGATCCACCAGCATCCCTGATGATCCTTCAGCATCCCTGATGATTCTCCAGCATCCCTGATGATCCTTCAGCATCCCTGATGATTCTCCAGCATCCCTGATGATTCTCCAGCATCCCTGATGATCCTTCAGCATCCCTGATGATGATTCGCCAGCATCCCTGATGATCCTTTGGCATTCCCGATGATCCTCCAGCATCCCTGATGATCCTTCAGCATCCCTGATGATGATTCGCCAGCATCCCTGATGATCCTTTGGCATTCCCGATGATCCTCCAGCATCCCTGATGATCCTTCAGCATCCCTGATGATTCTCCAGCATCCCTGATGATCCTTCAGCATCCCTGATGATTCTCCAGCATCCCTGATGATCCTTCAGCATCCCTGATGATCCTTCAGCCTCCTCGATGATCCTTCAGCCTCCTCGATGATCCTTCAGCATCCCTGATGATCCTTTAGCATCCCTGATGATTCTCCAGCATCCCTGATGATCCTTCAGCATTCCCGATGATCCTTCAGCATCCCTGATGATCCTTCAGCCTCCTCGATGATCCTTCAGCATCCCTGATGATCCTTTAGCATCCCCGATGATTCTCCAGCATCCCCGATGATCCCGCAGCCCTAACGCTATCCCGCTTGTCAATTCCGCATTCGCCCAGGTGCCTGGACTGCCTGCGCAACTTTCTGGCCGAGGTGACCCAGCCCGGCTGCCCGACCTTCCACCACCTGTTCACCCGCCTGGCCCTCATCAGCGGCCTGTCCTCTGACGCGCCCTGCTTCGCCCGCTGCTGCCTTCGGCTGTTGTACTGCTGCCCGGTGCAGCAGCAGCAGCAGGCCGGCCACGCCTTGAATGCCGGCCTGGGCAGCGCCAGACTGTTTGGCAGATATTCGCCCGTGGATTTTCTGCTGTCTTCTATCAAGCAGTTCTGCCCATTGGCTGCCGGCACCGATTTAATTGCGTTATTGCGACAGCTGCAGGTGAGTTTGGCTTTTCAGGGGATTCTGCTTCTGCAAAGAGAATCAGAGTTTTTTTCGAAAGAAATTCTTATATCCTTAATATTGCTCTTATTACTCATGAGTAGGAAGTGAGAGCTCTGATAATTTAGTATTTGACCTTTATTTGACCCCCCACCTCCCGCAGGGCCCCTCCCGCCAGTTAGCCGACAGCGTGTGCCTGCAGCTGGGCCGCGCCCTCCTGCACCAGGTGTGCCCGCTGTTCAGCCGCAATCGCAGCAGGAAACGGGAAAAGCTGGCCGCCTGCCTGGACACGCTCTGGCCAATGTACGAGAGCTGCTACTGCCTGGACCGGGCGCTGTTCCCCAATGACGAGTCCCGCTCGCTGTTCCTGCCCTACCTGACGCTCTACCTGGTCAGGCTGAGCCGCCTCTACCTGCTGTCTGGCTTCAGTCTGCAGCTGTACGCCAGGCACGAGCTGCCCGTTGTGTACTTTATGCTTGGCGACGGCTACCTGCACTTCCTGCTGGTGGGCATCGTGCAGGCCGACCTGGCCATCCAGCAGCAGCTGCAGCTCAGCCACAATCCCTACGCCAAGCTGAGCCGCCAGCTGCACCGTCAGCACCAGCAGGTTCAACGCTTCTATCAGCAGCAGCTGTCAATGCTGCGCGCCTTTAACTACTTGGCCACGGCGATTTTCTACGCTCTGGCCGCGCTGCACGCCGACGGCAAGCTGCAGGGGCTGGCCAATCCGCATCCGGCTGGGGAGGCCAGCGCCTTCCGGCACCGCTACCAGCCGCTGCTGCAGCGGCCCTACCTGCCCAGGAGCATCACCTGCTACACCAACCTGCAGACCATGTGGGACTCTCGAACTAAGTTTATCGACAAAGTCGTCGACGACGATCAACAATCGAAGGAGCCGTCGACGCCTGCCGACGTCTACGCTGAGGCTACTAGGGAATTTGAGCGCGCCCGCGACTCTCTGGTCAGCATCGCCAACACGGCGGCCAGCCTTGCCAGCTCCAATTCCAAGAGCAAATCGGCGGCTGCCGATTCTGCCGCTGGCGTTATTGAGGACTTCGACTGCGAGGCTATGATTAAGGTGGGCTCGCTGATTGGAATTCTACTGTAGAAAGATGAGCAGGAGGATTGCGCTAATGTAGAAAAGGAAGAATAGCTTAATGGGAGACCAGACTGGGGAGCGAATTACGTGGTTTGAGGGGATTACAGGGTAGAGAGGAGGGGAATTACAGGGTAGAGGGGACGGGGATTACAGTATAAAGGGGAGGGGGATTACAGGGTAGAGAGGAGGGGGATTGTAGGGTAGAGAGGAGGGGGATTGCAGGGTAGAGAGGAGGGGGATTACAGGGTAGAGAGGAGGGGGATTGCAGGTTAGAGGGGAGGGGGATTACAGGGTAGAGGGGAGGGGGATTGCAGGTTAGAGGGGAGGGGGATTACAGGGTAGAGGGGAGAGGGAATTACAGGGTAGAGGGGAGAGGGAATTACAGGGTGAGAGGGGAGGGGGATTGCAGTGTGAGAGCGGGAAAAAGGGGATTACAGGATGAGGAGTAGAGGGGCTTAAAGGAGGATAGAGAGAGCGGAGTGGTAAGATCCCCTATTCCACAGTGGAAGTGGAGAGGAGATTACAAGCTGATAATGAAGATGGAATTGAAGAGTCCAAAGTTTTGAGGGGAGAAGAGAAGAAGTTCATGGGGAGATCGGATTGCAGGAGAGGGGAGAGAGAATCACAGATTCAGAGGGGATAACAGGCCAGGAGGATAGATGGGATTGCAGTGTGAGAGCTGAGAAGACATCAAAGGATACATAAAAATCTGACTGAAAAGGGCATGAAGCGGCAGTGGGAATCCAGACAAGCCAATAAGTAGCTTTGGCCGCCCCAGTCACCAACCCGAGCCGCTCAACAAACCCCAACAGGTGGCCAAAACCAACATGGTGGTGACGAAGCTGCTGGCTGCGGGACACCGCGCCGGGCCTCAGTACCCCGCCGAGCTGGACTTCTCCGCCTGCCAGCACTTCCCAATTATCAAACTGACGTCGCCGTCTGCAGCCCCGGCTTCTTCCTCCGTTGCTGCTCCTATTAGCAATGGAAATTGAGGATTGAGAATCTAATATCCTTTAGAGATCTGATCTATTGTTTTTAGTTGATAATTCTTCCAAGAAACGTGTCATTCAGAACTGTCATTCGTGTGTTCGTTATTTTTTTCGGAGCGTTTTTTTATATAACTGACCGACAACTGGCTGTCCGTTTACTTCTGGGCTGATTCCGTCTGCCTTTTTGTTAGTTAATCCGATAAGATAATTGCTTGCATTGGCCGGCTGCCTGACTTTTGCCCTTCTGACCTGCTTCTTCTGCTACATGATAATTTGTGCCACCGAGTAAGTCTAACCCTGTAACTGCTGCAAGTAGGGCTGCTTCTTTATTCACTGACTAAACCTTGTCATGATAAACGCCTTGGATAAATTGTTCACCTTATACTGTATGGCTAGAATGCTAATTTGCTCATTATTGACATCCGCAACGGAACTGAATGTGGATTGGTTTTTCTCAGTAAGTAAATTGTGAGTGATTATCGATTGCTGCTTAGCTATTGGGTTTCTAATATGTAAATTAGATTGGATTGCTAGTCTATACTATCAGTCTACTAATTAAATGGATTGCTAATCTATCCTATCAGTGTAAGAATATAATGGATTGCTAATCTATTCTGTCAGTCTAGGAATAGAATGGATTGCTAATCTATCGTATCAGTGTAGGGATAGAATGGATTGCTAATCTATCCTATCAGTGTAGGAATAGAAAGGATTGCTAGTATATTTTATCAGCCTAAGAATGGATTGCTAATCTATCATATCAATCTAGGAATAGAATGGATTGCTAATCTATCATATCAATCTAGGAATAGAATGGATTGCTAATCTATCCCATCAGTCTAGGAATAGAATGGATTGCTAATCTATCATATCAGTCTAAGAATAGAATGGATTGCTAATCTATCGTATCAGTCTAGGAATAGAACGGATTGCTAATCTATCCTATCAGTCTAGGAATAGAACGGATTACTATTCTATCCTATCAGTCTAGGAATAGAATGGATTCCTAATCTGGGCCATCAATCTGGGTAAAAATAAAAATTTCATGGCTCAGCTGTTACTGTTGCTAGCAAATTGAATGCTAAATATTGTATGTTGCCTGCTGTACTCATTAGCTACTTTTATTTTGATTAATTTCTAGAACTTGAAAGTTTTTGTTTACCTGTCTCCGTTTTTTTCGTGCACCCGTGCCATTAACTCTGTGGTCTTTTTATAACACTTTGTGTGAACTTTCACTGCACCAACAGTACAGCGAGTTAGCGAAGAGTGCGTCCACGATTTTTAGCTGAAGTACATTCTTAAGGTACTAGCATTGAACTGCTGTTTGAGACTGTAAACGTTTTGATCTTAGCTATATTGGGGTGTTTTTTGCGTTTATTTTTATCTATTTTGTGGCTAAGAGAATACGGCAGTGTGGACTTTTGATGTAGGAATTTTTTTCTATTTGGGATTATTTTGGGACTATTTTGCCTTAGGGTCGTTTTCCTCTGGGTATTATCGTTGAAGTAAAATTTCGTTGAAGGGATTTTCCCTATAGGGATTTTCATTTTGCTTTTAGGACTTTTTTCGATTGGGATTTTCGCAAATATTTTGCTTTAGGGACCTTTGTATTAGGATTTTGTTAAAATATTTTTCTTATGGGACTTTTTCCTATGGGCACTGTAGTACAAATTCTGCCTCAGGCGCTTGCTTTCCCACTGGGATTATTTTGGACTAGTTTTTGTCCCTTTGTACTATAGGGACAAATTTCGGGTGTAAATAAAGGTTAGAATTGTCAGTTGCGATAATATAGGGATAATTTTCCCCTTGTTGCCCATTTGCAGCCTGTAGGCAGCCGCTCAGCCAGCCACTCACAGCCAGAACTCGCGCCAGCCACTGCAACGCCATGAACAGCCTCCGCCTCGCCTCCGTGTCGCCCCGTTCAGCCGTCCTGGCTCTCCGCCTGGCCGCCGGCTCCCCCCTGCCCAATCGGGCAGTCGCAGCCTCCTGCTCCATCATCGGCCGGCAGCTGCACGCCACGCCAGCCAGACGCGACATCGACCAGGCCGCCAAGTACATCGGCGCCGGCGCCGCCACCGTCGGCGTGGCCGGCTCGGGCGCCGGCATCGGCAACGTGTTCGGCAACCTGGTGATCGGCTACGCCCGCAACCCCAGCCTCAAGCAGCAGCTCTTCTCCTACGCCATCCTGGGCTTCGCCCTGTCCGAGGCGATGGGCCTGTTCTGCCTCATGATGGCCTTCCTCATCCTGTACGCCTTCTGAGCCCGTGGCTTGGCGGGAGGCCTGCTGACTAATTGCCCAAGGGATTAGAATTTAGCATAGATGTCAATTTCAATTAGTTATTAACCGCTAATGCTAGCTCTCTGTTCTAATCTAATGTAATCCGTCGGTTGAGTTTTTATTGTCCCGAATATTAGCTACAGGTTCCACTTATTGAATAGAAATATCATCGTATGTTTATGCCACAGTATGATACACTCTAACTTTAAGCAAAGAACATCCCTGTGCGCTCTAAAATTGGTTGAACTGAAATATATAACTGACTGAATATTTATATTTAGTGTGAGACGGGTGAGCGCTGCTCACTCCGTTGCTCAAGTTGACTTTATTGTGTGCTTATTCTGAAGGAGCGCAGTATTCTTGCTTGCAATGTGTTAGGGAAATCCAGTGCGAAAATAGGATTTAACATAAACTGGGATTAGGAAAGATTTAGAAGAGGGAGCGATTTGGGAAGATTGACAGGTGAGGGGGATCAGGGAAGATTGACAGGTGAGGGGATCAAGGAAGATTGACAGGTAAGGGGATTAGGGAAGATTGACAGGTGAGAGGATCAGGGAAGATTGACAGGTGAGGGGATCAAGGAAGATTGACAGGTGAGGGGATTAGGGAAGATTGACAGGTGAGGGGGATCAAGGAAGATTGACAGGTGAGGGGGATCAAGTAAGATTGACAGGTGTGGGGCATCAAGTAAGATTGACAAGTGAGATGGATCAAGGAAGATTAATAGAGAATGGGGTTAGGGAAGAAAGGATGGGGAATATACTGTGGCAGGCTATCGTTATAGAATTTCGAAACCAGCCTAAGTTTAAACTTAGATGAGGTAATCTGCTAAGTAATAGTGGGCCATAAATCACAGGAAGAGACTGTATGAACTGATTCATGGCGCCCCTGGTCTCCCAGCTTTTCAGCTCCAAGCCTACAGCAGCCATGGCCAGCCGCGCACTCAACCTGTTCACCATCTGCCGCCGCCATTTCGGCACCACCGGCTTCCTCGCCTCCAAGGTGGCCGTCCTGGGCGCCAGCGGCGGCATCGGCCAGCCCTTGTCCCTGCTGCTGAAGCAGTCGTCTCTGGTGTCCCAGCTGGCGCTGTACGATATCCAGGTGAGCTGCGGTCGGCAGGTGTCAGATGGGGCGTCTCTACCCGCCCCCGGTGCTTCAGAGGGGTCTCTACCCGCCCCCGGTGCTTCAGAGGGGTCTCTACCCGCCCCCGGTGCTTCAGAGGGGTCTCTACCCGCCCTGATGCTTCAGAGGGCGTCTCTACCCGCCCCCGGTGCTTCAGAGGGCGTCTCTACCCGCCCCCGGTGCTTCAGAGGGCGTCTCTACCCGCCCCCGGTGCTTCAGAGGGGTCTCTACCCGCCCCCGGTGCTTCAGAGGGGTCTCTACCCGCCCCCGGTGCTTCAGAGGGGTTTCTACCCGCCCCCGGTGCTTCAGAGGGGTCTCTACCCGCCCCCGGTGCTTTAGAGGGGTTTTTACCCGCCCCCGGTGCTTTAGAGGGGTTTTTACCCGCCCCGGTGCTTCAGAGGGCGTCTCTACCCGCCTTTCCCTGATTCTAAATAGCCGCCAAAGCAAGCCAAATAAAGAAACTCCCACCTCACGCAAAAAATCGTGCAGGGCGTCAAAGGCGTGGCGGCCGACCTCAGCCACATCTCCACCCGGGCGGAGGTCAGCGGCTACGACGGCCCGGCCAGCCTGGCCGACTGCCTGAAGGACAGCCGGGTTGTCGTCATCCCGGCCGGCGTGCCGCGCAAGCCCGGCATGACCCGCGACGACCTGTTCAACACGAACGCCGGCATCGTGGCCGACCTGATCACGGCCGTGGCCAAGTCCTGCCCGAAGGCCATGATCTGCATTGTGACCAACCCGGTCAACTCCACCGTGCCCATCGCCGCCGAGATTCTCAAGAAGCACAACGTGTACGATCCCAGGCGTCTGTTCGGCGTCACCACTCTGGATGTTGTGCGCTCCAATGCGTTCGTGGCCGAGGCCAAGGGGCTGGACGTGTCTAAGGTGGGCCAGGCTGGGATTTCGGCTGATTGAGGGATTAATGATTTGGCAAAGAGATTGAGGATTAAGGAGACACTGGGCGATTCAGGATTAAGGAGACACTGGGGGATTCAGGATTAGGGAGACACTGGAGGGGATTAAGGATAAGGGAGACACTGGGGGATTAAGGATTAGGGAGACACTGGAGGGGATTAAGGATAAGGGAGACACTGGGGGATTAAGGATTAGGGAGACACTGGGCGATTCAGGATTAGGGAGACACTGGGCGATTCAGGATTAGGGAGACACTGGGCGATTCAGGATTAAGGAGACACTGGGGGATTCAGGATTAGGGAGACACTGGGGGATTCAGGATTAAGGAGACACTGGGGGATTCAGGATTAGGGAGACACTGGGGGATTCAGGATTAGGGAGACACTGGGCGATTCAGGATTAAGGAGACACTGGGGGATTCAGGATTAAGGAGACACTGGGGGATTCAGGATTAGGGAGACACTGGGGGATTCAGGATTAGGGAGACACTGGGGGATTCAGGATTAGGGAGACACTGGGGGATTCAGGATTAGGGAGACACTAGGGGTTCAGTATTAATAAATCATAATTAGGTTGGAATCACATTGTCAACCATTATTAGAGATCAATGAATGACACGGACAGATTAGGGATAAAAAGTGCCTCATGACGTCATCTAACCCGCCACCCCACGGGCCATCCCAGGTGAGCGTGCCGGTGATCGGCGGGCACAGCGGCGTGACCATCATCCCGGTGATCAGCCAGGCGGTGCCGAGCGTGAGCTTCAAGGCCCAGGACCGGGAGACCATCACGACGCGCATTCAGAACGCCGGCACGGAGGTGGTGAACGCCAAGGCCGGCGCCGGCTCCGCCACGCTGTCGATGGCCTTCGCCGCCGAGAAATTCGTCGACTCGGTGCTGCAGGCCATCGACGGCAAACGCGGCGTCATCGAGTGCGCCTTCGTGGAGTCCACCGTCACTGAGGCCGCGTACTTTGCCACGCCGCTGCTGCTCGGTCGGGACGGCGTTGAGGAGAACCTGGGCCTCGGCAACCTGATCGAGTTCGAGGCCAAGCTGCTCCAGGCGGCCATGCCGGAGCTGCAGCAGAACATCGCCAAGGGCGTCAAGTTCGTCAAGGAGCGCTACTGACACTGACGGGGCGGCGTGTTTTAGTTGCAACTGCGCTTAGATTTCTATTGTTCCTCACCTTGGATTGACTGGCATCGACTAGCAAAATATACAAACTGACGACTGACATCTTTTTGATCGCATAGCTGCGTGTGTGTGTAGCTGCATAGAGTTTTTTTAGTTAGCCTCAGCTGCTCGCGCTATTTATATTTCACCGAAACAAATAAATTATTTATTAGATACTCCTTTAGCACTACTGACAGTAGTTTTTTGGGCTATGCAATGCGTCTGTTTTCCGCCTGACTATCTTGTTATTGACTCTTATTTAATATAAACTAGTTTGAATAAATAAATTTGATATGAGCTCCGTGCGACTGCCGCCTGGATATGATGGTGAATTGGGTGCTGAGATGGCCTGCACTGCGACCTTAATTGGCTGGCTGCTTTGTTCTGTTGTTTTTTTAAAGTGGACCAATGAAAATTCCACTTACGTTTGCCTGGTTATTTAAATTTTAGTGCCTAATTACAGGTTTAATGTTTTTTTAACGGGTTTTTGCCGGTAAAAAAAGGGTTTTATCAAAATTAGGAATTATTCCCACATCCTGGTTGGTGGGATTTTCTCTAAATTTGGAATTATTCCCACATCTGGGTCAGTGGGATTTTCGCTGGAGTTGAGAATTATTCCCACATTCTGGTTAGTGGGATTTTCGCTGGAGTTGAGAATTATTCTCACATTCTGGTTAGTGGGATTTTCGCTGGAGTTGAGAATTATTCCCACATTCTGGTTAGTGGGATTTTCCTCTAGACTTGAATTATTCCCAAATCCGGGCTAGTGAGATTTTCTCTAGATTGGAAATCATTCCAACATCCGGTTTATTGGGATTTTCTCTTAATTAGGAATTATTCCCGCATCCGGGTCAGTGGGATTTTCTCTGGATTGGGAATTATTGCCCCATCATAGCTAGTGGGATTTTTGCTAGATTTGGAATTATTGCCCCATCCCCGGGTCAGTTGGATTTTCCTCTAGATTTGGAATTATTCCCACATCCTGGTTAGTGTGATTTTCTCTAGATTGGGAATTATTCCCACATCCGGGTTAGTGGTATATTCGCCAGCCCGCTCTCCCTTGCAGCCCAGCCAGCGCTAGACATCCGCAATGTCCTCGTACGACTACGAGTCTGACGGCTTCGTCAGCAACATGGAATTCAGCGAGGAGTCGGTGCGCAAGGGCTTCGTCCGAAAAGTGTACGGGATCCTCACCCTGCAGCTCGCCATCACCCTCGGCTTCATCGCCCTGTTCGTCTTCTGCGAGCCCGTCAAGCAGTACTCGCAGCGCAACCCCTGGCTGTACATCGTGGCCCTGGTCGCCACCCTGGTGCTGCTGTTGGTGCTGGCCTGCTGCGAGAACGCCAGGCGGGCCTTCCCGAGCAACCTGATCCTGCTGGTGGTGTTCACCCTGTGCGAGAGCTACATGCTCGGCAGCATCTCCTCGCACTTCGACACCGACGCCGTGTTCATCGCTGTCGGCGTCACCGCCTTCGTCGTGCTGGCCCTGACGATATTCGCCCTGCAGACGAAGATCGACTTCACCATGCTGAGCGGCTTGCTGTTCGTCCTGCTGCTCATCCTGCTGCTGTTCGGCTTCCTCTGCGCCATCATCCAGTCGCGCTTCGCCACCCTCGCCTACTCCTGCCTGGGCGCCCTGCTGTTCAGCGCCTACCTTGTAGTGGACACGCAGCTCATGTTGGGCGGCAAGCACCAGTACGCCCTGTCGCCCGAGGAGTACATCTTTGCCGCGCTCAACCTGTACCTGGACATCATCAACCTGTTCCTGTTCATCTTGTCAATCATTCAGGCTTCTAGAGATTAACAAAATTCATTGTATTCCGATATGTTGCGCCGATTACTAAATATCCAGACACAACTGTTGGTTATTATAAAGTGCGCCGCATCTAAACAGAGAGAAATCTTTCTATTTACTGGGAAAGGAAACTCGCTATTTTCCTGTTCGTCGCGTACTGGTCTGTAACAATAAAATCTGATTATTTACTGTCGTCTTTACCTCTTTGCGCTTTGCGAGTTTGATGTGACGTGGTCTCAACCTCAAATCGATTTTTTTCTGCAAATAGAAATAAAATTTTGATTGTATTTCACTGTCCCCCAGCGTTTCAGGCCGAGTGGGTGATTCGATGGCCGGTGTATCGTTTTATTCTGTTTGATTCATTCAAATTTAGTGTCGTTTTGCCAGTATTTTTCATTTATTTAGGTGCCGAGGCTTTTGGTCTAATTGAAAATTGAAAGCTGCGATTCTTAGTGGACGTGGACATGACTGACAATTAAGGTGGGACATGACTGACAATTAAGGTGGGACATGACTGACAATTAAGGTGGGACATGGCTGAAAATTAATGTGGGATATGACTGACAATTAGGGTGAGTCATGACTGACAATTAGGGTGAGTCATGACTGACAATTAATGTGGGACATGACTGACAATTAGGGTGGGACATGGCTGACAATTAATGTGGGACATGACTGACAATTAATGTGGGACATGACTGACAATTAATGTGGGACATGACTGACAATTAATGTGGGACATGACTGACAATTAATGTGGGACATGACTGACAATTAATGTGGGACATGACTGACAACTAATGTGGGACATGACTGACAACTAATGTGGGACATGACTGACAATTAATGTGGGACATAACTTAACATGAATGTGGGACATGACGGAAAATTAATGTGGGACATGACTGACAATTAAGGTGGGACATGGCTGACAACTAATGTGGGACATGACTGACAATTAATGTGGGACATGACTGACAACTAAGGTGGGACATGACTGACAACTAATGTGGGACATGACTGACAACTAAGGTGGGACATGACTGACAACTAATGTGGGACATGACTGACAACTAAGGTGGGACATGACTGACAATTAATGTGGGACATGACTGACAACTAATGTGGGACATGACTGACAACTAAGGTGGGACATGACTGACAATTAATGTGGGACATGACTGACAACTAATGTGGGACATGACTGACAACTAATGTGGGACATGACTGACAACTAAGGTGGGACATGACTGACAACTAATGTGGGACATGACTGACAACTAAGGTGGGACATGACTGACAATTAATGTGGGACATGACTGACAACTAATGTGGGACATGACTGAGAACTAAGGTGGGACATGACTGACAATTAATGTGGGACATGACTGACAACTAATGTGGGACATGACTGACAACTAATGTGGGACATGACTGACAACTAAGGTGGGACATGACTGACAACTAAGGTGGGACATGACTGACAACTAATATGGGACATGACTGACAACTAATGTGGGACATGACTGACAACTAAGGTGGGACATGACTGACAATTAATGTGGGACATGACTGACAACTAATGGGGGACATGACTGACAACTAATGTGGGACATGACTGACAACTAATGTGGGACATGACTGACAACTAATGTGGGACATGACTGACAACTAATGTGGGACATGACTGACAATAAATGTGTGACATGACACAATTAATTGGGACATGACTGAAAATCAAGGTGGGACGTAGCTGAAAATTGAACTAGATTAATTTATTAACAACTTCTAACTAGCTAAGTATTAGGCAATCCACCTAGTTGTTAATCATTTAGTCATTTATCAATACTTATCTAAATAAAACTAGCTTAAAATTCAAAATTTTTCGAAAATTGATAAAAAATGCGATCTGTCACGAAATTTGCCAAACTTTCCAATCTCACCCAATGCTTAAAATGTGCAATTTTACCACTGCACCATTTATTGTCTGTCTTTAATGAGCCAGCGTGTTTCAACCGCATCTTTTTACATTTGGGTTTTATTAAGCTTTAAGGAGTTGTCAACTACGATCGACGTGATCAACTCGGATCCCAATCAGGAGATCCTACGAACGTAGCGCGCCATGTAGAGATAGTTGAGCTGCCTGACGTGCTCGATGCAGCGCTGCTCCTCGGCGGTGATCCAGTTCTCCTCGCGCTGCCGCAGCGTCACCACGGCCAGCGGGAAGCCGAGCACGGCGTAGAGAATCAGCGCGCAGGCGGCGATGAAGTAGGTCTTGTAGTTGTCGCTGAACTTCTGCATGAAGAACATCTGGGCGGAGATGGACAGCTTGAACTCGTTGGTTTTCCACTGGCGCCGCTCGTCCAGCACCAGGTAGCACTCCCAGGCGCCCGTGTCCGCGTACGACAGCGTCAGCGTCCAGTTCCTCTCGTACCAGTCCGCCAGCAGGTGCTCGCGCCGCGGCAATCCGTTGTGATACCAGCGGACAACTGCCGCCTCCAGCGAGGGCAGCCCGGCGTCCATGAAGGTCTCCGTGTTGGTTGGCATGACAACGGTTTGCGACTCCGGGTGCTGCTTCTCTGTCAGCAGACGGGTTAGCAGCGTGAAGGTGCGCATCAGGTAGTGCTCACCGTCGAGTACCTCGGGAATGGATGGAGCTGGAGCCTGCACTTTCCCTGAGACACTGGTTGGAGATTTACCAGAACTGTTTAATCTAGTGGTGGTGTAATTTTGCTGTTTTAACTGCTCACGTACTTGAGCTAGCGGGTAAGGTACTATAGTTGTCAAACTGGCGATGTGGTGATGCACTTAAAGCTGTCTAACTAGTGATGTACTTTAGCTAATTTGAAATATACTATAACTATCTAACCTGCGACGTTTGGACATCTGCCCTGTGACTGCATGGTCGTAAGAGCCCCAGCTCTAAGAGGATTTTTTGCCCTTGAGCTAGGCACTTAATCCCGCATTGCTTCAGTCCACCCAGCTGAGATCGGGTGCCAGTTTGAGCTGTGAAAATTTAGGGTGGGAGTTGCAGCCCCTCCAGCCTGTCAGCACTGAACAGCTGTACACAGCCCTCGGATGCGCCGCGCAGCTAAGCTGCTGCTGTGCCGTGAGCTGCACAGCTGGTCGAAAGGTCGGGTGTCTAACTTTTTTTATCATTTATTTTGATTTGTTTTAATAATGTACTTAAGCCGTCACAGTGGCGATTTTCCATCGATCACAACAGACGCAGTGCCAAATCGAGAAGCCTCACCATGTAGCAAGCGTACAGCCCGACCTTTTCGGAATCAACCGGGTCGATAGTGAGCTGCGTGCCGAAGCTGCGCACCTGCGCCATCTCCAGCTTCGTATCTCGCCCGACAGCCTTGCTAGCGTCATCCTCACCCTCCAGCAGCCCCTTGGCCTCCTCCTTCTGCGCGATGAACCACTGCAGCCGGGTCTGCAGGGCGATGACACTGACGTTGTTCCTCCGCCAGTTGATCTGCAGATGCTGGTAGGACTTGACGCTGCTGAGCGCCAGGCTGTAGGCCTCGTTCTTGCAGTCCAGCGTGGCCGGGGCGCCGTAGTTGACGTAGAACAGCTGGTTCGGCGACTCCGTCAGGTCCTGGGCGAGCATCTGCTTGGCCAGCGTCAGGAAGTCGGTGTCCGCCGAGCAGGGCACCTCGCAGTCTTCGACCTCAAGGCGGCCCAGGCGACCGCCGCCGCAGCGCAGGCCGTTGTGCCCGGGCGGCGGGTTGTCGCAGCGGCGAATGCGGCGACGAGTGCCCTGAGGGCGGAGGGACCGGTTTGATGCCGGATGCAGAGATGCTGAGAATTTAGAATTTCCCGAAAGCTAGAATTTCCACTCGAAAGAAAAAACTTGCAAGAATTTTAACAAATCCTGCTTCTCTTTGCTTATTGAAACTTACTAACGTTGCACTATAAATGCGTAAACTAATTTAAAGGTAAACTTTCATCAAAAGCAATCTTTAAGATGATGTTTTGAACTTTAACCTCGCTCTGTATTAGACACATCTACGCTTGTAGCTAGGCTTATACGAGCTTAGTGAGCTATTTAAGTTCTGTAATTTTCCTGTAAAGCTGGGTTTTTTTATTTGGAAACCTAGAAACCCTGAACCCAATGCCAAAACATGACTCGATTCCGAAGACTATAACTGGTACCCCCCATTTTATTCGGTATTCGGTGATCTAAAAAAGCTAAATCTGAAGGAGGGTTGTGGGCACTTTGACGCTCAAAGCGCCATCGTTCCGCAACCAAGGACTGGGCATGACTGTCCATTGCGCTGACTCCTGAAGCGCGTTCAGTCACACTGAATGCGGTATGCAGGCATAGACACACACACAGGCCGGTACCCAGTCACGCACTCACATAGGATGTACAAGCAACGGTTCCAGGAATGTACACTCACTATGCTTTGGGGGGGTTGCCCTCATGAGTGTAAATTGCACAACTGGCCCATAGCCCAACCAATTCGTGCACAAGGCCCCAAATTAATGTGACCCTGGACCAGTGGCACACAAGGCACACGCGCTAGACCGCCGAGCCACTCGCCCCTAGAATGATTCAGTGATCAGCAAGCACCATACGATTCGAATTAATGTTATAATAAGTTTATCAATCAAATTCAGTACTTTTGGCGGCAGTCGTAAGATAACCAGAATTGACTGGCTAGTTTGAAGAAGATAAAGTATGATTACGAATTGAAGTCTTGTAACTTAAGACCGATAATACTTCACTATTTTGTTTTTGTACTCGTAATTCGTTACTGAGGGATTAATTTGGTAACTAGGAGGAAGAGGTGCGTACTGGCTTACGAATGGGAAATAGCTATTTGTGATAGGGATTTTTGTGTTTCATAGCGAATGCATCACAAAAGAGCCCCGCCGAGCAGCTCCTACCTTGCCGCAGTTCTCCTCGAGCTCCAGCGCGTTGCCCCGAGCCGGCATGGCCACCCCGGAGTTGTGGGCGTTGATAGCGCCCTCAGCCTCCGTCTCCAGGTCGGTGCGCGCCTTCTTGGACTTCGCCACGTCGTCGGGCCCTCCGGCCAGGGGAGCGGCCGCCGATTCTGCAGCGGCCTTGCTAGCGGCTTTGGCGGCGGCCGCGGTGGCGTTGAACTGGCAGTCCGTCCACTCGGCCCATTCGCCCCAGCCGCCGTTAACCGGGCAGATGACGTAGGCGCGGCACGGCAGGCACTCCCGGCTGGCCTTCTCGCCGCCCTGGCAGAAGTCCAGGTTGATCTGCGTGCGCCGCGGATCGTTCTGGTCGATGCAGTCGCGCCGGCGGCAGCGGACGCCCTGGCCGCAGGTGGTGCTGCACTGAGTCTCGTGGGCCGACCACGGCTGCCAGGCGGGGCTCAAGCCCGCCTCGGCACTTAGCCAGACGGACAGGAGGAGGGCGGCGCTGAGGAGGCCGCTGGAGGAGGGATAGGGAGATTCTTGTGTGGGAAAAATGAGCGGGGAGCTGGGGAGAGCAAACAATAGTGACAGAAAGTGAGACATTCTGTAGTCGCTGCTGACGGGCTGGAGGGGCTGCAACACCCAAGATAAATTTTCCCAGCTCAAACTGGTGCCCGATCTCAGCTGGGTGGACTGACGCAATGCGGGATTATAAGTACCCCTTGCTCAAGGGCGCAAATTTTCGGATTTCTTGAAGTTTATGTTGGTAAAATACTTCCAGTTGTGCTAGGCTCATAAGACTGTCTCTTCATGGGTTTTTTGCTATTCTGATTTCAATTCCAGGAGGAGGCCTGTAGCTAAAATAATTTGCAGACCAAATTTTCAATAAAGGCGGGTGGATCTATTGAAGATACGGTCTGTTTAGGGTAGATGATTAACTTTGATAAAACAAAGCTGATAGATCAACCTACGCTTAAAAGTATTGTAAGCAGAGAAAGATAATTTCGAGAAGTCATTAGCTAGAATTGAATAAATTAGCAGTCGAAATGTGGAGGAGCAGCGAGCTGAAGAAATGTAATTCACTTAAAAAATGCCAACATTTTTTCAAAAATCTGAAGTTGAACCATTTCAATCAAAATTAATTTATAAACAAATAATAATTTATTCGCTAAGGAAAACAAATATTTGGGTTTAAATAAACTGTGAAATTTTTTAAGGTGAATTAACTGGTAGTAATATAGATATTGGTTCTTTCAACGCAATTGCAAAATAAATTTTCTAGGAAAGTTTTCGGTTCTTTTTATAATAAAATTGATCTATAAGAGCAAAACATCTGTCCTAATACTTGAGATACGTTTTAGAACCTCAAGATTTACAATGGTACTTTAGATGTACCAAAGAATAAATGGGTAAAGTTACATTAAAATTGGAAATTAGGAAGCATTTTACCTATATAAACTTCATGGAGTCCAAATTTTCCCCTAGAGCCGAGGCTCGAGCCCACGACCTTCCGATCATAAGGCAGACGCCCTAGCCACTAGCTAAAACTCCGGTATAAAAAAGGAAGTATACATCTATAAAAACCCCAATCCTGTGTCTATCTTTCTGTGTGCCAGTGTATGACAGGATTTGCGCAACTTGTACAAGCATTTTACCATTAAAATTCAAAGAATGCAAACTGCCACAAATCAGTTGTGTTGATGGAAAAACTGAATAGTGAGTGGTACCTACCTTAACTGGCTTGCTTTGTCCATGTCAATTGTGGCAAAGAAAATCGATTAAGACTTAATTTATAAATTGTTTGACTGACTGAAAACAACATGCGTCCAGTTGTACGCATGCAGAGAGAAATAAATTCGCTATAGCGTTAATGCAAAAAAGCGTAGCTCTTTTTTTGTCTAGGGGAATCCCAAAAAAATCGATAAGCACTTCAAAGGAGCAAAAATTTGACAATGGTTAGTTGTCTATATGGTTTTGGAGTTTGACAATGATTAAATCAAGGACACTTAAGGTGAAATGAATGAAATGAAATTAATCATTGTCTATGACAAAACCATATAGACAACAATATTGTCTCACGACTATTAATAGACAAAAGTCGACTATAAATAGACATGTATTGCCACATATTTGACAATGCGCGTAGAAGTGTGACAATATATCATTTTTTGTATATTATGATTTCCTAAAAATTGAGACACCTGCGAAAACTGTCTTGCTGAGTTTGCATCTAACAGCGTGATTTGTTGTTGTTGTTATTGAGTTTGCAAATCTTCAAGCCATTGAAATCCCAACTCTTTTGCCAGCGGAAAGGGGAAAATGGTGCCTGCAAACCGTGGGATCTTGTGACTTTCACCACCATTTCGCTCCGCTTTCGCTTTCTTTTTCCCGAAAGAGGTCCCCTCTTTCCTTTAGTTTCGGCTGGTGAAGGACAGGATCCCCCGCTGCTCGTTGGCTGGTCGCTGGTGCACGCAAATCACCACCTTGCCATGCCTGCCAGAAAGAGGGAGGCAGGTGCTGAGCATCGCAGATCGTAGCCCGTGGGCCTAATCTGACTCACACACAAAGTCCACAATCTCTCGCGCTATTAACAACTGGCTCAGCCACCAACACCAAGCCCATTGGGACAACTGCACCGATTACAGGCAAACTCGGGCAGCCATGCCTGTGATTAGCAGGAAAGTAATCGACTATCTGATCTCTCTTAATTGGATCGATCTCAGGGAGATGAGTATGATCATCGCTGGTCATGGCTTCTTCCAGAGACATATCTCTCTCCAAACCGGTTGTTCCCCCACCTGCCGTTTCTGTGGCTTAGAAGAGGAGACTGCCGCACACCACGTCACGTTCTGCCCATGCTTCAACCAGGCAAGAAACTGGCACCTCGGCTACCCGCAAGGACTAGACGAGCTTACCACACCGGACATGATCCGAGACCTCCGGGCCTTCATCCGTGACACCTGCTGCTTGAAGGTCGCGGACGCTTCCCTTGCGAATCTACCTGCTGCTGGCATGGGGTGGGCGCACCCCTAAGTCTAAGGCCTCTCAACTTTTTAGCTTGGGGTTGCGATAGGGGCCGAACGGCCTAATCGCGGCGTCCTGCCCCACGCCAGTAGTAAGTAAGTAAGTTTCCAGCGGAACTTGCATTGAAAGCAGCGTCAAGGTTACACCAACAGCGGCAAGACGGCAGAAGTATTTACGCAGATTATGTGGATGCTGAACGATGCCTGTTTCGGGACTGCCGCATTTAATGGTTATTGGTTTATGTGTTATATTGGTCGCTTCGTAAGCAGAGTGGTCGGAAAGGCTGTCTGTTGCGACAGTTGCAGCAGTGCGCTAATAACAGATTCAATCAGCAACTTCGCTGCTGCCGCTAAAGCAAAAAACGCAGCGTCCAGATAGCAGTCTGCTTCTTTGCTCTGCTGCTTTCGTTACAGCTGGTGGCTCAGCAGAAGTTGCCTTCCTCCTCGGCGTTTCCGGTCAAATGCGGTGCTGCCAGCTGCTCGAATTTACTTCAATCTAAAAAAATATCTTTTCTGCTGCTATCTATGGTAAAAAAGTAAATGCCCGGGAAGCAGCGAGTTGGCATTCTATCTTTTGCTCTGTATTCTTTGGCGTGTCCGCTCTCTCTTTCTTTCTGTACGCATCCAACTCGTTGGATAAACAACTTGATTTTACGAAGAGATTACGTACACTTGCCATAGACATTGTTAGATGCGTATCGCTAGTCAGCTACAGTGTAATAGTAATTAATTATAATATAGAATTCAAGAAATAGAAATTTTAGCTCGCCCTTGCGATTTAGACCCTGGATTAATTTTTTCATCCATGATTTAGACCGTACATGTGTTACAGTACGAGCGACCACGAAAATTAGTGAGCAAAACAAACTAATCTACTAAAAACTAAGACTTCAGTAGATTTTGGAACATGAGACTCGTGTTTTCTACAAAAATGGCAAAAATTTAATAATGCATCGGGTTGGGCAAGCATAGCTAAAAGTTATTAAATTCACTCTCTTGTTTCGAAAAGACTGGCACATCAGTCCTAAGCCCCTTGGTGAGCGATAACGGAGTTAGTCTTGTTCTTCATAAGTTCCCACAGCAGGACACGATTGCCCAACAGTGGGTTGTACTGATGAACTGCACAACCTTCAGCAGCAGTAATTGTTTTTTTATGATAATGAATATTGTCCGCTCTGCCGATCGGCAAGGGGTGCTGACAGTTATCAGTTAGCAACGCGTTAGCAACAAATATTTCGAGGTTTGAGAGTAAGAAGTTGCATTGTCAGTGTACGAGGGGAAGTACCTCGTAGGTAGCCAAGGCGCTCTCCATGCGCAGAGGGAGAGATAAAAGATCTTCGACGCGTGAGCTACGTAACTATTTTATCACTAGGGGGTCTACAGCCAAAGTCTGAAAGTGAAAGTGAAAGTTAAATGCATAATCTGTCAGTTGAGTTGAATCTGTTTCTTTCACTCTCCTGTGGCAATGCCGACTTTGAGTGATCGGGGGTGGTGGCGCGCTTCGAGTTCGTGGCTCCACTTGGCACGTGCGAGTCTCTCTGGTACGCCTTCGGGCTCGTTGTTGGTACGCGCTTTGATAAGTAGTGTTATTTTTTAAATAATTTTTTATTTAAACTGCAATTTTTTAAAGCTTTCTAAGAGGCTAGAAACACATTCAACTCGAACTTTAGTCCGCAAGTTGTCTGATCTTCGATTCAAAGAAACTTAAGCAGGTGAGTGATCACATTGTAATGATTGAATTTGTTAGAATGAAAGCGGCATCGGCCACTCCAGCTAGCAGGCCATGCCATCAGTACCGAGTCGAACTGCTTGCAGAAGGTGCTGCTGCTCGCACTCTCTGTGGCCCCAATATGACTATGTGATGCTTCCCGCCCGCGTAGCCTTAGCCTAAAGGGGAAGAGAGATGACTACGACTAACAAGAGGATGACCATGAGCCGCCTATGACCTGAGGCCGACACTCACAGGCCTTCAGTACCGTGCAAACCCGCCCTGAGGATATCGATTGGAATTGGGTAGCTATTGGCCTTAGGGCAAGGTCCCACGCCTGCTCTGCCATAGCTTAGGTGCCTTTAATGGGTCTTGGGGTCATAGTATCAGCCTCAAGGCTGCCACCACTCTGTATGACCTGGCGCACCTGATGACTCTCCAGATCTAACGAAGCCAGAGCTCCGCCCGGGTATTGATTCGGGGTTTTAGCTAAACAGCGAGGCAAGACGTAGCCGATTTAGGGGCTCTGCACGGGCTTCTATCGGGAGTGCCGGGATCATTACTGAAGGGCTTTTGTGCAGGGAGTCCTTGGAGGCGGTGCGGAGAGAGAGAATCCGGGAACAGGTTACTAAGAGTAGTGAGGTGAGAACGTGGGCTCTGATACTTCGAACGCTTCAGTGCGAGATGGGTCCGCTTAACCAGGTTTTGCTATCTCTACCCGCCGTCACGTGCACATAGCTTCTACACCGCTCATACTCGTACGCTCATTACACACAGGCGCGCCGCCAGACGCGGCGATTCGCCCACGAGAGTCTGTTCGCTAGTTTCCCCTAATTTTCCCATACTTCACCGCCCAAGGTGAAATGCTTAGCAAGCCATTAGCAGTCCAATAAGAATGGAGCAAAAGATAGAATATATTTGATGATTAGGCATATTGCAACTAAGATGACACAAGGCTAAACTACTTCAGCGAAATATATTTATGTACACAAACACAAATAAAAGAGGCTCAATCCTCTAAGCAAACAGCTACAGGTAAAAATATGAAAAGCCCCGAAAATACGCGCTAGGCGGAATGACAATAAAATAAGCGGGGGAACTTACTGGCGGCTGGCACGAAGAGAGAGAGCAAGGCCGGAGCTGAGATGGCGGCACTATAGAGCTGGCTGCTGATCGCTGATGGCGGGCTGTTCGGCGACGAGGCCGGAGGCCGAGGCTGTTGCAGATGCAGATGAGGCACGAAGCCGATGTTAGAGGCACAGAGGCCAGGAATTTAGCAGGCTGAATAGCCGCACTTAGGCAGAGCTTTAGGGCTCGGTAATAGGGCCAAAGGCCAGGTGCTAGGGCCTCTAAGGGCTAAGAAAAGGGAGCACCTCTTGTCGGAGATTTGAGTCCTGAGACTCGGAGCTCGACGTTCAACTATGACGCCGAAATACCCGAAGATTTTAGAGGCCGAAAGTAGCAACTTAAACAGGTCTCAAAATCCAAAATGGCCGCCATCTCATCTCACGTTGCCATGGCTCCCTCTCTCCGATCGGCCGCCGGCTGATGACGCTGAAATGAGAACAGCAAAAATGGCAGCCAGCACATGAGAACACCGGAGAATTACGCAAGCTGGAGTGGGGTGGGGAGTAGGTGATAATGAGGCGCAAATAATGGGGAGGGGTTGAGAAGGGATGGAGAACAATGAGAACGGGCCGAGAACAATAAAAAAGAAAAAAACATTAGAAAAGCAAACAAAAACGGGGAACAATAGAGAAGCAATTAGCAAGAAAACATTAGAAAGATAAAAACCTGGGAACAATAGAAAGGTAAAAATTAGAGGACAGAAAACAATAGAAGCGGGGTGGGGAGGACGGCATGAGAAATGGGGTTGGGGGTTAACAGGGGCGCGAATGAAAATGCCACTAGGCAGGAGTAGAACAAGGGGGAGAATCGGTAAATAAGTTAGTAAAACGCGCAGAAGATACTTTTAGTAATATAAATTAGGGCGTAGAAATAGAGGGTTTGAGTAGATTATTATCGGTGTAGAAACTCGTACTGCAAGTAGAGGGCGCGCGCAGAAGCAAAAGCGGGTAAAGCGGGCAAAAGAGGGTGAAAAGGGGGAGAAGGGCTCCAGCAGGCGCATCCCAGGGTTGGGAGGTGACGGAGACCGGGCAGGCAGGAGCAGACGTGGCTAGAGGGGAGGCCGGGGAAGGATCCCAATCCCTCTCGCCGGCAATCGTGCTCGATCGGCAATCGCGCTCTCGACCTTGCCCAGACCGCAGTTACATCATTTGTGTCTCGTATCATGCTGTGCTTACAGTATAGTTCTGTCATTCCTATACTTCGTGCGTACCTAGAAACAAGAGGTTAATTTAAGACAGCCTCCTATTCAATAAATGATTGGAGCTTTTAGCTCATGTAACCTGTCTGGATTTGTATCACATCAGTACAGCACATTCAATTATATTTTAATGTGATTAAAAACGCAGAATCTCAGAATCAGTAATCAAACTCGACAACTGCAGGTGCTGATTGATGGCTCAAGCGCCGACTCGTTCTTTACCGAAGGAAATAGTTGAATACTTCGAAGGCCAAGACGAATATGTCAATCAATTGGTTGAAATTTCAAGACAAGGTGCTCAACAGTGGTGCAGCCGGTTGCTCCCTGACGTCACCCATGAACTGAGGACAGAGTTGGAGCGTTTCGCACCTGCGTGCATGGATCTGCTGACAAGGCCCGATGAGATTCTGGAGGATTTGTGGCAGTCTGAGGAAATTGCGGACCAGGAGAAAATGAATGAACTGCTGAAATGCATTGAGTAAGTGTCCTTGCGATACTTTTGCGCTCTCTGGGCACTGTGGTGTACTATTGCGTATGTCATCAGTATACCGACCAATTTTACTCGGTGATTGCATGTTGACAAATTGTTTCAGAATTTTGCGAAAGGTCTGCAACAAAAACGCAGAATTCAAAGCTTCCAAAACGTGTCAGTGCATTGTGGAAATTTTTCTATGGATGGTTAAATCGACTGATGGAACTTTAAAGGACTGGCAGAAGAAGCTTCTGATTAGTCTTGAAGAGTTTGTCAGCTCTGTGCCGGAGTTCTTCAATCCAACTTGCACCCCAAGTGAAGCCGCAGAGTTAGAGTTATGGAAAATATCTAAATTCAAGGATAACTGGAGTTGGTATCACAACTTCACATTCCTCAACGCATACGCCAAAGAGGAGACAAATACCAAGAAAAGAATTTTCAGTGCGGGAATTGCCACTGAGCTGGCTGAGCCCCTCTCCCTTGAGCGAGCAGACAGTGGCGAGTTCCGAGTGCTGTCCTTGGGCTGCGGGCCGGGCAGCGACCTGCTGGCTGCGTTGGAACGGTGGAATGAATCCCGCTCCAAGCGACTGATTTCTTGCGTCTGTGTGGACAGATCCTGGTGGCCAAGAAGCGCGTTTTTTAAGGCAAAAAGCGGGCTAAAGAACTTAAGGATTGGTGCTATTTGCTTCGTGCAAGAGAGCATTCAAAATTTCCTATCTCGTGTGACAGAGAAGTTTCATCTGATCACCCTGAGCTTCGTGGGGATTGGCGATTTGGGTGATGACATCCTTCGGACTGGTCTTCGAAACCTGCTGACGGAGGATGGCCAGGTGCTTGTCACTGACAAATACCTTGGCAAAGTCCTCCGGCTTGACCAAAGATTTTCATTTTTTCCGACGCATGTCAGGCTCTCTATGACGAAAAAACGGCGCCAATTATAATTCACCTTCGGCAGAACAAAAGTCCAGACAATGTAAGCTGAAAGCTGATCTTACTTTCAAGTTGTTGGAGAATCAAGTATGCATTAGGGATCAGAAAAATTATTTTACGCATCTCGTCTACTGCCTGTCCCTCTATCTGTCTGTGTGTCTGTCTCTATTGAAATACTGTATTTAGTGGCTTGATTGCACGTTCGATCGATATATGAGTCTGTACTCAAAGAATGAACAGGATTCGACTATACTATTTCCAAGATGACAAACTTTCTCAGTTGATTTTATATTTGTGCTTGTTGTGCTTTCTTTCAACATTAAATTCGTCTGTCTTTCTGTCTGTCTCTCTTTCTGCCTGTCTGTTTGTCTGTCAGTCGGTCAATGCTTTTCTGTCTCTTTTAATGTATGTTTACAGCATCAGAAGGGTAAATAGTATAGATTTGTCCAGTATTAATGTTAGCCAGAGCTGTCTTATTATACCTAATGAATTCGAAATTTCAATTCAGTTCAGATTTTATCGCACTGCGTATTTCATGCGTACTTTCAGCGGAAACTAATCGTGAAAGTGCATTACGTTCTGGAAAGATTTATTCAACTGAACACAGTGGAGAGCAACATGCCGCCGAAAAGGCAACTGCAGGTTTTCATACTGGCGGCCCAGGCCTATAAGGCCGTCGGTTCTGACGCTAAAAAAATAGCTGAAAAAGTCCAGCTTGAATGCAACTATAAATACAGCAGTGGCAGTGCCAGCCAATTCTTGTGCTCGGTAAAAAATAACGAAGAATTCAGGCAGTACTACAGGTACCTTTGGTTCAGGCTTTGTGATGTCAACGATGAACTGGTTTTTACTGCCTCACGCGGACACCCAAGGTATTCGTATTATTTATCCCAGACTGTATCTCGTTTTAGTACAAAATTATCAGATTACTCCACGTATAGCCATCGTCATTTACATCGTTGCAGTCCCGATGACATCGATCTCATTGAAGAGGTGGCTGATCAAGACTTGGCAGAATTTTTTGATAGTGTAAAAAACTTGAGTGCCGGTAAGCTGCCACTAGTTGTCTGATGCCCATACTACAAAGCGTTACATGTTTGATCTGCTTATTCGCATTTGTAGATGATTGGGAGAGCTTCAACGGGCCAGTGCTCAACAACTGACAACATTTTCAATGTTTATTGATTATAAGAACACTGAATGCTAACTTTGTTAGCAAAATTCTTTCGTTGCCAGACTAGAATCTTTCCCATGGCATCAGTGCATGCTATATTTATCCCAGACTGGAATCTTCCCCATTGCATCTGTGCATGCTATATTTATCCCAGACTGGAATCTTCCCCATTGCATCTGTGCATGCTATATTTATCCCAGACTGGAATCTTCCCCATTGCATCTGTGCATGCTATATTTATCCCAGACTGGAATCTTCCCCATTGCATCTGTGCATGCTATATTTATCCAAGACACAACAATATAAACAATATAATACAAGTGTATAAAATACTCCCTGAATTCTGCTCAATACTTAAGCTCGTAAAAAGTAATTTTTAAAACTCAAAAGCCGTGTCAAAATCATTCAGAACTTGCTTGGTTATCACAGACTCAACCACAGTGCAATCAATATTTTTCGTTATTTGTATTTTGCTGGGTCATATTGCGTAAAAAAGCGATTTAAGGCACATATTCTGCTTAAACAGATTTCTTGAATACTGGAAATTTTTTCTCAGATAAATTTAGCCCATTGCAAAGCCAATGCTTAAAAGATTTAAAAGTTCTCCTTGTTGAAGTAAAACACGGAGCTGGTGCTGCTGGTAAACTCGTTGCACCTGGCGTTCAGCTCCTTGGCTAGCGGCGATGGGCCGCAGAAAAACACGCCGATGGATGCGCTGAAGGGCGGGTGCGTGCGGTTGCGGGATAAAGAATATGAAATGCTAAGCTGGGGTGCTGAGTGTCTGAGCTGGGGTGCTGAGTGTCTGAGCTGGGGGTGCTGAGTGTCTGAGCTGGGGGTGCTGAGTGCCTGAGCTGGGGGTGCTGAGTGTCTGAGCTGGGGGTGCTGAGTGCCTGAGCTGGGGGTGCTGAGTGTCTGGGCTGGGGGTGCCGAGTGCCTGAGCTGGGGGTGCTGAGTGCCTGAGCTGGGGCGCTGAGTGCCTGAGCTGGGGTGCTGAGTGCCTGAGCTGGGGGTGCTGAGTGCCTGAGCTGGGGGTGCTGAGTGCCTGAGCTGGGGTGCTGAGTGCCTGAGCTGGGGTGCTGAGTGCCTGAGCTGGGCAGGCTGAGTACATCCCGTCCACCACTCACTCCGGGTGCTTGGCCGCCAGGTCGCGCAGCTCGAGCTCCCAGTTCGGCCGGCCAAAGTGCGTCCTGGCGCGCAGGCCGGTCAGACAGTCGGCCTCGTCGGCGTCGCGGCTGGCGATCTCGCGTGCTCGCCGAGTCTCCACGCTGCCAGTCAGATGGACGCGCAGGTCCAGCAGCTGGGCGAAGTCGTCGCCGTCCATTCGTTGAAGGTCGCGCTCCAGATCCTGCAGAAAGGCGGCGAACCATTCGAAGGCCCGGTAGTCCGGGCAGATCCAGTAAAAGTACAGGCGCCTGAGCTTGCGCAGCGAGCGCGTCTTGGCGGCCTGGTGCCAAACATCGCGCAGGACGGAGGCGAACGGGGTGACGCCGATGCCGCAGCCAATCAGCACGGAGACCGAGTACTGAGTCACACCCTGGGTGCGTGCAGATGGGGGGAATCATACGACAAATGAGTGAGGGTGGAGGGGTTGGCTGACCAATCAGCGATGCTTGAGGGGTTGGCGGACAAATGAGTGAGGGTGGAGGGTTGGGCTGACCAATCAGCGATGTTTGAGGGGTCGGAGGGCAAATGAGTGAGGGTGGAGGGATGGGCTGACCAATCAGCGATGTTTGAGGGGTCGGAGGGCAAATGAGTGAGTGTGGAGGGATGGGCTGACCAATCAGTGATGTTTGAGGGGTTGGCGCACAAATGAGTGAGGGTGGAGGGATGGGCTGACCAATCAGTGAGGCTTAAGAGATTCACAGACCAATTATAAATTACTTACATCAGTCGCTGTACCGTATGGTCCGTCGACGAAGACTCTAGAAAAAAAATAAAATTTCAAATAAATATGCAAAATATCACTCTTGGGCCTTTCGTCTTAATTTTTTCTACGCAACCCACTTTGGCAAAACTTCCCGCTCAGCGGTTGTGAGGTCGCCTTTGCCATAGCACTGAGCAAACAGCTGCTCAACTTTCTTAGTCCAGTCGCCGACTGTGCGAATGTGCACAGAGAAATACGGATCGTCAGGCGCCTGCGGATCGAACTGCACTACTTATAGTAGGAGTTGAAAAAGTAGTAGCTAAAAATTATAAATTTAAGCAACAAGGGCGCACCGAGGTCAGCGTGAACGGATGCCACTGCAGCTGGGAGGCCTCGGGCACCAGCAGGAAGATGTACTCGCCTGGCGAGGCGGAGAGTCCCGGGCAGCGAAGCCGCAGCTCGATCACCCGGGACGGGTGCTGGACAACGCGCACCAATTCAACTCGGCGACATCGGCGCGACACGCGTAGAAGCTTCTCGATGACGTAGACAGCGGCCGGGGCCACCAGCCACATCCAAGTCTGCAGCGGGCGGGTTGAGGGGGTTGGTGATGGGATGGGGATCCGGGATCTGTAGATTTGTTTATGTGCGCTGATCCACTATGAGAAAAACGGGGCTAAAAAACAGCTTGGTAAAAAATCAAGGCATAAAAAAGTCACTGATGACTTGAAACAGTGCTAAAATGCGAAAATCAATGAGAGAAAGGCAACAATAGGCTTCAAAAAAGTCACCGCACTGTAAAGATAAAGCATTACCGTGGAGCCGGAGAAGCTGAATGTTGGCAGCGGGCACTCGGGCAGGGAGTCGCTGCCCCACAGCTGGAATTTGCTGACGCAGTTGGCCGGGTTGTGAGCGGCCAGGTTCGACTGCGGGCTGACCACTCCGCTGCGGGGAAGGAAGGGCGGAAGGGTGGATAGAAGATACGGAGGGTTAGATAGAAGATACGGAGGGGTAGATAGATGATACGGAGGGTTAGATAGAAGATACGGAGAGGTAGATGGATGATACGGAGGGTTAGTTAGATAGAAGATACGGAGGGGTAGATATATGATACGGAGGGGTAGATAGATGATACGGAGGGTTAGATAGAAGATACGGAGGGGTAGATATATGATACGGAGGGGTAGATAGATGATACGGAGGGTTAGATAGAAGATACGGAGAGGTAGATGGATGATACGGAGGGGTAGATGGATGATACGGAGGGGTAGATGGATGATACGGAGGGGTAGATGGATGATACGGAGGGGTGGATAGATGATACGGAGGGGTGGATAGAAGATACGGAGGGGTGGATAGATGATACGGAGGGGTGGATAGATGATACGGAGGGGTGGATAGATGATACGGAGGGGTGGATAGATGATACGGAGGGGCGGATAGATGAATACAGAAGGTTAGATAGAAGATATATACGAAGGGAAGATCGATGATACGGAGGGGCAGATAGATGATACGGAGGGGTAGATAGAAGATACAGAGGGGTAGATAGAGGGGTAGATAGAAGATAGGGAGGGGTAGATAGATGAAACGGAGGGGTACATAGAAGATACGGAGGGGCAGACTGAAGATACGGAGGGGCAGATAGAAGATACGGAGGGGCAGACTGAAGATACGGAGAGGCAGATAGAAGATACGGAGGGGCAGACTGAAGATACGGAGGGGTAGATAGATGATACGGAGGGGCAGATAGAAGATACGGAGGGGCAGATAGAAGATACTGAGGGACAGATAGAAGATACGGAGGGGTAGATATAGGGGTAGATAGAAGATAGGGAGGGGTAGATAGAAGATACGGAGGGGCAGATAGAAGATACGGAGGGGTAGATAGAAGATACAGAGGGGTAGATAGGGGGTAGATAGAAGATACGGAGGGGCAGACTGAAGATACGGAGGGGCAGATAGAAGATACGGAGGGGCAGACTGGAGATACGGAGAGGCAGATAGAAGATACGGAGGGGCAGACTGAAGATACGGAGGGGCAGATAGATGATACGGAGGGGCAGATAGAAGATACGGAGGGGTAGATAGATGATACGGAGGGCAGATAGAAGATACGGCAGATAAAATAGAAGAGAAATCACTTCCGTCCGGCGAACTCACGCCATGCCGTGCACCACCAGCAGCAGGTAGAAGCCGAAGAACAGTTTGTGCGCGTACCAGAACGTCTCGAATCTGGCCCGCCTAACCGCGGCCGCGGCCGAGGCCACGATGGCGACGAGCAGGCAGACGAGCAGCAGGCCAGTCCAGCCGGGCAGCAGGACGACGGCCTCAAGCAGCGGGTCGGCGCCGGCCCGACGCACCGGGTTGATCCGCGGCTGGCCAGGCAGGCCGGACAGGGTGCGCAGGAGGCTGCCGGAGCTGCCGTTAGCCGGCAAGTCGTAGGCGTGGACGAATCGTTCGACATTCACGTAGTGCGAGCCGGCATGGACGGCCGTGTGCAGGCAGATCAGCCAGGCGGTGGCGCGGTGCAGGCTGATGTTGTCGTCGACGAGGCGGCGCACGTTGCGTTTGCACAGCTGGGCGAGTGGCGAGGTGGCGGGCGGGGTTGAAGGCCTCCCCTGTAGCCTCATGGCTTTCCCTGTAGCATCATGGCCTCCCCTGTAGCCTCATGGCCTCCCCTGTAGCCTCATGGCCTCCCCTGTAGCCTCATGGCCTCCCCTGTAGCCTCATGGCCTCCCCTGTAGCCTCATGGCCTCCCCTGTAGTCCTCATGGCCTCCCCTGTAGCCTCATGGCCTCCCCTGTAGCCTCATGGCCTCCCCAGCTCACACTAACCCAGACTCACCCGCCTGTCAACGCACAAATAGCGCACAAAATGCAGCAAATTCCTGCAGACGGGCAGCGCAACCAGGGCGCAATTGAAATTCAGGCAGGCGGCCGAAGCTCTGGCAAATGAGAGGCTGCTCTGGAGATTGAAACAGGAGAGTGGCAGAGACGAGTAGACTTAAACAAATCGGCTAACAGAACAAGCAGCAGCGGCTCACCCCAAGCATCAGCCTGTGATAGTAAAAGGCATCGGACTGCTCATATTTCGCCAGAGTGACAACGAAGATGATGAGGTTCACCAGCAGCAAGATTATCTGGCAAAAAGGATGGTATATTGTAATAAACAGTAGAGGTTACATATGGCATCATCGTATAAGGTTTTATAAAAATTTTAGACTACTATCAAAATTTCGAAAATATTGGTCACCAAGGTACTTTGGGTCAAGATTCATATCTTATTTATTTGGATCATAGATACTTAGATCATAAGTGCTACTGATTGTAGGCACTGGATGTCGCATTTACTTTTTTTTATAAGGTTAAAGGCTCAAGTCATTAGATAATGCGGACAAGACTAAGCTAGACTCACAAGAACCAACGTCCTTGGGCCCTCGTTGTAGCACCAGCGAGTGGCGCTGAATGCTGTAACCATGCCGGAACAAGCTAGCTAGCAGATAGCTGAAAAAAGCATTTTATTTTGCTTTTTTATGAAGCAACCAAAGTTGGTAAATGCTTGATTATTTAAATCAAATCAATGCAATAGTATTTTGCCAATTTTTACAGACTTCTAAATTTTCTAAAACCCATTATTTTTACTTTTAAAGTCTTAAAGGCAAGAACCTCTACCAGAGAAGAATATTTTCAACAATAGCAGATGTCAACAAAGCAGATCAGTTAAGTTCTACTTATAATAATTATCTTATTTCAGTATCCAATACTTATATTTTATTGGCGACTTCCATATGCGAGTTCGCTCTTTTTAATTTGGAAACATTTGAAAAAGAATTCTGCAGACTATTAATTCACAATACTTCTTTACTCTATGCTATACAAATGTATTATTTTATAAAAAAAAACAATTAAAACTAACATGGGTTTGCTTTGGATTTGAAATCAGTTACATAAAAGCTACAAATATCTAATGTCAAAATGAGTCAAAATATGGCTATATATAGGGATGTTAATAGAAATAAAAACAGCTATTCAAAAGCCTTTCATCAACATTATTTCATAGTTGCCTGATAAAACAATAACAGCAACTCTAAAAATAATTTTACTGTTAGTAAACAAGAAATAAAAATTTTACAGTATTGTCAAAAATACAAATCTCAAAGATTAAAAAGAAATATTACGAACTTTGACAGAAATATTTATAATTTTAAACATCATAATTATTAAAGCAATAGTGTTCACGAAAGTAACACCCAATTTTCTATTCTTTTAAAATAAATTTTAAATTAAATTTTTACTTTTCTAAATAGTGATTATTATCCAAGAACACATCAAAGAGCCATTGTACTAATTAATTATCTAAGTATATTAGATATCAGTCTTAGATAAGTCTTAGAAAATCCCGCATTCATAAAGCAATGAAATTAAGTGAAGAAAAACAAAAAATAAAATTATTTTTCAATTGTAATTCGTTCTCAAGTAAAAAAACATTTATTTAAGTAAAATAAGTAAATTTTTCAAATTTTATATTTAATAAACCGTTTATTTATTGCATTGCACTGTTACCACAGTAAGAATTCGTTTTTTAAACGAAAATTCCTTGAGTTTTTTACTTAGCCTTTTACGTTAAAATTTTTATCGCCTCTTAATTTTTTCCTTGTTTTGCGAAACATTAAATAGGCAAGGATGTCAGACGGTTCAGAAGAGGAAGAAGAGCAGGGCATGAACCTCGGTGTAAGTCGCTTTTTTAAGTTATTTTTAAGATGAACGAAATTATATAATATGCTTCACACATTAGGTTTAAAACGGAGCAGACACTGAATTTATTATTTTCTTTACCAGGAATACGAGGGTGAAAGAAACGAACGTGATGAGAGGCACGGTCATGGCAAAGCAACTCTGCCGAATGGAGACACTTACGTTGGAGAGTATGAAAATGGCAAGCGGCACGGATCTGGACTCTACAGGTAAAACGATTGAATCAGTTATGAGTATATTTTTTAAACGCGAATCGCTGAAAACAAATTTTTTTGGTGCCTATCAGGTTCAAAAACGGTGCTCGCTACGAGGGTCAGTACCAGAAGAACAAGAAGCACGGCAAGGGTGTGTTTATCTATCCCGATGGATCCAGATACGAAGGCAACTGGATTGAGGATCAGCGGTCAGGCACCGGCAAGTACATGTACGTCAACGGTGACTATTACGACGGCGAATGGCATCAGCACCAGCGTCACGGCCGCGGCACGTATTTCTTCAGCGAGACCGGCTCCAAGTACGTCGGCATGTGGAAGGAGGGCAAGATGGACGGCTACGGAGAGTTGGTGCACGCCAACCACAAATACGTCGGCCTTTGGCGAAAGGGCTACGTAGGTGTTTAACTGTCTAGAAATTGCTTGATTGACCATTTTTAAGCTATTCATAGTGACTTACCGTATCCTTGATTACAACTGGAATCTCTGAATCAACTTGCAGATGGACGGCAAGGGCAAGTACGTGTTCGATGTTGGCTGCCAGCAGCACGGCGAGTATCAGGCTGTGGAGCAGGTGCGAAAGCCTTGGTTTTTACGCAATAATTTGTCTGACAGTAGTATGTAACAGTTTTTATGGGTAATTTATGGTTAAACGCTTAAAAACACCAGAATAACTAATTATTTAACTCAGATCGCCATGAGGCCTGAGTCAGATGTCCGGAAGGTATCAAACAGCTTTAAAACTTATTTTTTTCATCAAATATTTTTCACAAAATCAGTTTTGCTGCTACAAAATGCTTCAAGAGTCAATCAAAATTATTCACAGGCCATTTTTTAAAAATTTTCTGCCAATTTACTCTTTCAACTGCTTGAGTTTTTTTGTTTCTGGCTGCGGATTAAGTTACCGGAAAGAGATCTTTTCCTAAGAAGATCTTATCTATGTTATTGTTTTATTATCGTACTTATGATCTTATTTATTTTGAAAAGGATTTATAGCCTAGTGGCTAGGGAATCTGCCTCATTACAGCAAGGTCGTGGGTTCGAGCCCCGTTTTTTAGGAAACAATATTTGCCCTTAAGCAAGGCCCTTGATCCCGCTTTGCTTAAAGAATTCTGAGAACGAGTACCAGTTTAAGCTGGGTAAATTTATAGTGGGTGTTGCTGCCTATCCAGCTGAATAGCTGTACCCTTGGATGTGCCACGCAGCTGGTGACTGTGCCGTGGGTAGTACATATGGTTTAAAATTCTGGTGCCTACATTATTTTTTATTTACTATTTATATCTCTTTAAGATCTTATGATAAAAGAGGTGTGAAATACTTAAAGTTTCGTGCCTTTTTCTAAACAATTACAAATATTTTTCAACCAAGGCCGCCGAAGACAAGGGCGAAGAGGAGGAGGAGACCGCCATCATTGTGCCAAATGGAAGGCCGGCGCCATCACGAAGATCACGGAGGACGCGCCGCCCCCATGACCTCGGCTGACCCCGCCGGAGCGATGGAGCAGCCGGACGCGGAAGCTGGCGGCCGGGAAGATGCTGGAGAAGGTGAGAGCCGTTTTTTTATTTCATATTTCAAAAGAGAGTGGCTTGAAATTCTTTAAATTACGTGCTTATCTGCTTATTTTTACAATATCAAACAGCATCCAACCTCCCTTCCCTTCCCCTCAAAAAAATCTACGAAAACAACTTGCAGGGGTCCTGAGTTCTAACAGCCGGCACTTATAAAATTAAATAGAGATTGACTTGACAACTGCATAGTTACTGTATGAAATTTTAGCTACCGAGAAAACATTTTTTTGCCTGACTGATGGATAAAAAAGTACGAAAAATTCTTTTGCTTTAAAAATTGTCAGATAATTATTGAAAAATCAGATTTAATGTACCGAAAATATATTTTATTTACCTACTAAGAGTAGTAATAATTAGTGCTTAGTTTTTGCATGAACTGTGAACGAGCTAGGAAGTGTCGGCTGTTATTTCCCGAACTGACCTCTAAAGCATCGGAAGCAAACAAAAAAGCAGTAAGTTTCTAACTTCTTGACAATGAAACGATGTGCAGTTTTTGCAGTTTGTGCAGACTGATCTCTTAGCTTATTAAATGTCCGTAGCAACTATTTTTGCTATTTATCTTTCTTATGCGGTGTAGTAAACACTTTCAGCGCATTAATCCAATAAAATTGCACCAATTTCCTGTTAGTTGATTATCAAGCATTATTTTACTTTAGTAATTATTTTTAATCAAAGCTGCATGGATCGGTAAAGGTGTTTTTAAAAATTTACATACTTTACATTATGAAAATTAAAACAAACTTTCCTTCTACACAAGCAATGAATTTACGCTACTCCTGATTATTGAATCTGGAAAATGTTGTGTTGTCTAAAAAATTAGCCGCTCAATTTCTATTTTTGTGATGGAAAATTCCACCCCACTACTTTTTAGTCTTCTTCACTCGTTCCAAAATTTGCAATCCCTGTTTAAATTACCGCACAAATTTACCCTTTACTCTACTGATAGCACTGCTGTTAGTAGCCAGAAGCGGATTTTATCGATAAATATATAAATTAGCAGTAAAAGCAAACCGAATTTTCACCGCCTTAGAGCCAAAACCGCTAGACGACGAGGAAGCTGCCGCAGGCGCCGCCCCCGCTGCTGACGGCGACGACGGCGGCGAAGCTGCTGAAGCCGCCGAAGCCGACGCCGATGCCGACGCCGATCCTGACGCTCCTGCCGCCGACGATGCCGACGATTCGGCGGCGGCTCCTCCGGCACCCGACGAAGACGAAGGCGGCGACGCGGATGCCGACGCGGCCGAAGATGCGGAGGACGCGGGAGGGGATTAAACATTATAATATGCTAATTAGCCGTGACTACTTGCTTCGATGATGTCGTCAATCCCTGAATGGTGTTAATTTTTCTATATTTGCTGATGTTACTACTAAGTTAATATAGAGTAAGTAGTATCGAAGTAGCACGTTAATATTTCTCTCATTGCAAGGCGAAAATTTTATGATTTTTTATGCTTTCTTTCCCCCTAGAGACCAATTAACTGACCCAATGAACTTTTTTACCTGAATAGCAGCAGCGAAATTCAATATGATATAATATAAAATCCGTAATAAAGAATATTACTCAAAAGATTAGGAGTGAGTTTGAACTAGGAGCCCACAAGTGTCGAAATGAACTTTTTTTACTGTGTTTTTTGTTTTTGGTACTTTTCAAGATTGAATTTCATTCAGAGAGAGAAGCTGGCGTTTTACCCAGCAGCTCAGTTGGGAACCGATGAGGAATTGTGAAATCAATTATTGACAACGTTAGTTGCTACGGGCCAAGATTGGCATCGCGCATCTGCCAAGGCTTGCTATCCTGACTAGGGGGGAGGGAGATAGATAGATAGATAGATAGATAGATAGATAGATAGATAGATAGATAGATAGATAGATAGATAGATAGATAGATAGATAGATAGATAGATAGATAGATAGATAGATAGATAGATAGATAGATAGATAGATAGATAGATAGATAGATAGATAGATAGATAGATAGATAGATAGATAGATAGATAGATAGATAGATAGATAGATAGATAGATAGATAGATAGATAGATAGATAGATAGATAGATAGATAGATAGATAGATAGATAGATAGATAGATAGATAGATAGATAGATAGATAGATAGATAGATAGATAGATAGATAGATAGATAGATAGATAGATAGATAGATAGATAGATAGATAGATAGATAGATAGATAGATAGATAGATAGATAGATAGATAGATAGATAGATAGATAGATAGATAGATAGATAGATAGATAGATAGATAGATAGATAGATAGATAGATAGATAGATAGATAGATAGATAGATAGATAGATAGATAGATAGATAGATAGATAGATAGATAGATAGATAGATAGATAGATAGATAGATAGATAGATAGATAGATAGATAGATAGATAGATAGATAGATAGATAGATAGATAGATAGATAGATAGATAGATAGATAGATAGATAGATAGATAGATAGATTAGATAGATAGATAGATAGATAGATAGATAGATAGATAGATAGATAGATAGATAGATAGATAGATAGATAGATAGATAGATAGATAGATAGATAGATAGATAGATAGATAGATAGATAGATAGATAGATAGATAGATAGATAGATAGATAGATAGATAGATAGATAGATAGATAGATAGATAGATAGATAGATAGATAGATAGATAGATAGATAGATAGATAGATAGATAGATAGATAGATAGATAGATAGATAGATAGATAGATAGATAGATAGATAGATAGATAGATAGATAGATAGATAGATAGATAGATAGATAGATAGATAGATAGATAGATAGATAGA
Organism: Macrostomum cliftonense; assembly: GCA_950096795.1. Classification (NCBI taxonomy): domain Eukaryota; kingdom Metazoa; phylum Platyhelminthes; family Macrostomidae; genus Macrostomum; species Macrostomum cliftonense. The sequence goes on from CATNEM010000136.1 coordinate 5,687,463, forward strand.
TAGATAGATAGATAGATAGATAGATAGATAGATAGATAGATAGATAGATAGATAGATAGATAGATAGATAGATAGATAGATAGATAGATAGATAGATAGATAGATAGATAGATAGATAGATAGATAGATAGATAGATAGATAGATAGATAGATAGATAGATAGATAGATAGATAGATAGATAGATAGATAGATAGATAGATAGATAGATAGATAGATAGATAGATAGATAGATAGATAGATAGATAGATAGATAGATAGATAGATAGATAGATAGATAGATAGATAGATAGATAGATAGATAGATAGATAGATAGATAGATAGATAGATAGATAGATAGATAGATAGATAGATAGATAGATAGATAGATAGATAGATAGATAGATAGATAGATAGATAGATAGATAGATAGATAGATAGATAGATAGATAGATAGATAGATAGATAGATAGATAGATAGATAGATAGATAGATAGATAGATAGATAGATAGATAGATAGATAGATAGATAGATAGATAGATAGATAGATAGATAGATAGATAGATAGATAGATAGATAGATAGATAGATAGATAGATAGATAGATAGATAGATAGATAGATAGATAGATAGATAGATAGATAGATAGATAGATAGATAGATAGATAGATAGATAGATAGATAGATAGATAGATAGATAGATAGATAGATAGATAGATAGATAGATAGATAGATAGATAGATAGATAGATAGATAGATAGATAGATAGATAGATAGATAGATAGATAGATAGATAGATAGATAGATAGATAGATAGATAGATAGATAGATAGATAGATAGATAGATAGATAGATAGATAGATAGATAGATAGATAGATAGATAGATAGATAGATAGATAGATAGATAGATAGATAGATAGATAGATAGATAGATAGATAGATAGATAGATAGATAGATAGATAGATAGATAGATATAGATAGATAGATAGATAGATAGATAGATAGATAGATAGATAGATAGATAGATAGATAGATAGATAGATAGATAGATAGATAGATAGATAGATAGATAGATAGATAGATAGATAGATAGATAGATAGATAGATAGATAGATAGATAGATAGATAGATAGATAGATAGATAGATAGATAGATAGATAGATAGATAGATAGATAGATAGATAGATAGATAGATAGATAGATAGATAGATAGATAGATAGATAGATAGATAGATAGATAGATAGATAGATAGATAGATAGATAGATAGATAGATAGATAGATAGATAGATAGATAGATAGATAGATAGATAGATAGATAGATAGATAGATAGATAGATAGATAGATAGATAGATAGATAGATAGATAGATAGATAGATAGATAGATAGATAGATAGATAGATAGATAGATAGATAGATAGATAGATAGATAGATAGATAGATAGATAGATAGATAGATAGATAGATAGATAGATAGATAGATAGATAGATAGATAGATAGATAGATAGATAGATAGATAGATAGATAGATAGATAGATAGATAGATAGATAGATAGATAGATAGATAGATAGATAGATAGATAGATAGATAGATAGATAGATAGATAGATAGATAGATAGATAGATAGATAGATAGATAGATAGATAGATAGATAGATAGATAGATAGATAGATAGATAGATAGATAGATAGATAGATAGATAGATAGATAGATAGATAGATAGATAGATAGATAGATAGATAGATAGATAGATAGATAGATAGATAGATAGATAGATAGATAGATAGATAGATAGATAGATAGATAGATAGATAGATAGATAGATAGATAGATAGATAGATAGATAGATAGATAGATAGATAGATAGATAGATAGATAGATAGATAGATAGATAGATAGATAGATAGATAGATAGATAGATAGATAGATAGATAGATAGATAGATAGATAGATAGATAGATAGATAGATAGATAGATAGATAGATAGATAGATAGATAGATAGATAGATAGATAGATAGATAGATAGATAGATAGATAGATAGATAGATAGATAGATAGATAGATAGATAGATAGATAGATAGATAGATAGATAGATAGATAGATAGATAGATAGATAGATAGATAGATAGATAGATAGATAGATAGATAGATAGATAGATAGATAGATAGATAGATAGATAGATAGATAGATAGATAGATAGATAGATAGATAGATAGATAGATAGATAGATAGATAGATAGATAGATAGATAGATAGATAGATAGATAGATAGATAGATAGATAGATAGATAGATAGATAGATAGATAGATAGATAGATAGATAGATAGATAGATAGATAGATAGATAGATAGATAGATAGATAGATAGATAGATAGATAGATAGATAGATAGATAGATAGATAGATAGATAGATAGATAGATAGATAGATAGATAGATAGATAGATAGATAGATAGATAGATAGATAGATAGATAGATAGATAGATAGATAGATAGATAGATAGATAGATAGATAGATAGATAGATAGATAGATAGATAGATAGATAGATAGA